>CM029017.1:12252167-12700255 GCA_016801055.1 Panax notoginseng | reverse complement strand
GTGGCCATATGATATCTATCATAATCTAGATTGTGTGGCCTCCCATGTACGAAGGTTTCCTTGAGCACTTCCCAAAGATTTCTAATTTCTAAAACAGTTTTTTGACTATACCTTTATGTAAGGTGTTATTGTGAGGTGATGTCCCGGTTGGAACATGAGTCACATTTGGTTATATTTGTATTCAAAACTCACAGCATATGTGGTGTTGTATTTTGCACGACAATTTTTGTAATAAAGTTGTAGTTGTTTTCTCTGTACCATGTATTTGGCGACTCAGAATAGGTTGGATGGAATGGACCTATTTTTGGGGCATTACATTTTGGTATCAGAGCTTAGGGAATATGATCTTTGGCGGAGATCGGAAATAGAACTAGGAGGGGAGAGATGAGTAAATCTTTCGCTAGTGTGTCCTACCTAAGCTTATTTGTTGTCAGTCATAATATCGGGAATATATGTGATATGTTAATATTGTTCAAATAACCTTGTTTTGAAGCTGTATTCTAGAATGATATCTGAAATACAGAGATGAGCAATGGAGAAATCGTATGACAGGGAAGATGGAATCTGAAATGAAAGCAAGGTATTCTCAACTCTTTAAATACCAGGTACGTAAATTTTCGGGGACGAAATTTCATAAGGAGGGGAGATTGTAAACCCCGAATTTTATGAAATAAAAGTATTCAAAATTTTCTTATAATTACTATTCAGTAAATAGTTAAATTGATAAAAGTTAAATTTATGGGTGAAATATGAATTTTTTTTTCAAAATAAGCAAGTGGTTATAAAATATTCATTTTGTCGGGGAATATTCGTTTGGTCGTGGATATATTCTTGCTGTCGGGGGAATATTCGTACGACGGCGCAGCCTTGTGTGGGCCCCATAACGGAAAGCGATTGGGATGAAGAAAATGACAA
The DNA here is from genome assembly GCA_016801055.1 of Panax notoginseng. NCBI lineage: Eukaryota > Viridiplantae > Streptophyta > Magnoliopsida > Apiales > Araliaceae > Panax > Panax notoginseng. The sequence goes on along the minus strand of CM029017.1, from coordinate 12,699,340 downwards.
GTATAAGTTATTTAAAAATAACGGCGTAGTTGTTACCGTTAATACTGTTAGAATACCCGTGGTTAAAATACAGTAGCACGCGGTATTGCACCAATTATTGATTCTTACGTAAGAAGGCACTACTCAATAATTGTTACAGTAGTTATTGTTCAATATTTTATTTTATTGATTCAATAATTGTTGCATTGATATTTTATATTATTGTTGTTTCAATAATTGTTGCTGCACAGTATTTTCCATTATCAGATCAATAATTCATATTATTTGAATAATATTATTAGATAACATTATTGGCAATGTCTAGAAAGTTCTGTCTAAGGAGAGGTTTGGTTATCTAATTGCGCGCCAGTAAGGAGAAATCCTTATTGAAAAGCCCCCTCTTTCTGGGAACGGCCTGGTTGTCATAAATGTGATTCTGTAATATTATTTGTGAATAATTAATTATTGATTCATATGATAAGAAAATATTTATTTTATGTGGATATAAATGAGGGATATATTTTATGTGGTTAAAAATGAAGGAGTTAATGTTGAGATTTTTATCCGTATTTTTGTCGGAATGGAGGTATTAAAAATCAGGGTTTTTGAGAAATATTGCGGGTATTATAATTTTTAATCCGACCGTTGGATCGTGGTAATTTTTGGATATGTTATACATATATAAGTTGAGTATATGTCCACAAATTTTGAACCGTTAAAAATGAACGTATGATTTGTTATGAATTTTAAGATGTGGCTGATTCAGAAATCAGGTTATAAATCATTTTTGGTGGAAAATTCTAGAATTGGTGGGCCCCACTTGTGGTTGGTGAAGAAATGTACTGAATTTATTTCAAATGTGGTGGGTGGGAATAGTAGCAGGTAAAGCCATCAGGTTGCAGGTCAAACCTACCAAAATTTTCCTATAAATAGAGGGCTAAGTTAGAATGAAAATCACACCAGAAACATAAGCTTTCTCTCTTTCTCTTTCTAGATTATTGAGTGTATTTTGTGAGTATTTAGATACTTGGTGAGTTGCTATTCATCAGTACGAGTTTCCTTCAGCGTCATATCTGATATCCAATCTGAAGTGCTGCTCTTTGAGGTAAGGGATAGTAATGGATTTTAAGGGTTGTTATGTTTTTCAGTTTAGTAATTTTTCTGAACTTCAAAAATTCTGAAAAAATTGAAATGATATTTTGATGAGTTTTATTGATTGTGTCCAAAAATGGTGATTTTTGGATGTATAGATTGAGAGTTATGAATTTTATGAGAAAAGACTATTTTAAAAGTAACTGCTTATAATTTCTTGTGGTTAACTCCAAAATTGATGAAATTTTTATTTGGAGTACATGTATATGATGGAAGTATACTCTGTTAAATTTCAGAATTTTTGGACAAAAGTACAATTTTTGATAAATGTCTAAATATTCGGCTGTTTTGACCATATGAAAAATAGTAAATGACTTTTAAAAATTCTGAGAAAAATATATGTTCAATATGGGACTATATTCTGATAAATCCCAGAAAAGAAATATTTTTGGAACTGATTTGGTATTTTTCATGAAAATGGACAAGTTATGAGAAAATAAATTAAATATGTTATGTGAAGTAAGAAAATTAGAAAATAGGATTTTATGGCTTGAGAATCCTATATGAGGTATATGCAGATTTTTGATGAGGGTTTTGGTTATTGATGATAAAATCTTAAGAGTTGACATTTTATGATGATTAAATGCATTAATTAGTAAAGTGTAAACAATTTAAATAAATTGTTTATAAGCTTAAGAAATGTTATTCTTTCAATATCATTATACCAAAATATTGGTATAGATTTTATTGTGGAATTCTCTACCTTTTTGAGTCGAGGTTACTATTCACGAGTTACTATTCACGACAAAATTGGTTTCTTTTTCTAACCAAATTATAGTTGATTTATGAATATTACTCTTGAGATTAAATCTATATGTTGATTATATTGATTTTATTATCATATATAACATTTTTATAACCCTAATGATGATATTTCTCTTTGACTTGAGTGTAAAGATGGATAGATTTTTGGTATGATCATGACTATGGGTTCTCTTTGGCCAGTAGTGCAAAGTTGAATTGTTGACTGGTATGATCATGACCATTGAATTTATAATTGAATATCTTTAGCTTAAGTGCAAAGGTGAAATGATCAACATGGTGATAATTATTGTTTATATAAATTCTTAAATGATTATATATTCTTTGAGGTATTAATATATTTGGCATGTAGTGCAAATATGAATTGTTGAGGAATATCTTTGGCCTGTAGTGCAAAGATGAATTGTAGATGAATATCTTTGGCCCGTAGTGCAAAGATGACCTGTTGTTGAATATCTTTGGCCAGTAATGCAAAGATGAACTGTTGACGAATATCTTTGGCCTGTAGTGCAAAGATGACTTGTTGATGAATATCTTTGGCCCGTAGTGCAAAGATGAAGTTATTAGTATGATTATGAACAGGAACTGTGATTTGGTATAACCATGATGTTTGATGTTTCAGGTGATGAAAATTATCTTCGTCCTAGATGAGAAGAGGAATTTAGAACTACAGTTATGATTATGAGTTATTCATATGATTGTGGACCAGAATTGTTGATTGATGTTACAGGGATAAAACATTTTGATGGATTTTTAACATGGAGAAGATAATAGACTTTATCTAATCTCTGATTTATTATTGATGAAGGCTATTGATAATTTAATTATCTTTAGTCATGATATTCTTTACTGAGCTAGTTGTGCTCACCCTTTTGCTTCACAATTCCTTTCAGGTAATAAGAGTGTAGCTGGGTCGAGCGAGGGTAACGGGAAATAGAACGGTGGTCTCTAGCTGTGGATGTTCTCCCGAAGCAGTATAGAAAAGTTCATTTAGTAGTTATATTTGGTGAATCCAATAGGGTAAGGTGTACCCAACGTTGGAAGGGTGGTTTGCCACTATCATATAAGATGTCTAACGACATACAACCTCGTGTCATCATAAGACAGGGATGTGCTCATCCACTTGCTGAGTATATCTATGGGCACTACCTATATAATCTTGGTGTTTGTTTGAAGTATAATTCTCAATTAGAGACAGTGGAGATAATGATAAGTCAAGAGAAGACTCACCATTGGGAAGAATATGATAGTAATCTTCTCGTTTTTCTTTGGGGTCTATTGGGTCAACCAAGGATAATTCTGTGGCCATATGATATCTATCATAATCTAGATGTGTGGCCTCCCATGTACGAAGGTTTCCTTGAGCACTTCCCAAAGATTCTAATTTCTAAAACAGTTTTTGACTATACCTTTATGTAAGGTGTTATTGTGAGGTGATGTCCACGGTTGGAACATGAGTCACATTTGGTATATATTTGTATTCAAACTCACAGCATATGTGGTGTTGTATTTTGCACGACAATTATTGTAATAAAGTTGTGGTTGTTTTCTGTACCATGTATTTGGCGACTCAGAATAGGTTGGATGGAATGGACCTATTTTGGGGGCATTACATTTGGTATCAGAGCTTAGGGATATGATCTTTGGCGGAGATGGGAAATAGAACTAGGAGGGGAGAGATGAGTAAATCCTTCGCTAGTGTGTCCTACCTAAGCTTATTTGTTGGTCAGTCATAATATCGGGATATTATGTGATATGTTAATTTGTTCAATTAACCTTTGTTTTGAAGCTGTATTCTAGAATGATATCTAAAATACAGGAGATGAGCAATGGAGAAATCGTGATGACAGGGAAGATGGAATCTGAAATGAAAGCAAGGTATTCTCAACTCTTTGAAATACCAGGTACGTAAATTTCGGGGACGAAATTTCATAAGGAGGGGAGATTGTAAGACCCCGAATTTTATGAAATAAAAGTATTCAAAATTTTCTTATAATTACTATTCAGTAAATAGTTAAATTGATAAAAGTTTAAAGTTATGGGTGAAATATGATTTTTTTTTCAAAATAAGCAAGTGGTTATAAAATATTCATTTTGTCGGGGAATATTCGTTTGGTCGTGGAATATTCTTGCTGTCGGGGGAATTCGTACGACGGCGCAGCCTTGTGTGGGCCCCATAACGGAAAGCGATTGGATGAAGAAAATGACAAGTATAAGTTATTTATAAATAACGGCGTAGTTGTTACCGTTAATACTGTTAGAATACCGGTGGTTAAAATACAGTAGCACGCGGTATTGCACCAATTATTGATTCTTATACGTAAGAAGGCACTACTCAATAATTGTTACAGTAGTTATTGTTCAATATTTTATTTTATTGATTCAATAATTGTTGCATTGATATTTTATATTATTGTTGTTTCAATAATTGTTGCTGCACAGTATTTTCCATTATCAGATCAATAATTCATATTATTTGAATAATATTATTAGATAACATTATTGGCAATGTCTAGAAAGTTCTGTCTAAGGAGAGGTTTGGTCATCTAATTGCGCGCCAGTAAGGAGAAATCCTTATTGAAAAGCCCCCTCTTTCCTGGGAACGGCCTGGTTGTCATAAATGTGATTCTGTAATATTATTTGTGAATAATTAATTATTGATTCATATGATAAGAAAATATTTATTTTATGTGGATATAAATGAGGGATATATTTTGTGGTTAAAAAATGAAGGAGTTAATGTTGAGATTTTTATCCGTATTTTTGTCGGAATGGAGGTATTAAAAATCAGGATTTTTGAGAAATATTGCGGGTATTATAATTTTTAATCCGACCGTTGGATCGTGGTAATTTTTGGATATGTTATACATATATAAGTTGAGTATATGTCCACAAATTTTGAACCGTTAAAAATGAACGTATGATTTGTTATGAATTTTAAGAGGTGGCTGATTCAGAAATCAGGTTATAAATCATTTTTGGTGGAAAATTCTAGAATTGGTGGGCCCCACTTGTGGTTGGTGAAGAAATGTACTGAATTATATTTCAAATGTGGTGGGTGGGAATAGTAGCAGGTAAAGCCATCAGGTTGCAGGTCAAACCTACCAAAATTTTCCTATAAATAGAGGGCTAAGTTAGAATTGAAAATCACACTAGAAACATAAGCTTTCTCTCTCTTTCTCTTTCTAGATTATTGAGTGTATTTTGTGAGTATTTAGATACTTGGTGAGTTGCTATTCATCAGTACGAGTTTCCTTCAGCGTCATATCTGATATCCAATCTGAAGTGCTGCTCTTTGAGGTAAGGGATAGTAATGGATTTTAAGGGTTGTTATGTTTTTCAGTTTAGTAATTTTTCTGAACTTCAAAAATTCTGAAAAAATTTGAAATGATATTTTGATGAGTTTTATTGATTGTGTCCAAAAATGGTGATTTTTGGATGTATAGATTGAGAGTTATGAATTTTATGAGAAAAGACTATTTTAAAAGTAACTGCTTATAATTTCTTGTGGTTAACTCCAAAATTGATGAAATTTTTATTGGGAGTACATGTATATGATGAAGTATACTCTGTGTAATTTCAGAATTTTTGGACAAAAGTACAATTTTTGATAAATGTCTAAATATTCGGCTGTTTTGACCATATGAAAAATAGTAAATGACTTTTAAAAATTCTGAGAAAAATATATGTTCAATATGGGACTATATTCTGATAAATTCCAGAAAAGAAATATTTTTGGAACTGATTTGGTATTTTTCATGAAAATGGACAAGTTATGAGAAAATAAATTAAATATGTTATGTGAAGTAAGAAAATTAGAAATAGGATTTTATGGCTTGAGAATCCTATATGAGGTATATGCAGATTTTTGATGAGGGTTTTGGTTATTGATGATAAAATCTTAAAGAGTTGACATTTTATGATGATTAAATGCATTAATTAGTAAAGTGTAAACAATTTAAATAAATTGTTTATAAGCTTAAGAAATGTTATTCTTTCAATATCATTATACCAAAATATTGGTATAGATTTTATTGTGGAAATTCTACCTTTTTGAGTCGAGGTTACTATTCACGAGTTACTATTCACGACAAAATTAGTTTCTTTTTCTAACCAAATTATAGTTGATTTATGAATATTACTCTTGAGATTAAATCTATATGTTGATTATATTGATTTTATTATCATATATAACATTTTTATAACCCTAATGATGATATTTCTCTTTGACTTGAGTGTAAAGATGGATAGATTTTTGGTATGATCATGACTATGGGTTCTCTTTGGCCAGTAGTGCAAAGTTGAATTGTTGACTGGTATGATCATGACCATTGAATTTATAATTGAATATCTTTAGCTTAAGTGTAAAGGTGAAATGATCAACATGGTGATAATTATTGTTTATATAAATTCTTAAATGATTATATATTCTTTGAGGTATTAAGATATATTTGGCATGTAGTGCAAATATGAATTGTTGAGGAATATCTTTGGCCTGTAGTGCAAAGATGAATTGTAGATGAATATCTTTGGCCCGTAGTGCAAAGATGACCTGTTGTTGAATATCTTTGGCCAGTAATGCAAAGATGAACTGTTGACGAATATCTTTGGCCTGTAGTGCAAAGATGACTTGTTGATGAATATCTTTGGCCCGTAGTGCAAAGATGAAGTTATTAGTATGATTATGAACAGAAACTGTGATTTGGTATAACCATGATGTTTGATGTTTCAGGTGATGAAAATTATCTTCGTCCTAGATGAGAAGAGGAATTTAGAACTACAGTTATGATTATGAGTTATTCATATGATTGTGGACCAGAATTGTTGATTGATGTTACAGGGATAAAACATTATTGATGGATTTTTAACATGGAGAAGATAATAGACTTTATAGTCTAGTTGACTCTTCTAATGGATTGTTCGTTCCGCTGCAACTATGGTTGAAATTTTTATCATTTACCATATGTTCTAATCTCTGATTTATTATTGATGAAGGCTATTGATAATTTAATTATCTTTAGTCATGATATTCTTTACTGAGCTAGTTGTGCTCACCCTTTTGCTTCACAATTCCTTTCAGGTAATAAGAGTGTAGCTGGGTCGAGCGAGGGTAACGGGGAAATAGAACGGTGGTCTCTAGCTGTGGATGTTCTCCCGAAGCAGTATAGAAAAGTTCATTTAGTAGTTATATTTGGTGAATCCAATAGGGTAAGGTGTACCCAACGTTGGAAGGGTGGTTTGCCACTATCATACAAGATGTCTAACGACATACAACCCGTGTCATCATAAGACAGGGATGTGCTCATCCACTTGCTGAGTATATCTATGGCACTACCTATATAATCTTGGTGTTTGTTTGAAGTATAATTCTCAATTAGAGACAGTGGAGATAATGATAAGTCAAGAGAAGACTCACCATTGGGAAGAATATGATAGTAATCTTCTCATTTTTCTTTGGGGTCTATTGGGTCAACCAAGGATAATTCTGTGGCCATACGATATCCAGGATAACTTTTGGAGTCACCATTCCCGCTGAACTTGGTTTTGCTACAGAACACTCTCGAGCTATATGACCCTCCTTTCCACAGTTATAACATACCTTGGATTGTTGTGGACAGTTTGGGCTGATATGTCCCTCTTTCCCACATTTGTAACATACGATCGGTGGTCGTTCTCCTCCCCTAGAAATAGTTGTTGTTTGTACTGATGTCTTCACATTATCATTGTTGTACATTCTCTTCTTAAAATCTCCTCCCGACTCGCTCTTTCTATTATCACGGCCACGATTACCACCAGAGTGGTTACCGCTTTTGTCCGAATGTTTTCCTCCCTGCTAGTTTTCATTGCTCCGATGACTGCCACCACCGGTATGTCCCTGGTTGTGGTCCCTCGGTTGAACATACTCATTATCTCGCTCTAATAATTGAGCCATGTTTACAACATCTGAATATAAAGAAAATTTATGAGAGATAAGATATTGCCGAATCTCGGATTTTAGACCTCTCAAAATGTCCTTATCATACGTTCCTCGTTCTCCACCAAATGAGGTGCAAACCTGGATAACTCCGCGAACTTCGCCTCGTACTGAAACACGGTCATGTTGTTTTGTTCTAGTCTGATAAATTTTACCTCCTTCATATGACGAATACTTTCAGGAAAGTACTTATCATTGAACAGCTTCTAAAAACGTTTTCCAAGACATGCTGAGTGCGGCTAGCTGGGTACGCTTTACAGATTCTCACCAGTAATCTGCCTCACCACGGAACATAAATGTGGCGAATGGAACCTTTTATTCTTCCGTGCATCCCAAGACATCAAATATCTTGGTAATTTGTCTGACCCACGTTTCCGCCTTAATCGGATCCGGCTTTTCCAGAATTCTGGTGGTCCCAACTCCTTGAACTGCTTGGCTGTGACAAACCGCGCGTTGCCATCATTTCCACCCGTATTTTGTACACGAGTCTCCCTCGTCTGATTTTGCATGAACTGGAAGAAGCTCCTAAATATTCCATCATTCATCGTTTGCCAGGTAACGTTGTTTACAGGAGGAATATTGCCTTCCTGTTGCACGTTCTCCTAGTTTGTGACTAAAGGTTGTTCCACAGTATCATATACTCCATTGTTAACGTTCTCGGCTGCCATTCTCAAATACTGCAATAAAACAAGGGTAATTAAACAAATTAACATATCACATAATATCCCTATATTATAACCAACCAACAAATAAGTTTAGGTAGGACACGCTAACGAAGGATTTACTCGTCTCTCCCCTCCTAATTCTATTCCCCGATCTCCGCCAGAGACCATATCCCTAAGCTCTGATACCAACTGTGACGCCCCCAAAATAGGTATACATCACCCATTCTGAGTCGCCAAATATATGGTACAGAAACAAATACAACTTCATTATAATAATTGTCGAGCAAAATATGACAACACAAATACTGTGAGTTTAAATACAAATATTATCTTCTAGACAATATCCACACTCAAATAAGTCCTCATTACAATTATTGAAATACTATTTTACAAAATAGTGAGGACTGCTAACACAATTGACTGGAAACATCACTCCAAACCCCGACTAGTTCCCGCTATATTCTCGCCTCCTGAAAAAAATGGAACAAAAAGGAAAAGGGTGAGCTCAACTAGCTCAGTAAAGAATATTATGACTAAGATAATATACAAAAAATTATAGTTAGTCTTCAACAGAGAAAAATCTGATAAAATATAATAGACAACAAGTTTTAGATCAACAACTACAGCAGAAATAGAAAACCATTAGAAGAGTCAAGTAGAGAATGAATTCTACTATCTTCTAAGATTTAAAAGTCCATCAACGATATTTTATCCCTGTAACATCAATCAATAACCATCTTTAATCAAATATTCATCTTTGCACTATAGGCCAAAGATATTCATTTGTAACACCAGTCGGTCATGTTCATCTCAACACCTGTGCATCTTTGCACTACGGGCCAAAGATATTCATCAGTTAATCATTCATTTTTACACTACAGGCCAAAGATATTCAGTAATATCATCATTTAGGACTGAAGATGATGAAAAATTATCTTAAAGAAAACGAATCCAATAAGACAGAAGGACAAATATTAGAGATTCGTATTATAGTTTATCCAAGTGCAATAATACTCCATAATAACCAATTGTGAATGAGAATTCAAAAATAAAGATCAAAATATGGATACAATCAAAGATAGTAACCATAATAGACATCTTGGATAAAAAGAAAATTTTTTATTTTTCGGTGAATAGTGTCGTATTCGTGAATAGTGTCGTATACATGAATAGTAACTCCGACACAAAAAGTTCTAAATTTGATAAAAAAATTTATATCAATATTTCAGCATAATGATATTGAAGAAAATAATATCATTTAAGAAGAAAATAATATCCCTTACCTCAAACGAACAGTACTTCTGATCAGAATATCGTATATGAGGCTGAATGAAACTTGTGCTGAATAACAACTCTCAAAGTATTAAAATACTCACAAAATACGCTCAATAATATAGAGAGAGAAAGAGAGAAAACTTATGAATTCTGGTGTGATTTTCAATTCTAACTTAGCCCTCTATTTATAGGAAAATGTTAGCACGCCGAAGCAGACTTGACCTGCAACCTGATGGCTTTACCTGCTACTTATTCCCACCCACCACATTTGAATAAAAATTTCAGCACATTTCTCACCAACCAAAAGTGGGGCCCACCAATTCTAGAATTTTCCACCAAAATGATAAATTTCAAAACTTTAACAATTTCTGAACCAGTCATCTCTTAAAATTCATAACAAATCATACGTTCATTTTTAACGGTTTAAAATTTGTGGACATATACTCAACTTATATATGTATAACATATCCAAAAATTACAACGATCCAACGGTCGGATTAAAACTTATAACTCCCGCAATATATCTTAAAAACCCTGATTGATTTTTAATACCTCCATTCCGATAAAAATACTGATAAAACACTTCAACATTAACTCCTTTATTTTTAACCAAAAAATATATCCAACATTTATATTCATATAAAATAAATATTTCCTTATCATATGAATCAATAATTAATTATTCACAATTAATATTACAGAATCACATTTATGACAACCAAGCCGTTCCCAGAAAAGAGGGGGCTTTTCAATAAGGATTTCTCCTTACTGGCGCGTAATTAGATGACCAAACCTCTCTTTAGACAGAACTTTCTAGACATTGCCAATAATATTATCTAATAATATTATTCAAATAATATGAATTATTGATCTGATAATGGGAAATACTGTGCAGTGACAATTATTGAAACAACAATAATATAAAATATCAATACAGCAATTATTGAATCAATAAAATAAAATATTGAACAGTAACTACTGTAACAATTATTGAGTAGTGCCTTCCTTCGTAAGAATCAATAATTTAAAAATACTGTGCAATTCGTGTGCTACTGTGCAACCACGCGTATTACTGTATTTTAACCACCGGGTATTCCAACAGTATTAACGGTAACAACTACGTCGTTATTTATAAAAACTCAATTTTTGTCATTATATTCATCCAATCGTTTTTCGTTATGGGGCCCACAAATAGTTACGCAGTCGTACGAATATTCCCCGACAGAAAGAATATTCCACGACCAAACGAATATTCCCCGACAAAATTAATATTTTATAACCACTTGTTTATTTTGTAAAATTTGCACATTTCAACCTTAACCAAATTATTATATCAAATTAACACCTTATTATTCACAATAATATTTAGAGAAAATTTAATTTTATTCATTAATAAGTTGGGGTCTTACAGGTTCGGTACCGATTTTTACCGAATAAATACGAAAAATTAATATAATTATTATTTTTTGTTATTATTATTATTAATAATAATATTTTTTTTTATTATAATCATTATTTTATTATTATTATTATTTATTTTATTATTATTAATTATTATTTTTTAATATTTTATTATTATTATAATCATTATTATTATTATTAATTATTTATTAATAATAAAAAAGAAATTGAAAAACCGGTATATACCGGTATAGTTCGATATTACCGAACCATAAAAACTCGGTACTGAAACCGGTACCGAAAAATCGGTATATATCGATTTTTTTACTGAAACTGAACCGATTATTTTTGTACCGAACCGGTCGGTTCGTCCGGTCCAAAAAACTGAAAAATCGAATGAATTGAACACCCCTAGTTGTCATCTTTTAACTAATTTTTTTAAATTTTTACGAGGTTTAGAATTTATCAAGATTCGTATATATCATATACTATATCTGTGACACCCCCAAAATAGGTCCATTCCACCCAACCCATTCTGAGTCGTCAAATACATGGTACAGAAAACAACTACAACTTTATTACAACAATTGTCGTGCAAAATACAACAACACATATGCTGTGAGTTTGGATACAAATATATACCAAATGTGACTCATGTTCCAACCGTGGACATCACCTCACAATAACACCTTACATAAAGGTATAGTCAAAAACTGTTTTAGAAATTAGAATCTTTGGGAAGTGCTCAAGGAAACCTTCGTACATGGGAGGCCACGCGTCTAGGTTATGATAGATATCATATGGTCACAGAATTATCTTTGGTTGACCCAATAGACCCCAAAGAAAAATGAGAAGATTACTATCATATTCTTCCCAATGGTGAGTCTTCTCTTGACTTATCATTATCTCCACTGTCTCTAATTGAGAATTATACTTCAAACAAACACCAAGATTATATAGGTAGTGCCCATAGATATACTCAGCAAGTGGATGAGCACAACCTTGTCTTATGATGACACGAGGTTGTATGTCATTAGACATCTTGTATGATAGTGACAAAACACCCTTCCAACGTTGGGTTCGCCTCACCCTATTTTCTTCACCAAATATAACTACTAAATGATGACCACCGTTCTATTCTCTTGTTACCCTCGCTCGACCCAGCTACACTCTTATTACCTGAAAGGAATTGTGAAGCAAAAGGGTGAGCACAACTAGCTCAGTAAAGAATATCATGACTAAAGATAATTCAATTATCAATAGCCTTCATCAACAATAAATCAGAGATTTAGAGCATATGGTAAATGATAAAAATTTAAACCATAGTTGCAGCGGAACGAGCAATCCATTAGAAGAGTCAAATAGACCATAAAGTCTATTATCTTCTCCATGTTAAAAATCCACCAACAATATTTTATCCATGTAACATCACTCAACAGTTCCTTTCCACAATCATATGAATAACTCATAATCATAATTGTGACTATAAATTTTTCTTCGCCCAGGACGAAGAATATTTTCATCACCTGTCTTTACCTGAAACATCAAAGATCATGGTTATACCAAATCACAGTTCCTGTTTATAATCATACTAACAAATCCATCTTTGCACTACGGGCCAAAGATATTCATCAACAAATCATCTTTGCACTACGGGCCAAAGATATTCAACAACAGTTCATCTTTGCACTACAGGCCAAAGATATTCATCAACAGGCCATCTTTGCACTACATGCCAAAGATATTTATCAACAATTCATATTTGCACTACAGGCCAAATATATTCATATCTCAAAGAAATATATAATCATTTCAGAATTTATATAAACAATAATTATAACCATGTTGATCAATTCACCTTTGCACTTAAGCTTAAGATATTCAATTATAAATTCAATGGTCATGATCATACCAGTCACAATTCAACTTTGCACTACAGGCCAAAGAGAACCCTAGTCATGATCATACCAATAATCTACCCATCTTTACACTTCAGTGAAAGAGAATTTCAACATCAGGGTTATAAAAATGTTATATATGATGATAAAAATAATATGATCAACATATAGTTTTAATCTCAAGAGTAATATTCGTAACTCATGAATAGTAAATCGTGAATAGTAACTCATGAATAGTAACCCCGACACAAAAGATAGAAATTCCACAATAAAATCCATACCAATATTTCGGTATAATGATATTGAAAGAATAACATTACTTAAATTTATAAACAATTTATTTTAATTGTTTACACTTTACTAATTAATGCATTTAATCATCATAAAATGCCAACTCTTACAATTTCATCATCAATAACCAAAACCCTCATCAAAAATCTGCATATACCTCATATAGGATTCTCAAGCCATAAAATCCTATTTTCCAATTTTCTTTCTTCACAAAACATATTTAATTCATTTACTCATAACTAGACCATTTTCATGAAAAATACCAAATCAGTTCTAAAAATATTTCTTTTCTGGGATTTAGCATAATATAGTCCCATAGTGAACATATATTTTTCTCAGAATTTTTAAAAGTCATTTACTATTTTTCATATGGCCAAAACAGCCGAATATTTAGACATTTATCAAAAATTATACTTTTGTCTAAAAATTCCAAAATTTACAGAGTATACTTCTATCATATACATGTACTCCCAATAAAAATTTCATCAATTTTGGAGTTAACCACAAGGAATTATAAGCGGTTACTTTTAAAATAGTCTTTTCTCATAAAATTCATAACTCTCAATCTATACATCCAAAAATCACCATTTCTGGACACAATCAAGAAAACTCATCAAAATATCATTTTGAATTTTTTCAGAATTTTTGAAGATCAGAAAAATTACGAAACTGAAAATCATAACAACCCTTAAAATCCATTACTATCCCTTACAATCCCTTACTATCCCTTACAATCCCTTACCTCAAAAGAGCAGTACTTCTGACTGGAATGCAAAGCCGAAGGAAACTTGCACTGAATAGCAACTCTCAAAGTATCTAAATACTCACAAAATATGCTTCATAATATAGAGAGAGAAAGAGAGAAAACTTATGTTTCTGGTGTGATTTTCAATTCTAACTTAGCCCTCTATTTATAGGAAAATTTTGGTAGGTTTGACCTGCAACCTGATGGCTTTACCTGCTACTATTCCCACCCACCACATTTGAAATATAATTCAGCACATTTTTTCACCAACCACAAGTGGGGCCCACCAATTCTAGAATTTTCCACCAAAATGATAAACTCCAAAAATTCAACAATTTCTGAACCAGTCATCTCGTAAAATTCATAATAAATCATACGTTCATTTTTAACGGTTCAAAATTTGTGGGCATATACTCAACTTATATATGTATAATATATTCAAAAATTACCACGATCCAACGGTCGGATTAAAAATTATAACCCCCGCAAAATATCTCAAAAACCCTGATTTTTAATACCTCCATTCCGACAAAAATACTGATAAAAACCTCAACATTAACTCCTTTATTTTTAACCACAAAAATATATTCCTCATTTATATCCACATAAAATAAATATTTCCTTATCATATGAATCAATAATTAATTATTCACAAATAATATTACAGAATCACATTTATGACAACCAGGCCGTTCCCAGGAAAGAGGGGGCTTTCCAATAAGAATTTCTCCTTACTGGCGCGCAATTAGGTGACCAAACCTCTCCTTAGACAGAACTTTCTAGTCATTGCCAATAATGTTATCTAATAATATTATTCAAATAATATGAATTATTGATCTGATAATGGGAAATACTGTGCAGTGACAATTATTGAACAACAATAATATAAAATTTCAACGTAACAATTATTGAATCAATAAAATAGAATATTGAACAGTAATTACTGTAACAATTATTGAGTAGTGCCTTCTTACGTAAGAATCAATAATTTTAAAAATACTATGCAATACCGTGTGCTACTGTGCAATAACGCGTATTACTGTATTTTAACCACCGGGTATTCCAACAGTGTTAACGGTAACAACTACGCCGTTATTTGTAAAAACTCAAATTTGTCGTTTTCTTCATCCGACAGTTATTCTGTTATGGGACCCACAAATGGCTGCGCCGTCGTACGAATATTCCCCGACAGAAAGAATATTCCACGACCAAACGAATATTCCCCGACAACAATGATTATTTTATAACCACTTGCTTATTTTGAAAAAAAATCATATTACACTCATAACTTTAAACTTTTATCAATTTAACCATTTACTGAATAGTAATTATAAGAAAAATTGAATACTTTTATTTCATAAAATTCGGGGTCTTACAATATCTATATAATATAAAATATATATAATATAATATAATATTAAAAATCAAAATTAACTGTTTGATTTTTCAAAGTCATAGCGAGATATTTCTATAATAAAAATTTGTGTAATTTATCTAATTTTTAATAAATTTAGTAAAAAAAATATAAACAGTTTATAATTTTAATAATTATATTTTCTAAAATTAGATTAATTTATATTTATTTTAAGTTAAAAATTTACCAAAGAGTTTTGCGACTTTTAAATTTTCCATAAAATCTCTCTGACAATTTCTTTATTGGTGATTTGAATTTTTACCTTTGTGTTTACTATTTGGAAGTCTTTAGAGATGAGGTTAGACTTTGGATATGGGTTGATAGTTATAACTTTTCTTCTAAAATCGGTCAAACTGTACCATTTAATAGCAATCTTAAAAATTTATAACTTTTTGAATACCAAAATACTTTTATAGACTTTATAAAAGTCTCAATTGAATACCACATAACTTTTAAATACATTACAAAAGTTGTAATTAAATACCAGTAAACTTTTATAAACTCTTTAAATGTCTTGATTGGATACAACCAAACTTTAAAAGTCTTTAAAAATCTTAATTGAATACACCCTCTTTAAATTGTTTGTCCACAACATTTAGTGTATAATTTGTGTTATAGTATTATTCAAATAATATTAAAAAAAATGTCAAAATAAAATTCTTTATGTGAAATGGGGGAAATATTAACTAGTAAAAAAGTGCATTAAATATATGGTAACATTAATGAATTTATTCTATTCTTGAAAGTACTAAAGGGTATCAAATCGGATAACTTTACGAAAATTGCTATTTTAACAAAAAATATTAATATTTTTACACGATTTAGTCGTATTAATATCACTTGATAGATTATAAATGTGAAATAAGACTCCAAAAAATAACAATTTTTTAGTATAAATATCAAGTCCACTTTTTTATATATGTTATTATTATCAGAATCCAACAAACGAAAGGATACCAAATGATATTTGCATGTCTTGATGAGTCAACTTAGTGAAATCAATACCAACATGGGCCCTCTTCTCCCTTGAAAATATGTTATAATAAACAAAATTATTATTAAAATAATATAAAAATATGATATATATTGTGAATATTTACGTTGACTATTGATTGTCAGTTACGCAGACAAATATTAATGATAATTTTTTTGGAGAGATGTGCAATAAATAAGACCCTTTATAATTTTATGTATTGATATCTTTCTTATAATTTGATAAAAATTTGTCATTACTCATAATAGGTCTCAAAATTATAATAAAAAGAAATAAAATTTTGATACTAGTAGTTATTTATAGTGGGATAATGATATACACGGTTCGAATATTAAACTTATGTTTTTTATCCAACATACCTTGTATATCCCCCTTTAGCGACGGATCGGGCGACGGATCGGTCTGTCGCTATATATAGAACCGTCGTCTTAACTTTTAGCGACGGACAACATATAATGACGGACCGTACCGTCGCCCGATCTGTCGCTAAAGGGGGGTATACAAGATATGTTGGATAAATAGTATGCTCTTAATCCTTTCTAATGATATACATTGTAACTTTACATATCGATTTTTTTTATTGCGAGTTACGTGGATAAATCTATTTGTTAATATTTTTACGATATGTTTGATACAGCGGATCAATTTTATAGTCACAATCATAATTCGATAAAAAAAATTCATAATATATAACAAGACTCTTTATTGTATAATTCCACTCTTCACATTTGGCCCCTCTCTCTCCTCCCTTGAAAAAATGTGTACGACACCAAATATATTGTAGTATTTTGATTTTCAAGTAATTTGCACAAGATAAAGAGAGCCTAGTCAAGGTAGATTGTTATCGTACAAACTTTTAAAAAATTGCAAATAAGTTCCATTTTTGAATCACCTCTATTATACATTCTCTCAAATTTCATACAATACACTATATATATTTTTATTGTAAGATCCCAATTTATTAATGAATAAAATTAAATTTTTTCTAAATATTATTGTGAATAATAAGGTGTTAATTTGATATAATACTTTGGTTATGGGTGAAATGCGCAAATTTTGCAAAATAAACAAGTGGTTATAAAATATTCATTTTGTCGGGGAATATTCGTTTGGTCGTAGAATATTCTTTCTGTCGGGAAATATTCATATGACGGCGCAGCTATTTGTGGGTCCCATAACAGAAAACGATTGGATGAAGATAACGACAAAAATTGAGTTTTTATAAATAACGGCGTAGTTATTACCGTTAACACTGTTGGAATACCCGGTGGTTAAAATACAGTAATACGCGTGGTTGCACAGTAGCACACGAATTGAACAGTATTTTTAAATTATTGATTCTTACGAAGGAAGGCACTACTCAATAATTGTTACAGTAGTTACTGTTCAATATTTTATTTTATTGATTCAATAATTGCTGCATTGATATTTTATATTATTGTTGTTTCAATAATTGTCACTGCACAGTATTTTTCATTATCAAATCAATAATTCATATTATTTGAATAATATTATTAGATAACATTATTGGCAATGTCTAAAAAATTCTGTCTAAGGAGAGGTTTGGTCATCTAATTGCGCGCCAGTAAGGAGAAATCCTTATTGGAAAGCCCCCTCTTTCCTGGGAACGATCTGGTTGTCATAAATGTGATTCTGTAATATTAATTGTGAATAATTAATTATTGATTCATATGATAAGAAAATATTTATTTTATGTGAATATAAATGTTGGATATATTTTGTGGTCAAAAATGAAGGAGTCAATGTTGAGGTGTTTTATCAGTATTTTTTTCGGAATGGAGGTATTAAAAATCAATTAGGGTTTTTGAGATATATTGCGGGGGTTATAATTTTTAATTCGATCGTTGTGATTTTTGGATATGTTATACATATATAATTTGAGTATATGTCCACAAATTTTAAACCGTTAAAAATAAACGTATGATTTGTTACGAATTTTAAGAGATGACTGGTTCAGAAATTGTTGAAGTTTCAAAATTTATCATTTTGGTAGAAAATTCTAGAATTGGTGGGCCCCACTTTTGGTTGGTGAGAAATGTGCTGAAATTTTTAATCAAATGTGGTGGGTGGGAATAGTAGCAGGTAAAGCCATCAGGTTGCAGGTAAAGTCTGCTTCGGCGTGCTAACATTTTCCTATAAATAGAGGGCTAAGTTAGAATTGAAAATCACACCAGAATTCATAAGTTTTCTCTCTTTCTCTCTCTATATTATTGAGCGTATTTTGTGAGTATTTTGATACTTTGAGAATTGCTATTCAGCACAAGTTTCATTCAGCCTCATATACGATATTCTGATCAGAAGTACTGTTCGTTTGAGGTAAGGGATATTATTTTCTTCTTAAATGATATTATTTTCTTCAATATCATTATGTTAAAATATTGATATAAATTTTTTTATCAAATTTAGAACTTTTTTACGTCGGGGTCACTATTCACGTATACGACACTATTCATGTATACAACATTATTCACGAATACGGCACTATTCACTGAAAAATAAAAATTTTTCTTTTTGTCCAAGATATCTATTATGGTTACTATCGTTGATTGTATCCATGCTTTGATCTTTATTTTTGAATTCTCCTTCACAATTGGTTATTATGGAGTATTATTGCACTTGGATAAACTATAATACGAATCCCTAATATTTGTCTATAAAAACTCGCGAGATTCGAATTTTCTGATCAAAGGGCTATTTATTATGAATTATTGAAGTTCCGAAGTTCCGAAATAATTGATTTTTGGGAGTTTAAGTTAATTATTTTGAGAAAAAAGTTTTTTGTGAGATGGTGGGGCCCACTGGTTGTTAAAATGTGCTGAATTCAGATCTTCAAAGGTGGGCTTGAAAATTTATATATATATATATATATATATATATATATATTAATATTATATTAAATTTTCTGCTTTGGTGTTCTAAGCAATTTCCTATAAATAGGGTGCTTAGGTTAGAATTGAAAATCACACCAGAAACTGAAGTTTTCTCTCTATTTCTCTCTCTATATTATCGAGTGTATTCTTGTGAGTATTTTGATATCTTGAGTGTTGCTATACGGTGCAAGTTCGTTCAGCGTTATTCCAGTCAGGAGTACTACTCTTTTAAGGTAAGGGATGGTAAGGAATAGTAAGGGATGTTATTTTTTCTTAAATGATATTATTTTCTTCAATATCATTATGCCGAAGTATTGATCTGAACTTTTTATCAAATTTGAAACTTTTCATATCGGGGTTACTATTCACGAGTTACTATTCA
This sequence comes from Panax notoginseng, assembly GCA_016801055.1. Taxonomy (NCBI): domain Eukaryota; kingdom Viridiplantae; phylum Streptophyta; class Magnoliopsida; order Apiales; family Araliaceae; genus Panax; species Panax notoginseng. Next base: position 12,679,517 of record CM029017.1, on the reverse strand, counting down.
TGAGTTACTATTCATGAGTTACTATTCATGGGTTACTATTCACGAGTTACTATTCATGACAAAATTAGTTTCTTTTTCTAACCAAATTATAGTCGATTTATGAATATTACTCTTGAGATTAAAACTATATGTTGATTATATTATTTTTTTATCATATATAACATTTTTATAACCCTAATGATGATATTTCTCTTTGACTTGAGTGTAAAGATGGGTAGATTTTTGGTACGATCATGACTATAGGTTCTCTTTGACCAGTAGTGCAAAGTTGAATTGTTGACTGGTATGATCATGACCATTGAATTTATAATTGAATATCTTTAGCTTAAGTGCAAAGGTGAAATGATCAACGTGGTGATAATTATTGGTTATATAAATTCTGAAATGATTATATATTTCTTTGAGATAATAATATATTTGGCTTGTAATGCAAATATGAGCTGTTGAGGAATATCTTTGGCCTGTAGTGCAAAGATGAGTTGTTGATGAATATCTTTGGCCCGTAGTGCAAAGATGAAATTATTAGTATGATTATGAACAGGAACTGTGATTTGGTATAACCATGATCTTTGATGTTTCAGGTAAAGACAAGTGATAAAAATTATCTTGTTCTGGATGAGAAGAGGAATTTAGAACTACAAATATGATTATGAGTTATACATGTGATTGTGGACAAGAATTGTTGATTGATGTTACAGGGATAAAATATTGTTGGTGGACTTTTAACATGGAGAAGATAATAGACTTTGTAGTCTATTTGACTCTTCTAATGGTTTGCTGTTTCCGCTGCGAATATTGATTTAAAATTTGTTGTCTATTGTATTCTATTAAATTTTTCCCTGTTGAAGACTAACGATAATTTGTTGTATATTATCTTAGTCATAATATTCTTTACTGGGCTAGTTGAGCTCACCCTTTTCCTTGTTATTCCATCTTTCTTCTCATAAGGCGAGAATGTAGCGAGTACTAGTCGGGGTGTGGAATGATGGTTCAAGACAGTTGTTTTAGTAGTCCTCACTATTTTGTAAAATAGTGTATCAATAAGTATAATGAGTTCTTAGTTGAGTATGAATACTGTCTAGATGATAATATTTGTATTTAAACTCACAGTATATGTGTTGTCGTATTTTGCACGACAATTGTAATAATAAAGTTGTAGTTATTTTCTGTACCATGTATTTGGCGACTCAGAATGAGTTGGATGGATTGGACCTATTTTGGGGGCGTCACAGTTGGTATCAGAGCTTAGGGATATGATCTCTGGCGGAGATCGGAGAATAGGACTAGGAGGGGAGAGACGAGTAAATCCTTCGCTAGTGTGTCCTACCTAAGCTTATTTGTTGGTCAGTCATAATATCGGGATATTATGTGATATGTTAATTTGTTAAATTAACCTTTGTTTTTGAAGCTGTATTCTAGAATGATATCTGAAATACAGGAGATGAGCAATGGAAAAATCATGATGACAAGAAAGATGGAATCCGAAATGAAAGCAAGGTATTCTTAACTCTTTGAAATACCAGGTACGTAAATTTCGAGGACGAAATTTCATAAGGAGGGGAGATTGTAAGACTCCAAATTTTATGAAATAAAAGTATTCAATTTTTCTTATAATTACTATTCAGTAAATGGTTAAATTGATAAATATTAAAGTTAAGGGTGATATATGAATTTTTTTTGGAAATACACAAGTGGTTATAAAATATTCATTGTTATCGGTGAATATTCGTTTGATTGTGAAATATTCTTACTGTCGGGGAATATTCATACGACGGCGCAGCCTTTTGTGGGCCCCATAACGGAAAGCGATTGGATGAAGAAAATGACAAGAGTAAGTTATTTATAAATAACGACGTAGTTGTTACCGTTAACACTGTTAGAATACCCGGTGGTTAAAACAAAGTAATACGCGTTGTTACACAGTAGCACACGGTATTGCACCAATTATTGATTTTTACGTAAGAAGGCATTACTCAATAATTTTTACAGTAATTACTGTTCAGTATTTTATTTTATTGATTCAATAATTGCTGCGTTGATATTTTATATTACTGTTGTTTTAATAATTGTCACTACACAATATTTTCTATTATCGGAACAATAATTCATATTATCTGAATAATATTATTAGATAACATTATTGGCAATGTCTAGAAAGTTCTGTCTAAGAAGAGGTTTGGTCATCTAATTGCGCGCCAGTAAGGACAGATCCTTATTGGAAAGCCCCCTCTTTCCTGGGAACGGCCTGGTTGCCAGTACTGTGATTCTGTAATATTATTTGTGTATAATTAATTATTGATTTATATGATGAGAAAAATATTGATTTTATGTGGATATAGATGGAGAAAATTTTTAATGTGACAATTGTTGAAAATTAATATTTTATCTTTTTCTGATAAAATAATTCATTTAAATATATTATTTTAATAATATATTGATGGTGATATTTTACAATGAATGTGGGATATATGAGTATATGAGGAGAAAGAGTATTTTTGTGACATTAAATGATTAACACATGTTTTGTGTGTTGGTGGACACAATTCTTGACCGAAAATTTATTATTGACTGTAAAATCGTCCGTTTGTGGATTTCGGTCAATTTCTGTTTGGAATTTGGAAAAACTTTCTTCTGCAAAGTTGTAGAAAATTAAATTTTCTATAAAAACTCGCGAGATTCAAATTTTCTGATCAAAGAGCTATTTATTATGAATTATTGAAGTTCCGAAGTTCCGAAATAATTAATTTTTGGGAGTTTAAGTTAATTATTTTGAGAAAAACATTTTTTGTGAGATGGTGGGGCCCACTGGTTGTTATAATGTGCTGAATTCAGATCTTCAAAGGTGGGCTTGAAAATTTATATATATATATATATATATATATATATAATATTATATTAAATTTTCTGCTTTGGTGTTCTAAGCAATTTCCTATAAATAGGGTGCTTAGGTTAGAATTGAAAATCACACCAGAAACTGAAGTTTTCTCTCTATTTCTCTTTCTATATTATCGAGTGTATTCTTGTGAGTATTTTGATATCTTGAGTGTTGCTATACGGTGCAAGTTCGTTCAGCGTTATTCCAGTCAGGAGTACTACTCTTTTAAGGTAAGGGATGGTAAGGAATAGTAAGGGATGTTATTTCTTCTTAAATGATATTATTTTCTTCAATATCATTATGTCGAAGTATTGATCTGAACTTTTTATCAAATTTAGAACTTTTCATGTCGGGGTTACTATTCACGAGTTACTATTCATAAGTTACTATTCATGAGTTACTATTCATGAGTTACTATTCACGAGTTACTATTAATGACAAAATTGGTTTCTTTTTCTAACCAAATTATAGTTTATTTATGAATATTACTCTTGAGATTAAAACTATATGTTGATCATATTATTTTTTTATCATATATAACATTTTTATAACCCTAATGATGATATTTCTCTTTGACTTGAGTGTAAAGATGGATAGATTTTTGGTACGATCATGACTATGGGTTCTCTTTGGCAAGTAGTGCAAAGTTGAATTGTTGACTGGTATGATCATGACCATTGAATTTATAATTGAATATCTTTAGCTTAAGTGCAAAGGTGAAATGATCAACGTGGTTATAATTATTGGTTATATAAATTCTGAAATGATTATATATTTCTTTGAGATAATAATATATTTGGCTTGTAATGCAAATATGAGCTGTTGAGGAATATCTTTGGCCTGTAGTGCAAAGATGAGTTGTTGATAAATATCTTTGGCCCGTAGTGCAAAGATGAAATTATTAGTATGATTATGAACAGGAACTGTGATTTGGTATAACCATGATCTTTGATGTTTCAGGTAAAGACAAGTGATAAAAATTATCTTGTTCTGGATGAGAAGAGGAATTTAGAACTACAAATATGATTATGAGTTATACATGTGATTGTGGACAAGAATTATTGATTGATGTTACAGGGATAAAACATTGTTGGTGAACTTTTAACATGGAGAACATAATAGACTTTGTAGTCTATTTGACTCTTCTAATGGTTTGCTGTTTCCGCTGCGAATATTGATTTAAAACTTGTTGTCTATTGTATTCTATTAAATTTTTCCCTGTTGAAGACTAACGATAATTTGTTGTATATTATCTTAGTCATAATATTCTTTACTGGGCTAGTTGAGCTCACCCTTTTCCTTGTTGTTCCATCTTTCTTCTCAGGAGGCGAGAATGTAGCGAGTACTAGTCGGGGTGTGGAATGATGGCTCAAGACAGTTATTTTAGTAGTCCTCACTATTTTGTAAAATAGTGTATCAATAAGTATAATGAGTTCTTAGTTGAGTATGAATACTGTCTAGATGACAATATTTGTATTTAAACTCACAGTATATGTGTTGTCGTATTTTGCACGACAATTGTAATAATAAAGTTGTAGTTATTTTCTGTACCATGTATTTGGCGACTCAGAATGGGTTGGATGGATTGGACCTATTTTGGGGGCGTCACAATATAACTGAATATCTTTGGCCTGTAGTGCAAAGATGAATGATTAACTGATGAATATCTTTGGCCCGTAGTGCAAAGATAAACAGGTGTTGAGATGAACATGACCGACTGGTGTTACAAATGAATATATTTGGCCTGTAGTGCAAAGATGAATATTTGATTAAAGAAGGTTATTGATTGATGTTACAGGGATAAAATATCGTTGATGGACTTTTAAATCTTAGAATATAGTAGAATTCATTCTCTACTTGACTCTTCTAATGGTTTGCTGTTTCCGCTGCAGTTGTTGATCTAAAACTTGTTGTCTATTATATTTTGTGACGCCCCCAAAATTAGGTATACATCACCCATCTTGGGTCGTCAGATACATAGTACAGAATACAAATACAACTGATTAATACATCTGTCGTGTACAATACGACAAAACATAAACTGTGAGTTTGAATACAAATATTATCTTCTAGAGAGTATTCATACTCAAAAGGAGTTCTCATTACATTTATTAACACACCATTACATAGAATAGTGAGGACTACTAACTAATACTATCATTCGGACCATCACTCCGTACCCCGACTTGTCCCAGCTACGTTCTCATTTCCTGAAGAGAACAGTGAAAGAAAGGGTGAGCTCAACTAGCCCAGTAAGAAATATTATGACTAAGATAATGCAGAATAAATTATCATTAGTCTTCAACAATGTTAAACTGATAAAATATAATAGACATCAAGTTTAACTGTAGCGGAACAAGCAATCCATTAAAAGAGTCAAGTAGAAAATAAACTCTACTATCTTTTATGATTTAAAAAGTTTTTCAACACTGTGATCGCTGAGACTCAGCTTAATAAAATAATCCACATCATCGAATCACCCCTGCACTACGGCCAAGGATATTCGTGTATTCATTAATGGTCATGATCATGCCAACAACTGTCCATCAATGCACTACGGGCCAATGAGGACTTTTACCACATCATTTGTAACATTACGGTCATGATTATACCGAATAATCCCTGGTCATAATCATACCAAGTCCATCTATGCACTACAGGCCACAGATGACTTTCAACATTTTATAAACATGAGGATGATGACAATGATATAAGAATTCAATAAAACAAGTTCAAGAATTAATTTATCCAGGAATTAACAACGTCCAAATTGTCAACATGATACTGCATTGTGGAGTAAAATTCAAGAATGCTTAGAAGAATATTTTCTTGAAAAGATACTGGATGAAACGCAACTATCAAGGATATTCCACAAATTTCATGGAGTATAGAAGTCAAAACTTAACCAACTGAGTATAATAAAGAATGGAATAACAAAAGAAATCACCATGCATGCGATAGACCGCACAGACAGGTTATTCCAACAGAATAATAAATAATGGAACCAGGTCCGGCGTAAATGCACAGACAGGATATTCCGACAGAATAATAAATAATTGAACCAGGTCCGGTGTAAAACACACAGACAGGATGTTCCAACAGAATAATAATAAAAACGGAACCAGGTCCTGTGTAAAACACACAGACAGGATGTTCCAACAGAATAATAAACGGAACCAGGTCCGGTGTAAAACACACAGACAGGATGTTCCAACAGAATAATAGAAGAATGTCACCAAGTATAGGGTAGACCGCGTATACTGGTTATTCCAACAGAATAATAACGAATGGAATAACAGAAGTTCTCTTCATGAATATAAAAGAAATAATATTCCCTACCTTAAAAGAACTGGATATTGGAAAAGTGATGTAGCAGAATACTTTTAGTCTCTCTCTCTCTTATTCTCTCTATACTTTCTCTCTCTATAGCTTGAATGAATTCGTGAAAAATAATGAAGCCCTAGGCCTCTATTTATAGAAAAACTGAGGGTGGCTCTTGGTCTTAACGAAGGGTCAAATGACTCTTGGTCTTAACGAAGGGTCAAATGACTCTTGGTAATATTGAAGGGACAACTACTATTGACGAAAGTAATTACTATTGACCAAGGTAAATACTATTGACGAAGGTAATTACTATTGACCAAGGTAAATACTATTGACGACGGTAATTACTATTGACGACGGTAATTACTATTGACGACGGTAATTACTATTGACGAAGAGACTCTTAGATGATGACATATGGCCCCCCATAAAATAACCAAACTTACCACAACGTCTCAATAATATAACATATTATACAGATGATACTATGACAATAATTTAAGAGATATGATGCAGCAATTACTGTAGCAATAATTGAGTATAGCTGAGTGACTTCTCACGTAAGCATCAATAATCAATACCGTGTGTAAGACCCCGAATTTTATGAAATAAAAGTATTCAATTTTCCTTATAATTACAATTCAGTAAATGGTTAAATTGATAAAAGTTTAAAGTTATGAGTGCAATATGATTTTTTTTTCAAAATAAGCAAGTGGTTATAAAATAATCATTGTTGTCGGGAAATATTCGTTTGGTCGTGGAATATTCTTTCTGTCGGGGAATATTCGTACGACGACGCAGCTATTTGTGGGCCCCATAACGAATAACTGTCGGGTGAAGGAAAACGACAAATTTGAGTTTTTACAAATAACGGCGTAGTTGTTACCGTTAACACTGTTGGAATACCCGGTGGTTAAAATACAGTAATACGCGTTATTGCACAGTAGCACACGGTATTGCATAGTATTTTTGAAATTATTGATTCTTACGTAAGAAGGCACTACTCAATAATTGTTACAGTAATTACTGTTCAATATTTTATTTTATTGATTCAATAATTGCTACGTTGAAATTTTGTATTATTGTTGTTCAATAATTGTTGCTGCACAGTATTTCCCATTATCAGATCAATAATTCATATTATTTGAATAATATTATTAGATAACATTATTGGCAATGTCTAGAAAGTTCTGTCTAAGGAGAGGTTTGGTCATCTAATTGCGCGCCAGTAAGGAGAAATCCTTATTGGAAAGCCCCCTCTTTCCTGGGAACGACCTGGTTGTCATAAATGTGATTCTGTAATATTATTTGTGAATAATTAATTATTGATTCATATGATAAGGAAATATTTATTTTATGTGGATATAAACGAGGGATATATTTTTGTGGTTAAAAATGAAGGAGTTAATGTTGAGGTTTTTATCCGTATTTTTGTCGGAATGGAGGTATTAAAAATCAGGGTTTTTGAGATATTTTACGGGGGTTATAATTTTTAATCCGACCGTTGGATCGTGGTAATTTTTGGATATGTTATACATATATAAGTTGAGTATATGTCCATAAATTTTGAACCGTTAAAAATGAACGTATGATTTGTTATGAATTTTAAGAGGTGGCTGATTCGGAAATCAGGTTATAAATCATTTTTGGTGGAAAATTCCAGAATTGGTGGGCCCCATTTGTGGTTGGTGAAGAAATGTGCTGAATTATATTTCAAATGTGGTGGGTGGGAATAGTAGCAGGTAAAGCCATCAGGTTGCAGGTCAAACCTACCAAAATTTTCCTATAAATAGAGGGCTAAGTTAGAATTGAAAATCACACCAGAAACATAAGCTTTCTCTCTTTCTCTCTCTATATTATGAAGCATATTTTGTGAGTTTTTAGATACTTGGTGAGTTGCTATTCATCAGTGCAAGTTTCCTTCAGCATCATATCCGATATCCAGTCAGAAGTACTGCTCTTTTGAGGTAAGGGATAGTAAGGGATAGTAATGGATTTTAAGGGTTGTTATATTTTCCAGTTTCGTAATTTTTCTGACCTTCAAAAATTCTGAAAAAATTTGAAACGATATTTTGATGAGTTTTCTTGATTGTGTCAAAAAATGGTGATTTTTGGATGTATAGATTGAGAGTTATGAATTTTATGAGAAAAGACTATTTTAAAAGTAACAGCTTATAATTTCTTGTGGTTAACTCCAAAATTGATGAAATTTTTATTGGGAGTACATGTATATGAAAGGAGTATACTCTGTGAATTTCAGAATTTTTAGATAAAAGTATAATTTTTGATAAATGTCTAAATATTCGGCTATTTTGGCCATATGAAAAATAGTAAATGACTTTTAAAAATTCTGAGAAAAATATATGTTCACTATGGGACTATATTATGCTAAATTCCAGAAAAGAAATATTTTTGGAACTGATTTGTATTTTTTATGAAAATAGTCTAGTTATGAGTAAATGAATTAAATATGTTATGTGAAGTAAGAAAATTGGAAAATAGGATTTTATAGCTTGAGAATCCTATATGAGGTATATGCAGATTTTTGATGAGGATTTTGGTTATTGGTAATGAAATCTTATGAGTTTGGTATTTTTGAATGATTAAATGCATTATTTAGTAAGTGTAAACAATTTAAATAAATTGTTTATAAGCTTAAGAAATGTTATTCTTTCAATATCATTATACCGAAATATTGGTATGGATTTTATTGTGGAATTTCTACCTTTTTATGTCGGGATTACTATTCATGAGTTACTATTCACGAATTACTATTCACGAGTTACTATTCACGGGTACTATTCAAGACAAAATTGGTTTCTTTTTCTAACTAAATTATAGTTGATTTATGAATATTACTCTTGAGATTAAATCTAGATATTTTGATTATATTGATTTTACTATTATATATAACATTTTTATAACCTTGATGTTGAAATTCTCTTTCACTGGAGTGTAAGATGGGTAGATTATTGGTATGATCATGACTAGGGTTCTCTTTGGCCTGTAGTGCAAAGTTGAATTGTGACTGGTATGATCATGACCATTGAATTTATAATTGAATATCTTAAGCTTAAGTGCAAAGGTGAATTGATCAACACGGTTATAATTATTGTTTATATAAATTCTAAAATGATTATAATTCTTTGAGATATTAATATATTTGGCATGTAGTGCAAATATGAACTGTTGATGAATATATTTGGCCTGTAGTGCAAATATGAACTGTTGATGAATATCTTTGGCCTGTAGTGCAAAGATGATATGTTGTTGAATATCTTTGGCCTGTAGTGCAAAGATGAACTGTTGTTGAATATCTTTGGCCAGTAGTGCAAAGATAAACTGTTGACGAATATCTTTGGCCCGTAGTACAAAGATGAAATTATTAGTATGATTATGAACAAGAATTGTGATTTGGTATAACCATGATCTTTGATATTTCAGGTAAAGACAAGTGATGAAAATTATCTTTGTCCTGGATGAGAAGAGGAATTTAGAATCATAATTATGATTATGAGTTATTTATATGATTGTGGACCAGAACTGTTGATTGATGTTACAGGGATAAAACATTGTTGGTGGATTTTTAACATGGAGAAGATAATAGACTTTATAGTCTATTTGACTCTTCTAATGGATTGCATGTTCCGCTGCAACTATGGTTGAAAAGTTTTATCATTTACCATATGTTCTAAATCTCTGATTTATTATTGATGAAGGCTATTGATAATTGAATTATCTTTAGTCATGATATTCTTTACTGAGCTAGTTGTGCTCACCCTTTTGCTTCACAATTCCTTTCAGGTAATAAGAGTGTAGCTGGGTCGAGCGGGGGTAACAAGGGAATAGAACGGTGGTCATCATTTAGTAGTTATATTTGGTGAAGAAAATAGGGTGAGGCGAACCCAACGTTGGAAGGGTGTTTTGTCACTATCATACAAGATGTCTAATGACATACAATCTCGTGTCATCATAAGACAGGATTGTGCTCATCCACTTACTGAGTATATTTACGAGCACTACCTATATAATCTTGGTGTTTGTTTGAAGTATAATTCTCAATTAGAGACAGTGGAGATAATGATAAGTCAAGAGAAGACTCACCATTGGGAAGAATATGATAGTAATCTTCTCGTTTTTCTTTGGGGTCTATTGGGTCAACCAAGGATAATTCTGTGGCCATATGATATCTATCATAACCTAGACGCGTGGCCTCCCATGTACGAACGTTTCCTTGAGCACTTCCCAAATATTTTAATTTCTAAAACAGTTTTTGAATATACCTTTATGTAAGGTGTCATTGTGAGGTGATGTCCACGGTTAGAACATGAGTCACATTTGGTATATATTTGTATCCAAACTCACAGCATATGTGTTGTTGTATTTTGCACGACAATTGTTGTAATAAAGTTGTAGTTATTTTCTGTACCATGTATTTGGCGACTCAGAATAGGTTAGATGGAATGGACCTATTTTGGGGTCGTTACACCGTGTGCTACTATGCAACCACGCGTATTACTGTACTTTTACTACCAAGTAGTTCAACAGTTTTAACGATTTTAACGGTAACACCTCAGCTGTTATTTTTATAGAAAGATAATTCTGTCGTTTTCTCAATCCGACAATAATTCCGTTGTGGGGTCCACCAATGATTGTGCCGTCGTACGAATATTCCCCGACAAAAAGAATATTCCCCGACCAAACGAATATTTTATAACAACTTGCTTACTTTGAAAAATTTATAAATATTACCCACAACTATAACATTATATCAAATTAACTTCATAATATTCAAAAATGATATTTATAGAAAATTCATCTTTATTTATAAAAGTTGGGGTCTTACAACCTCCCCTTCTTATGAAATTTCGCCCTCGAAATTAGGGTACGTACCTGGTATGTCGAAGAGGTAAGGATACCTTGATTTCATTTCTGATTCTAACTCCCAAGTCATTTCCTCAACATCGTGGTTTCTCCACAAAACTTTAACTTGAGGTATAACCTTGGAGCGTAGAATATGTTCCTTCTTATCCAAGATTTGAACAGGAACTTCTTCATACGTCAAATCCTCCGCTATTTCGTCCGGTTCTAACTCAATAATGTGGTTCGGGTCTTCCACATATTTGCGTAACATGGATATGTGGAAAACGTTATGAACACGAGACATACTTGGCGGTAAAGCGAGTCTATAAGCCACAGTTCCTACTCGATCGAGGATTAAAAATGGACCGATGAATCGAGGATTTAGCTTTCCTCTCTTTCCAAATCTCGTAACTCCTTTCCATGGAGCAACACGTAAGAACACATGATCTCCTACATCAAATTCCACGTCCTTTCGATGAAGATCAGCATAACTCTTTTGTCGATCTTGTGAGGTTTTTATACGTTGTCGGATCGTTTGAATCTTTTCTGTAGTCATACGTACCAACTCCGGTCCCAACAACGTTGCTTCGCCCACCTCATCCCAGCATACTGGAGAACGACATTTTCTTCCATACAATGCTTCGAATGGAGCCATGCCAATACTTACTTGATAACTGTTGTTGTAGAAAAACTCCACCAATGGTAAGAACTTGTCCCAACTTCCTTTGAAGTCAAAGACACAGAGTCTTAATAGATCTTCAAGAGTTTGAATAGTCCTCTCTGATTGTCCGTCCGTCTGAGGATGATATGCTGAACTAAATCGTAACTCCGTGCCCATAGCTTTTTGTAAACTAACCCAAAATCGTGAAGTGAATCTTGGGTCTCGGTCAGAAACTATGGATACTGGCATACCATGCAGTCTTACAATCTCGTTTATGTACATACGAGCAAGACGTTCAAGTGTATAAGTTTCTCGTATCGGTAAGAAATGAGCAGACTTGGTCAATCTATCAACAATGACCCAAATCGCATCAATACCTTGAGAAACTCTTGGAAGACCGGTAACGAAATCCATGGTAATGTGCTCCCACTTCCATTCTGGAATTTCAAGAGGTTGCAATGGACCTTTTGGTACTTGATGCTCCGCTTTGACTCGTTGATAAGTTAGACACCTTGAGATAAACAACGCTATCTCTCTCTTCATATTGCTCCACCAAAATGTATGACGAAGATCATGATACATTTTGGTACTTCCAGGATGGATTGCAAACGGTGTGTTGTGCGCCTCCATCATGATTTCATACTTTAAATCAGGGTTGTTAGGAACACAAAGTCTGGAGTTGACTCGAAGTATTCCTTCTTCATCGATTCTTGCTTCCGGTATAGCACCTTCTTGCACTTTCTTCTTCATACGCATCAGCTCCAGGTCTGTAGCTTGAGCAGCTTTAACTTTATCGATTAAAGTCGGTTCTACTCGTATATTCGCCATCATCGCATGGGTCCCTGGAGTCTTTAACTCTATCTCCATCCTTTGCAAATCACACAAAATGGGTCTTTGTGTTGACAATATCGCACTCGTACTTGCATATGATCTTCTACTCAATGCGTCAGCTACCACGTTCGCTTTTCCAGGATGATATTGAATGGTATGATCATAATCTTTCAACAGTTTAAGCCAACGTCGTTGTCGCATGTTGAGTTCCTTTTGAGTGAAGAAATATTTGAGACTTTTATGATCCGTAAAGATCTCCACCTTCTCCCCATACAAGTAATGCCTCCAAATTTTAAGTGCAAAGACAACAGCTGCCAACTCTAGATCATGAGTAGGATAATTCCTCTCATATTCCTTGAGTTGTCTTGATGCATAGGCTATGACTTTTCCATGTTGCATGAGAACACATCCCAACCCTTTGCTCGAAGCATCACTGTAGATGACAAATCCCTCCGAGCCAGATGGTATTGTTAGAACAGGTGCTGAAATGAGTCTCCTCTTGAGTTCTTGAAAACTCTGCTCACATTCTTCGCTCCAATCGAACTTTGTATCTTTTCGAGTCAGCTGAGTTAACGGAGTAGCGATTTGAGAAAATCCTTCCACGAATCTCCGATAATAACCAGCTAGACCGAGAAAGCTACGTACTTCGGTTACTGATTTAGGTTGCTCCCAGCTTTGAATAGCTTCAATCTTTGCCGGGTCAATCGATATTCCACGACTTGATACTACGTGCCCAAGGAATGCTACCTCTTCCAGCCAGAACTCGCATTTCTTCAACTTGGCATAAAGTTTGTATTCACGAAGCTTTTGGAGTACCAGCCTCAAGTGTTGCTCATGATCGTCACGGCTTTTGGAATAAACAAGGATGTCATCGATAAAGACGACCACAAAGTGATCCAAATATTCCTTAAATACCCTGTTCATCATATCCATGAAGGCAGCAGGAGCATTAGTCAATCCAAAAGACATAACTAAGAATTCATAATGCCCATACCGAGTTCTGAAGGCAGTCTTTGGAATATCCTCAGTTCTAACCTTCAGCTGATGATATCCAGAACGAAGATCGATCTTTAAAAAGAATTGTGCTCCTTGCAACTGGTCAAACAGGTCATCAATACGTGGCAATGGGTACCTATTTTTGATGGTGACATGATTCAACTCCCGATAATCAATACAAAGTCGCATACTCCCATCTTTCTTCTTCACGAACAGAACAGTTGCACCCCAAGGAGAAGTACTAGGACGAATAAAACCAATGTCTAACAATTCCTGCAGTTGGGTCTTTAACTCCTGAAGTTCAATAGGAGCCATTCGATATGGAGCTTTGGAAATAGGTTTTGTACCGGGTTCAAGGTCGATACAAAATTCAATTTCACGCTCTGGGGGTAGGCCAGGAAGTTCTTCGGGAAATACGTCAGGAAATTTATTAACAACAGAAATATCATTCAAAGCTGACGTATTTTTGTTTAGATCTGTGACATGAGCTAAGAAAGCTTGACATCCGTTTTTCAATAAACGAATAGCTTTATGGCTTGAGATGACAGCGATTGATTTTAATGGTTTGGTTGCTTGAATTCGCATAATAGGTCGATTAGGAATATGAAAGCTAACAACCTTACGAAAATAATCAATTTTTGCATAATGAGTAGTTAACCAATCAATCCCTAGAATCACGTCAAATGCAAGTATTTTTAATGAAATCAGATCGATAGGTAATGTGTGGGTACCAACTTGAACCGAACAAGACTTATAACCAGTGGAGGTAATGAAGGTTTCTCCCAACGGAGTTTCCACAGATAAGTCAAAGTCTAATTTCTCCGGAATCAAATTTAATCAATGAGCGCAAGTAGGAGAAAAAAAAGAATGGGTTGAACCGGTATCAAATAAAGTATAAACTTCTTTAGAGTTTATGATAAGCTTACCCGTGATGACCTCATTCGGGTTCCTTGCTCTCTGGGAGTTCACAACAAACGCTCTCCCTTGCACAACCAGTTTTGACTTTTCTGGGACGGCTTTTGGTGCCTCCATCCTAGCTGAATTTGTTTTCGGTAAACGACAAAATCGGGCTAAATGACCTTCTCTTCCACAATTATGACATGCTTTGGACGGCATCGCGCAGTTTGGACTGATGTGTCCCTCCCCTCCGCATTTGAAACATATGATAGGTGGTCGTTCTCCTTCCTTAACGACAGGTGCTGGTGCTGACGTCTTTCCGTCATTGTTGAATCTCCTCTTCTTGAAATGTCCATTCTTATTGTTTTGGCCCTGATTACCACCGAAGTGGTTACCATTTCTGGCCTGTTGATTCCCTCCACGCTTGTTGTCACCGCTTCGATGACTGCTCTCACTGGTATAATCATTTTGCCGGCTGCTCTCTTTTGGTTGCGTTGTCTCGTTATCGCGCTCCACCAACTGAGCCCTATTTACAACATCTGAATACAAACACAGTTTATGAGAAACAAGATGTTGACGTATCTCCGGCTTTAAACCTCTTAAAAACATCCGCATCATTCTTTCTTCATTATCCACCAGGTGGGACGCAAACCGGGATAACTCCGCAAATTTTGTCTCGTACTGCGACACGGTCATATTATTCTGCTCCAATTTGATGAACTCCACCTCCTTCATGTGACGAATACTCTCGGGAAAGTATTTGTCGTTAAACAGATCTTGAAACTTCTCCCAAGACATCTTCAGTGCGGCAGGTTGAGTACGCTTTATCGATTTCCACCAGTAATCTGCCTCTCCTCGCAACATAAAGGCGGCAAAGGGAACCTTTTGCTCCTCGGAGTAACCCAAGACATCAAATATCTTGGTGATCTGCTTTATCCATGTTTCAGCTACAAGTGGTTTGGGTTCTCCCTTAAACTCCGGTGGTCCCAGCTCCTTAAACTGTTTAGCGGTGACCGCCTGAGAGTTTCCAGTATTTCCACCTACGTTGTGGACAGGAGCCGCTTTCACCTGTTGTTGCATGAATTGCATAAAGCCTCTGAACATTTGATCATTCATCATTTGGTCAGTGTTGTTGTTTGCATGAGGATTGACACCTTCCTGATGCACATTATCCTGATTATTGATATGTGGTGAATCAACAGTCGTCTGTGCTCCATTGCTATTCTCAACATTCTCAGATGCCATTTTCAGATATTGTCACAAAATAAAAATTAATTGATATGTCATATATTATCCTTATATTATGACCGACCAATTAAATACCATGCAAATAAACTTAGGTATGCCATACTAGCGAAGGAATTCCCCGTCTCTCCCCTCCTAGTTCTATTCTCACATCTTAGCCAGGGATCATATCCCTAAGCTCTGATACCAACTGTGACGCCCCCAAAATTAGGTATACATCACCCATCTTGGGTCGTCAGATACATAGTACAGAATACAAATACAACTGATTAATACATCTGTCGTGTACAATACGACAAAACATAAACTGTGAGTTTGAATACAAATATTATCTTCTAGAGAGTATTCATACTCAAAAGGAGTCCTCATTACATTTATTAACACACCATTACATAGAATAGTGAGGACTACTAACTAATACTATCATTCGGACCATCACTCCGTACCCCGACTTGTCCCAGCTACGTTCTCATTTCCTGAAGAGAACAGTGAAAGAAAGGGTGAGCTCAACTAGCCCAGTAAGAAATATTATGACTAAGATAATGCAGAATAAATTATCATTAGTCTTCAACAATGTTAAACTGATAAAATATAATAGACATCAAGTTTAACTATAGCGGAACAAGCAATCCATTAAAAGAGTCAAGTAGAAAATAAACTCTACTATCTTTTATGATTTAAAAAGTTTTTCAACACTGTGATCGCTGAGACTCAGCTTAATAAAATAATCCACATCATCGAATCACCCCTGCACTACGGCCAAGGATATTCGTGTATTCATTAATGGTCATGATCATGCCAACAACTGTCCATCAATGCACTACGGGCCAATGAGGACTTTTACCACATCATTTGTAACATTACGGTCATGATTATACCGAATAATCCCTGGTCATAATCATACCAAGTCCATCTATGCACTACAGGCCACAGATGACTTTCAACATTTTATAAACATGAGGATGATGACAATGATATAAGAATTCAATAAAACAAATTCAAGAATTAATTTATCCAGGAATTAACAACGTCCAAATTGTCAACATGATACTGCATTGTGGAGTAAAATTCAAGAATGCTTAGAAGAATATTTTCTTGAAAAGATACTGGATGAAACGCAACTATCAAGGATATTCCACAAATTTCATGGAGTATAGAAGTCAAAACTTAACCAACTGAGTATAATAAAGAATGGAATAACAAAAGAAATCACCATGCATGCGATAGACCGCACAGACAGGTTATTCCAACAGAATAATAAATAATGGAACCAGGTCCGGCGTAAACGCACAGACAGGATATTCCGACAGAATAATAAATAATGGAACCAGGTCCGGTGTAAAACACGCAGACAGGATGTTCCAACAGAATAATAATAAAAACGGAACCAGACCCGGTGTAAAACACACAGACAGGATGTTCCAACAGAATAATAAACGGAACCAGGTCCGGTGTAAAACACACAGACAGGATGTTCCAACAGAATAATAGAAGAATGTCACCAAGTATAGGGTAGACCGCGTATACTGGTTATTCCAACAGAATAATAACGAATGGAATAACAGAAGTTCTCTTCATGAATATAAAAGAAATAATATTCCCTACCTTAAAAGAACTGGATATTGGAAAAGTGATGTAGCAGAATACTTTTAGTCTCTCTCTCTCTCTTATTCTCTCTATACTTTCTCTCTCTATAGCTTGAATGAATTCGTGAAAAATAATGAAGCCCTAGGCCTCTATTTATAGAAAAACTGAGGGTGGCTCTTGGTCTTAACGAAGGGTTAAATGACTCTTGGTCTTAACGAAGGGTCAAATGACTCTTGGTAATATTGAAGGGACAACTACTATTGACGAAAGTAATTACTATTGACCAAGGTAAATACTATTGACGAAGGTAATTACTATTGACCAAGGTAAATACTATTGACGACGGTAATTACTATTGACGACGGTAATTACTATTGACGACGGTAATTACTATTGACGAAGAGACTCTTAGATGATGACATATGGCCCCCCATAAAATAACCAAACTTACCACAACGTCTCAATAATATAACATATTATACAGATGATACTATGACAATAATTTAAGAGATATGATGCAGCAATTACTGTAGCAATAATTGAGTATAGCTGAGTGACTTCTCACGTAAGCATCAATAATCAATACCGTGTGCTACTATGCAACCACGCGTATTACTGTACTTTTACTACCAAGTAGTTCAACAGTTTTAACGATTTTAACGGTAACACCTCAGCTGTTATTTTTATAGAAAGATAATTATGTCGTTTTCTCAATCCGACAATAATTCCGTTGTGGGGTCCACCAATGATTGTGCCGTCGTACGAATATTCCCCGATAAAAAGAATATTCCCCGACCAAACGAATATTTTATAACAACTTGCTTACTTTGCAAAATTTATAAATATTACCCACAACTATAACATTATATCAAATTAACTTCATAATATTCAAAAATGATATTTATAGAAAATTTATCTTTATTTATAAAAGTTGGGGTCTTACATATTTTATCAGATTTTTCCCTATGAAGACTAACGATAATTTGTTGTATATTATCTTAGTCATAATATTTTTTACTGGGCTAGTTGAGCTCACCCTTTTCCTTTTTGTTCCATTTTTCTCAAGAGGCGATAATATAGCGGGAACTAGTCGGGGTGTGAAGTGATATTTTCAGTCAGTTGTGTTAGCAGTCCTCACTATTTTGTAAAATAGTGTTTCAATAATTGTAATGAGGACTTATTTGAGTGTGGATATTGTCTAGAAGACAATATTTGTATTTAAACTCACAGTATTTGTGTTGTCGTATTTTGCACGACAATTATTATAATAAAGTTGTATTTGTTTCTGTACCGTGTATTTGGCGACTCAGAATGGGTGATGTATACCTATTTTGGGGGCGTCACATTTATACATAACGGATCTAAAGTATTCCTCTTAAATTAAGGGTGTAAACGAACCTAGGGGTTGTTTGTTTAGAACTTAATGGGTCTGAATGACTGAATCGGTAAGTGGCTGAATCATTAAGTGCGTTTATTTTGAAAAAAAATCGTCTGAATGGCTGAATCGGTCAGATGCGTTGACTTGAATGGTTAAGTCTGAATTTTTGGTCTGAATGACTGAATGGTTGGCTGAATGAAGTAAAAAAATTAAAAATAATAATAAAAATAATAAAAAATATTAACTATTATATTATGTAATATTAAATAAATTTATAACAACTTTGAATTTTTTCAAGAGGGGTAAAATATTAAAGATATGTCATTCAGATCTTTAAGATATGTCAGTTATCAAACAGTTTTTTCCATTCAGATTTAGCTCATTCAGATTCAGATTCAGATTCAGATTCAACTCATTCAGATTCAGATTCAGATTCATTCAATTTTTATCAAACACCCCCTAGTCGATCCGAGTATTGCGTTGCTCAGATTTGGTTCACAAAATTTATCGAGTATAAAATAAGATTTGATTGAGGTTCATTTAGTTATCGACTCGAGCACGATTTCGAATTGAGCCTGAGCAGTTTGGCCTTTTCCAACGAATATAATTCGAGTATCAATAGAAAATTATATTTTGAAAAGTTTCGAGTAATTTATCGAATTTTAAAATGTGATCATATTTGACTCATTTATATTTCGAGTCGTGCTCGAATCGAACTTTTAGTCGAACGAGTACGAATCAAGCCCGAACTGTTTGCTCATTTTACAGTCTTATCTTAAATAACGCTTCTTTATTAAAAATACATGGTTTTGGAGATTATTTTAAAATACAAAATAATATTAAAATAGAGTGGTCCCACTTGCTTTCCTTTTATTTACAAAAATACCACCAGCGGCCCCACTTATTTTTTAAAATAATCTCTAAAACGACGTAATTTTAATAAAGGAATGATATTTAAGAGGAGTGTTTTTAAATCCGTCATCTATTTTTATAATTGTAAATAATATAATTGAAATCGATACATGTCAACTAATTTATTATATTGAATAACATAATTGTTTTAAAATTAAAAATAATTTGACACTTTTTTACTATTTGATTCTAATTTATTAACATATTTTTATTATTAATAATAAAATTATTAAAATTAAATATTTGATGTGTTAGATGAAATTGTAAAAAATATGTAACGGAGATGAGCCAAATCCCATAGGCATAAGAGCATGGGTTATTATCATTCAAAATTTTAAAAATTGCACATTATTGCCATGGGTTATAGTAAAAAATTACATCCGACCTGCCGGATTCGAACCAGCGACCTAAGGATAGCCAAGGGAACAGCCCACTACAGTCCTCCGCTCTACCAACTGAGCTAAGGTCGGACTGTTAAATAACCGCTAGAAGTTATTACAAAACATTAACTCTCCCAAATTACACCAGACATTCCATTTACTTGTCCAAAGAAAAAATTTACTTGGGTGAAAAATTACAAAAAATGAAAAGAAAAAAAAGTTCACCAATTATTTGGACAAAAATACATCTTAAGATAATCTTACGTGTCTTAATTAATTTTTTTTGTTTCAAATAATATTTTAATATAATATTATTGTACGAGTTGACTAAATTTCTTATGATTGTTCTAATATTATTTGCCTTATTCACTCAATTGCTCTGGTTAAAATACAGACATAAAAGTAGCCAGTGATATTTTAGTTTGAGGGTTATAATTTACAGGTTTAAATTTTGTTATATGCATTTTTTTTATTGTGGGATTTTTTTTACTGTAAATTTTGTATTTTTACCTATAAAATATGAAATATATTCAAAAAATTGAAATTATTAATTAATTCATTGTATCGAAACTGGGAAATTAAAAAAAAAACTGATATTTCCACATCATTTTTTGATATTTTCACCTGTAGGCATATATCAACTGACGTGTCCAATTTTTATTAACTAATATGTGAGCCCTACATGTGAAAATATCAAAATAAGACGTGAAAATATCGGATCCAGTCACCATGAAGTTAAATTTATGGTAAGTTGGTCATGTGATTGACACATAAAGAGAAATTATCCCGTCTACGTGTCGTCATTATATTGGTCAATTGATCAAACTTAACTTCATACTGACCACTTTTGAAAATATCAATTTTCTAAAAAAAAAAAAGAAGGTATAACACTCATCTTAATAAGCCCTTGTTAAGTTGCTTTACAGGTCTACAATGAGGACTTTTGATTTCGTTTTTCTCTTTTATCTTCCCCCTTATGAACACAATAGTTTTGAAATGCTCCATTATATAATTTGGAAATACAGCAATAATTGAAATGATTTTTAAGAAAAACTTTATTTTTTTAAAATATATTTTATTTTGTTAGTTAGAAATATAATAATGGTGACATAATAATACTCAATCAGCTTATATAAAATATAAGTAACGTCAATATTATCAACCTATCTAGGATATAATAAGTAATTTAAAGCGCTTGTATAGTCTAAAATAATAATGTATCTTTAATTTTTAAAATGAGTATAAAAGGAAAAATTTAAAAATGTATCAACAATGCTACTATAATATGAAAAAGGATCACATAATGTTCACATACACACATATGTATAATACAAGCCTCCGTCTAACATGTGGAATTCACAATATATATATGTGTATATAAATATTGTGTAATTTTTTTTTTATGTGATAGTAGCGTTAGTTTTTTTTTTAGAACGGAGGATATATACAAGAATGTGGAGCCAGTCATGTTTTATGTTTCGGAGAAATATATGTAATTTCTATATTTTACTTTAAATTCTAAACGTGCATCAAAGGCGGTGCATCAAACGCAATAATGGAGGTTCAAGTATTATGCAAAAGGTTCATTAAACCATCAGCTCCAACTCCTTCCCGCCTTGGAAAGTATAAGCTATCCTTTATGGATCAATTGGCTGCTCCAATTCATGTGAATATAATTTTCTACTATCCTATAGTTGACAAGCTGGTGGATGATCCTTTGGTCGAAAACATCCAAAGGCGTAGTCGGATGGAAAAATCACTATCAGAAACCTTAACTATTTTTTATCCATTAGCAGGTCGATATACCAAAGGGGATCTATTTGTTGACTGTAACGATGAAGGCGTTGCATATTTGGAGGCTCAAGTATTGAATTGTGAACTTGCTCAAGTTGTTTATGGAAAATCCGAGCTGCAGTTGCTGAATAAATTTGTTCCATGGAATTCTGGTAAAGTTGATGTAGCCACAACCCCTCTCGTTACTATTCAGGTCAACAGTTTTACTTGTGGAGGAGTAGCGGTCTGTCTGCGAATTTCACATCGGATTGCTGATGGATTCACAATTGCTGCTTTTGCTACTGCTTGGACCACTGCTAGCCGAGTTGGGATTGATGGAGTGATTCAACCAAGTTTTAATTTGGCTGATCATATACCTGCTAGAGTTTTACCTGCTCCCAAACATCCGCCCTCCAGGCAAAAAATCTTCGTTAATTTTTCTGATTATATATACACACATTATTGTCCTGTTAGACAAAAAGACTATTGTTATGTTCTATGCTGTTTGGTAACAGATTAGATCAGAAAAAATAGGAAAGTGTAGGAGAAAATGAAAGAAAATCAAGGTGGAAGGAAATATTTATTTTCATTCTCCTTGTTAAAGTGAGAGAAATAATTAGAAGAGAATAAGAAAGCAACAACGAAACAGTAAGAGTGAAGATAAATTAGTTTTTCCCCTGATGTAGTTAGACAGAATCAATTAAAAATACACTCGTTAGACTCATAGATTCAAATTTTGATGCATGGATTAAGCCATTGTTATTTCAGCTATCTCCTTAATTTATATCATGTTAGTAGTTTAGTGTATGTAAAAATTATTTGCGACAGGTTCACATTGTAAGGTTTTT
The DNA here is from genome assembly GCA_016801055.1 of Panax notoginseng. Lineage (NCBI taxonomy): Eukaryota > Viridiplantae > Streptophyta > Magnoliopsida > Apiales > Araliaceae > Panax > Panax notoginseng. The sequence continues at coordinate 12,656,947 of CM029017.1, read as the reverse complement.
TTATATATGTTGCAGGAAGAATGTTGCTAAAATAGTCACAAGGAGGTTTGTGTTTGATGGTGAGGCCATTTCAACCTTAAAAGTAAAACTCGGATGCCAAACATCGCGAGTAGAAGTTGTGACAGCAGTTATATGGAAGGCTTTCATATGTTTAACTCTAGCAAAACAAGGGGGCATTATGGCATCAATACTTGAACACGCAGTGAACTTAAGGGGAAGAACAGTTCCGCCAATGCCAAAAAACACTTTCGCAAATTTCATTACTCTTGCCCTGCCACGAATCGCAGGGAGCGACCTCAGCAAGATGGAGTTGCATGACTTGGTGAAACTAATACAGAATGTAGTTAGGAGCACTACCAATAAAAAACTACCTAGTGAAGACTTCTTCACAATGGTTAGCAGCTCATTCAGAGAGGTAGATGAGGAGTTGAACCACAACGAGGTTGATTACCGAATGTTTACTAGTTGGTGCAGATTTCCATTTTATGAGGCAGATTTTGGATGGGGAAAACCCTGTTGGGTAAGTAGTATTAGTATGTCTCTGGAGATCACCATCTTGATAGACACTAAAGATGGTGATGGCATTGAAGCATGGGTAAGTCTAGATGAACAAGACATGCTTCAGTTCCAACAGGATGAGAATATCAAAACATTCAGCTCCTATTGAAAGGTTTGAAGGTGGGAATACGACTCAACCATGGACATGTAAGATTAAAGGTATGTTGTGTACAAATCTAAGAAGCTCTAAATCTTAGAAATTCATGTTTTTTCATTCCTCATCTTTTTCTTTCTATAGATTCTTTAGATCTGATGTCTACAGCTATATTAAATTTCTATCATATTTGGAAACCTGTATTATTTTAGCATATTCTGAATCATTAGTTACTATTTTGGTATCTCTATTATGAAAAAGGAAAGATAAAGAAAATAACTAGAACTGGAACTAAAGCAAGATTGACTCCTTCAAGTTAATTAAAAATGTAGGTATCAGCAGGGCATTTAATTTATAAACTTTCTTCTAAACTCATGCTATATATTTCTTTCTTCCAAGTATGAAAATCTTTCGGCAGTAAAACATAGTTTCCAGTCAAAATGATTAAATTTGTTTAAGTTCATTCTACCAAATTCTTTTCATGTCAAATTTCCTCTAATATTATCCATATGGCTGGGGCAGCATATGAGAATTCAAAGAACAAAAGCTCTGTTGATATTTTATGCTTGGTCTCTAATATACAAGATTAATGGAGGTGATAAGAGAATCAGTAATGCTACATAAACATTTTCTCCTAACCGATCATGCCCCAAAATCAAGATATTCAATATTTGGATCCTGTGTATATCTCCATTTATGTTACTCATCTCAATCATCATGTCTACTTTACCCGTAAAGCTGTTGACAACCAGAATCTGTTTTCTCACCTGATCACTTAACCTGGGTGGTTTACTAGGTTCTGAGAGAGGGTGTACAAGTTTCACTAGGCTCACTACGATTGGGTTTGGGCCGTTTGGCTATAAAATAAAAAGGCTTTCTCGTAAGTATATTGAATTAATCTAACTCAAGTGCATCTGTTTACATTTCATCTAGTTACTATATATTACAGAATCACATTAAATTGTGCGTCTCTAACAATCTTATTCTATCCTCTGGATTCCAGATTTATCTTCTTTTCTCATCGTTTTGCCTAGTGATATTTGCATCACAAAAGATCTTTTGATCAGCTCCGACTTCTGGTTTAGGCTGGGTTGGTTTCAGGGTCAACTTTAGTTGTGTTCGATTATTTAACTATACTTTTCATTTCCTCTTAGATGTGGATGTTTGTTGTATCTTTTGTTCATATGTTTCCCACCTTAACTACTATTGTCTAATGTTATTTTACACAATTGTCTAATGTCTAAGTCAGATATCAATCTCGAAAATAATTTTAAAATAATCCTTGAATTTTAGGGAACACTAAATCTTACAAGATAACTTAATCTACTGCACATATCAAACGTGCAGAACTAGACTGTCTATTTTTTAGCATACTTTAATTATTCCTTACATAGTACATAGCCTATCTTGTACAAAAGGCCAGTAGAACTGTAGAAGCACCTAGCTAGGTGAGAACATACATACATACCTGAGGAAGAAGTAGCAACTCGAACTAGAAGAAGCCTAGAATGGAGGTTCACATCCTGTCCCAAAGGTTTGTAAAACCCTCGATTCTGGATTAGTTGGGGCTTAATGGACCGGGAGGTGAGAACAAAAAAAAACCCTCTTCTACCCCTTCACGCCTTGCGGGGAGATTCATTAAAGATGATTTCTTAGTTGACTGCAACGGCGAAGGAATTGAATACTTGCAAGCCAGAGTTAATGGCTGGTACCTCAATGAAATTATTGAAGGAAAATTTGAGGTGGAACAGCTAGATTGCCTTGTTCCAAGTATTGGAGCAACTGATTCATACGCAACTCCTTTGGTCTTAATCCAAATGAACATTTTCAAATGTGGTGAACTTGCTATTGCTGTACGGGTATCACACAAGCACGCTGATGCACTTACAGGGATATCATTTATCAATGCGTGGGCTACTGCAAGTCGAGTAGGAGTATGTGTAGTGATTTCCCCAAGTTGCTTTTACTATTCCTGCGAGACCAGGTACTGGTCTCATCAGACCTGTTCCACAAAGGGAGTCCACCGTAAAGATTGTCACAAAAAAGGTTTGTGTTCGATAAGAATGCAATATCAGCCCTAAAAATGAAAGCCAAGGTATCTGTTGGTGATAATTTAGGTTTCAAAGATTCAGCAACAAGGGTGGAAGCTGTGTCAGCAGTTATATGGAGGGCTGTCATTAATACTGCTAGAGCAAAACAAGGGCACATGGAACCCTCCTTAATAGTTCACTCATTGAACTTGAGGGGGAAGACAGTTCCACCTATGGCGGATAATACTTGTGGGAACTTTTATGTTTTGTCAGCTGGTCGGTTTACACCAGACGAGATCAAGATGGAGTTGGATCACTTGATGGCGCTTATAAGGGATGTCGTTAGGAAAACCAACAAGATCTACTCTAATGCAGTACTAGATAGCAATGAATTTTTTTTGGACATTGTTCAACTCGTTTAAAAAGGTAAGGGAAGAAGTATACAAGTTAGAAGAGATTGATGTCCGAATGTTTGCTATCTGGTGTAGAATTACTTTGTATGAAGTTGACTGGATGGGGAAAGCCTAGTTGGGTAAGCGGTGCGTGTAGGGGAGCCGAAATGGTTATTCTACAATACACTAAGTGTGGGGAAGGATTTGAAGCATGGGTCACTTTGAACGAAGAGGACCTGGACATAGTAGCCTTCAGGTCTTAGTTGGAAAACTAAATGGATCATATCAAGAAAGAGTAATGTTGCAATTAGTTTGTTTTGGTTTCAGTTAGACTTGCCCAATCGGGTAAGTGGTGTGAGGCGTGTTGGAAATGAGAGTCCTATTTGACTTCTCGACCTGTTTCTTTTACTTTGTCAAAAGCCTCTAATTTGCATACGGCCTTGGGATGCAACCATGCCATATCTACCGGAAATCTATTAAACTTTTTAAGGAATCAATACCAAAACATGGCTCGGTTCTAACAACCTGTGCACTGTTATGGGGCATAAGAAAGTCCAATTAGTAACAAGACACACTATTGCAAGACAAGACAAGAAGTCGTTTAATGGTAAAAAAAACAACGGCAAAATTATGTTTTTCACCACTAAACTTGGCACGTTTTATTTAATACACGATTGAACTTTTAATTTTTCGAATTACATCACTGAACTAATTATTATTTTACAATTAAGCCATTTCGTTAAAAAATATTGACAGACGTTAAATAATTGCTGACGTGGCACTGACATGGCAAAAAAAATAAAAAAATAATGCTGACGTGGTAAAAAAATACATAATACTCATTTTAAAGTTTTAAAAATAACAAAAACATAATAAAATAAAACAGATTTTTCTAAAAAATATAATTTTTAATAAAAAACAGATTTTTTAAAAAAACATAATTTTTTAAAAAAACATAATTTTTAAAAAAAACATATTTTTTTTAAATATATAATTTTTTTTAAAAAACGTAACTTTTTTAAAAAAACATAATTCTTTTTTAAAAAAACATAATTTTTTTTCAAAAGCATAAAAAAAATTTAAAACGTAATTTTTTTAAAAAAACCAGAACTTTTTTAAAAAAGCATACTTTTTTTAAAAAAACATAATTTTTTTAAAAAAACAGACTTTTTTTAAAAAAAGGGAACTTTTTTAAAAAAACAGACTTTTTTTAAAAAAACATAAATTTTTTTCAAAAAACATATTTTAAAAAAAGCGGAACATTTTTTAAAAAACATAATTCTTTTTTAAAAACAGATTTTAAAAAAACATAAATTTTAAAAAAAAACGGAACTTTTTAAAAAAAACATACTTTTTTTAAAAATCAGATTTTTAAAAAACATCAATTTTTATTAAAAAAATAGATTTTTCTACAAAACGTAATTTTTAAAAACGTATTTTTTTTAAAAAAACATAAAAAAATTTTAAAAGCCGAACTTTTTAAAAAAACGTAATTTTTTTAAAAAACATAATTTTTTTAAAAAAAACAATTTTTTTTTCAAAAAACATAACTTTTAAAAAGGCTAAATAAAAAGCCTTCTCCTTGGACGGATGAATGTACTCAGGCAATTAGAAAGATAAAGTCTAGGGTTAAAACTCTTCCTTGCTTACATTTTTCTGATCCAGATATCCCTAAAATTGTTGAAACTGATGCCTCTGAAGAAGGCTATGGAGGGATTCTGAAACAAGTTAAAAATTCAAAGGAAGTTTTAGTTTGTTTCGTTTCTGAAAAATGGAATGATGCGCAGAAGAACTATTCCACTATTAAAAAGGAAATATGTTCAATAGTTCTGTGTATTAATAAATTTCAAGGTGATCTCTTAAATCAGAGATTCCTGCTTAGAGTTGATTGTAAATCAGCTAAAGAGGTTCTTGAAAAAGATGTTAAAAACATTGCTTCTAAACAAATTTTTGCTAGATGGCAAGCATTGTTATCTGCCTTTGATTTTGATATCGAATTCATTAAAGGAGATTCTAATTCTTTATCGGATTTCTTAACTAGAGAATTCCTGCAAGATATTCCTAATATTTGCGTTTTACAAATTGTCAGGTCTCCAAGGCGTTCAGCAAAACCAGCGATGGAAAGACCTTCTTCTGATTATCTTAGAGGGCAGTCTTCTGGATCTAAGAAGCAGTTTAATAAAGGAAAAGCTCATGAGCAAGTTCCTGTGATTAAAGATTTGGACTCTCAGTATGTCGACACCTTAATTAGAGAGGTGGTTGATATTGAGGATATGGATGCGGTTAGAACCCCTGAGCAGATTGCAGATCTCTATCTTTCGTACTCTCATGATCTTCCTGTCTTTCTTCCTAAAACAAGGGAGTTTTTTGAAAAAATTTTAATTGAAACTGGTTCGGTAAAAATATCGCACAAACCAAGAGATAAATATAATCTGGCTTTTTCTACAGTCAAGATCTTAAAGGTCTTACGCCCTACAGACTGGGTTGGTGATCTTAGGTCACATAAATACTTCGAAACCAAATCAATGGTTCCGAAATATTTCAATTATTTTGACTATGCTTTGGCCTGGGAAAAGTTTTTGTATTACCAGAATGAGCACTACACTCATAGCTGGTTTCTCCATCCTAAATTTGTTAAACCTGTTAAGGCTCAGGATTTTCCGGCTTGGTTCCAGTCTTGGTTCTATGTTTGGGGACCGGTTCCTCAGATTTTTCCCCCTTCGGTCCTTGATAAGTTTGATAAATATTATCAAACTGTGGCTAATCTTAATGACAACCAGGCTCTTCTTAATTTCTGTGGTGCTAATGATATCCCTTGGATATTTAGATGGTCTTACATATCTACTCAGCATGTGGGAACAGGAGTCCATAGGTTGTGTCGGCAATTGGCAGTAAAATGGTGGGATAAATTTGATGCAGATAAAATTTCTGACCTTTCTCCCAATACTGTTGATTGTGATATAGATAAGTATGATGCGTCCCAGCAGAAATTGAAGTTTATCCTTAAGGGAATCTCTAAGGATGAAATTTTGGATTTTCTGAAAAATAATGACCCAGCAACCATGTGCGACAGCGATGATGATAGTGCCTCATCTAATAATCCTTTTGGTGGTCCCTGCTCTCAACCAAGATAAGGTCGGCATGCTTAAAGCATCTTTGGTGGTCCAGTTCTTAATCTCAGGACTTTAAAGTTTTGATGCTTATTTTATCTAGTCAAGTGCTGTCTTTTCGACTCCAGCTTTTCCAGGACACGCGTCAGCATTTGGGTTAAAGTTTTTTAAGTGGGTTTGCTTTTGTTAAAGTTTTGTCAGTGGGTTTGCTTTTGTAAAAGTTTTTGTCCATTGTAAAAAGTTGTCTTTCCTCAGTCCTATAAGAGGAGAGGTTTGTTTTCAGTTTGAGGCATTCGAAAATATTCGAAAGTCTTGTATTCAGTATATAAGTTTTGTGCTCAAGGATTTGAAGCCTGTACTTCTATGTAAGTCTACTATTTATGAAAAAAAAAATATTCCGCTTAATTTTACATACTCTGTTGTTTAATCTGTTGTTTAAAATTCTCTATTTGATCATGTCGGAAAGTTGGTAGCAGAGCCAAGATAGGAATTTGTAGTTGATTGATGGTTCTATTCAAAACTAGAAATTTGAATCTGCTCATTTTGTTTTAAACACCATTTAAATACTGTTAAGATTAAGCTTTAAGTTTTGTTCAGGATATGTTGGTTGTTTTAAAAGGCTTTTATGTCTAAGCCATATTAACGTAAATCCTATAGTGGACATTCCTTCTATCAAAACTTGCCCGCTTATCTTTTTAAGTTTTAAATATCGTTTAAACGACTAATGACAAATTTATTCAGAAATCTATCCATGTCTAAAAACTCATCTTCCTCTTCTTCAATATCTTCATCTTTGGATTCATCTACCAAACAGGTGGTTTCTATAAAGAATATTGAAACTCATTTACAGAACTGGTCTATACCTAAAACTCCTTCTTCTCAGATTTATAATAAAGGTAGTTTTTTGTTTAAGTCTGATTATATTATCAAGACTGTCGAACAGTCCCTTCCAATAACTCAAGGTCATATGACTGTTGAGATGTTACCAAAGAAATTGCTAGAAGAAGCAGTCGATAGAGGCTACAAGTATCTTCATATAGGATTGGTTCAAGTGGCAGTTAAGCCATTGACTAGATTAGGCCTCCCTACCTCATTGCTGGTTTGCCTAAGAGATAAGAGACATTTAAAGTTTAACGATTCTTTATTAGGATGCATAACTTCATCCTTGTCAGAAGGACCGATTTACTTTAACAGTTTCCCAAACTTTTCAGTCTCGTTGCTTGATCCTACTATATTAAAAACCTTAACCTTGAATCTTCAAACCTCAGGTTTTGATATGGATCCTTTATCCTCAAACATGGCTTTAATATATCGTGTTTACATTAAAGTTATGAATACCATTACTCCTGACATTAATCTTAAAAGTAATCTTATTAAAGATGGTAGAGGAGAAACTACCATGTTTTAGATTAATCCGTTAAAGGCTAACATTTCAGTCCCAAGGACTTTGAAATGGGATGAAATATCTGTACCCCAAAATTGGACACTAAGTGATGAGGTTCCTAAAAAGGTCCGAGGAGCAAATCAGCAGATCGAAGATATTACAGAAAATCCAGATGGATCTGTAAATATCAGTTTTGGTAATAGCAGATCTATTCGGCTTAACCTAGACGAACCTCGGAGACATAGTACGTCAACTATTCCTCAAAGGGATGTTGATGAACCATGTTTGTCAAGAAGATCTACGTCCTCTCTAAAAGGAGTTATTAATTGACCTGAAGATCCGGTCAGTCGTCCAACCTATATGGTGGAGACTCCTTCTGAAGCCGAGACACATAGAGGCCAGAGCCCCACGGCGTCTGACTTTGGCTACTCTGAAAGTATTTATACTCTAAATGATCAGAGTGAAAAGATTAATAAATTTTTACTTAAAACAATGTTTAATTCTGATAAAAACAGGGAAAAAAGAGAATGGTTTTTTCATCATTATTCCACTGAAAATCAGGATTTAATTCGTAACATTTATTATGATTTCTTAAAGGAATCAGGGAAAAATGTTGATTTCTTTGTTTTTCTTAAACATTGGAGTCGAGCAAAAGGTTATACCTTTCCTTCTGGGGGGGAAAGAGAAAGAGAAGGAAGCGTTGTTGTAGAAGGAAGATCTACTAACGCTACCTCTTGTAATATGATTGAAAATTCTTACAAACCTTACAGGCTGGCAAATGACAGAGATGATAATGAGGTTATATCATCTATCCATCCGCCCTCTGTTCCAGTTTATGTTGGAACAGGAAAGACCAGAGCCGTTCCGTATAAAAAGGTTTTTGATAAGGAAGCAGAAAGGAAATCCGAAGAAGTTCAAGGGATTAACCAGGTTTTAAAACAAAATAATTATACAAATTTGTTTTTACAATCCTTAGGAACACAACTTACAATAATAGAGAAGGTGGTTAATGCTAAAGAAAACCCCCTTTCTATTAGCCCCTCTCCTGCAAAGATTCTTGTGACTTCCTCAAAGGAAGAAAGGTTGATGTCGAAAGACAAACCTGGAGTTGTTCTTTTCAAACCTCCACCAGAGCTTGCTAAAGATTTTAAGCTCAGTTCAACTTCTACGGAGATGTTTGAAGAATTAAAGAATAGGCTTGAAAAGTTAACGATTAAGCGTAATTCGATGGGATCAACGTCTCAGGGGCCATCTATTTCAGTTCTTAAAATCGATGGATTAGATCTGGATTAGATCTTAGAAAAAATCCAAGAAGAACATAGTGATAATCCTCAAATAAACAGATTGAAATGGGGAAAGATTAAAAATCAACCCTATTATCACCGGCCATCTCCGATTGACGCTCAATTTGAAAATAGAGCGTTTAACGATGGTATTCAGTTTAATGGTGAGTACATCTGTGAATGGAATCTTGATGGTCTTACTGACTATCAAATTATTGTTCTCCTTAAGCAGATGACCATGTTTGCTCAAGCAGCCAGAATTAAAGCAAACTCAGAGAAAAGGATTGCTCAAGCGTTAGCATCCGGTTTTGTGGGACAACTTGGTTTATGGTGGGATAATCTTCTCACTAGTGAAGTTAAAGAGAGTATCTTTAATTTTCAGGTTCAAAAGGGAATAGATGAACGTAATGAACCAATTTTTGTCGAAGATGCTGTTAACACCTTACTCTACACTATTATGGGCCATTTTGTAGGAAATAATCAGCTGATAGTGTCCAGAACTTACGAACAGTTGAGCAACTTAAAGTGCAAATCACTTTCAGAATTTAAATTCTATCGTGATACGTTCTTATCCAAAGTCTTTAATAGAGCAGATTGTAATAGCAACTATTGGAAGGAAAAGTTCATTGAAGGATTACCTATTCTATTCTCTCAAAGAGTAAAGACTAGGTTGAAAAATAAGAACGATGGAGTTATTCCTTGGGAAGAATATACTTATGGAGAGTTAGCCTCAGAAGTTATAGCTGAAGGCGCTAATTTATGTAATATCTTAAAGATACAGAAGCAGATTGCTGAAGAAAGATCTAGAGGAAAACGAGCTCTAGAAGATTTCTGTGAGCAATACGGTCTGGCTGAAATCCCGAAGGATAAAAAGAAAAGGAAGGTTTCTAAAGAAACTTCTAGATATAATGATGGTAAAAGATCCAGAAAGACTTATCATAAGAAATCAAAGTCTAAATATTAGACTAAGGAAGACAAACCTAAGAGAAGAGAGTCATCTAAAAGAAGAACGACTAAGTCCAAACCCCCGACGTGTTATAAATGTGGGAAAATAGGACATAAAAGTCCTGACTGTACAACCAAAAAGAAGATTAATCAGTTGGTTGCAGATGAAGGGCTTAAACGGCAACTTCTTGCAGTATTCGTTGATTCTGATGATGAAGAATTTTCTTCCTCTATTTCATCCTGTTCAAGTGTTTGTTCTATCTCGGACAAGGAAGAATCTGAAGTTTCAGGCGGGAGTCAGATGATTGTTCTTGTGAGAATAAAGAAGACTGTTTATGTGCCTTAAATGGACTTTCTATTAATGTTTTATCCAAAGAAGACAGCCTTATTCTTGATATCATCGATCAAGTTGAAGATTCTGTTAAAAAGAGACAGATGATCGAGAGATACCTCACTCTTGCTAAAAGTAAGAAGAAGTCTTCTGATAGTGATGAAAGATTTGACCCTGGTCAATACTCTTTACAGAAGATTTTTGATAAAGTTAATGAAAGGCATAAAGAACCTACTCTTAAAGAGTTACAAGGGTTTGTCACTAATCTGCAAGCTAATAACGATGCCCACGATGTGGATATTAATGATCTCAAGAGAGAGATCAAGCAAATTAAAAAGGATATCCGTTGGCTTAAAAGCAAGGATGATAAGGGTAAGGGTAAGATTGAGGATGCTAGTTCATCTCATATTCCTGAAGATGAAAGTGATGACTGTGGAGATGAAGCTTTTGAGTTCGCTATTCAAGATCAACGAATTATCTCAAGTGAATTAAAAGGATTAAAGATTAATTTGATTGATCGTGTTATTACTCAAAAATGGTATGTAAAAATAACCATTCTTATTAATGATGAATTTTCAGTTACTACGGAGGCTTTGATTGATTCAGGAGCAGACTTAAATTGTCTGGCTAAAGGACTTGTTCCTTCAAAATATTACTCTAAAACAGCTCAAAAGCTGAGTACTGCAGACGGATCTCATCTAAATATTGATTATAAGCTATCTGATGCTGTGGTGTGCAATAATGGTGTTTGTTTTGAAACTCCTTTCCTGCTTGTTAAGAATATGGCTCAAGCCGCTATTCTGGGTACACCTTTTATTAGTTTGCTTTTCCCAATCGCTATTGATCATAAGGGGATTAGCACTAATAAGGAGGGGATAGAAGTAAGATTTGATTTTATTTCTGAACCTCGTTATCAGGGGGTCAATCATTTGCTTAAACGTAAAGAGAATTTTCTCTTCTTTCTCAAACAAGAGTTAGAATTGAAAAAAATAGAGGAACATCTTAAAGATGATAAGTTTAAACTAAAGCTTAAAGATTATCAAGAGGATCTAAGTAAATAAATATGCTCCACGGATCCTACAGCCTTTTGGAAAATAAAGAAGCATGTTATTTCGTTACCTTACATAGAAGGATTCAACGAGAAGCTTATCCCTACCAAAGCAAGGCCAATTCAAATGAATGAAAGATATCTTAAGCTTTGTCAAAACGAAATAAATGATCTCTTAAAAAAGGGATTAATTCGTAAAAGTTATTCTCCTTGGTCTTGTTCAGCATTTTATGTGGAAAATGCTGCGGAAATTGAAAGAGGAGTTCCAAGGCTAGCGATTAACTATAAACCTCTAAATAAGGTTTTAAGATGGATTAGGTATCCTATACCTAATAAGAGAGATTTGTTAAATAGGTTGCTAAAAGCAAATATCTTCTCAAAGTTTGATATGAAAAGTGGATATTGGCAGATTCAAATCAAAGAAGAAGATAAGTATAAAACAACCTTTACAGTTCCCTTCGGACATTATGAATGGAATGTCTTAGGATTTGGCCTTAAAAATGCTCCTTCAGAGTTCCAGAATATCATGAATGAAATTTTCAATCTATTTATGGATTTCATGATTGTTTACATTGACGATGTTCTTGTTTTCTCTAAGGATATTGATCAACATTGGAAACACTTAAATATGTTTAAATCAGCTATCAAGAGAGAAGGGCTAGTGGTCTCTGCTAGTAAGATGCAGTTATTTCAAACAAAAATAAGATTTCTAGGGTTTGAAATTTCTCAAGGGAAATATGTTCCTATTGATAGAGCCATTAGTTTTGCTGATAAATTTTCAGATAAAATCCTGAATAAAACTCAGCTGCAAAGGTTCTTGGGAAGTGTTAATTACGTCAGAGATTTCTACGACGATTTAGCCATGGATGCTGCCCCTCTTTATAAAAGGCTAAATAAAAATAGAGAATTTTAAACAACAGATTAAACAACAGAGTATGTAAAATTAAGCGGAATATTTTTTTTTTCATAAATAGTAGACTTACATAGAAGTACAAGCTTCAAATCCTTGAGCACAAAACTTATATACTGAATACAAGACTTTCGAATATTTTCGAATGCCTCAAACTGAAAACAAACCTCTCCTCTTATAGGACTGAGGAAAGACAACTTTTTACAATGGACAAAAACTTTTACAAAAGCAAACCCACTGACAAAACTTTAACAAAAGCAAACCCACTTAAAAAACTTTAACCCAAATGCTGACGCGTGTCCTGGAAAAGCTGGAGTCGAAAAGACAGTACTTGACTAGATAAGATAAGCATCAAAACTTTAAAGTCCTGAGATTAAGAACTGGACCACCAAAGATGCTTTAAGTATGCCGGCCTTATCTTGGTTGAGAGCAGGGACCACCAAAAGGATTATTAGATGAGGCACTATCATCATCGCTGTCGCGCATGGTTGCTGGGTCATTATTTTTCAGAAAATCCAAAATTTCATCCTTAGAGATTCCCTTAAGGATAGACTTCAATTTCTGTTGGGACGCATCATACTTATCTATATCACAATCAACAGTATTGGGAGAAAGGTCAGAAATTTTATCTGCATCAAATTTATCCCACCATTTTACTGCCAATTGCCGACACAACCTATGGACTCCTGTTCCCACATGCTGAGTAGATATGTAAGACCATCTAAATATCCAAGGGATATCATTAGCACCACAGAAATTAAGAAGAGCCTGGTTGTCATTAAGATTAGCCACAGTTTGATAATATTTATCAAACTTATCAAGGACCGAAGGGGGAAAAATCTGAGGAACCGGTCCCCAAACATAGAACCAAGACTGGAACCAAGCCGGAAAATCCTGAGCCTTAACAGGTTTAACAAATTTAGGATGGAGAAACCAGCTATGAGTGTAGTGCTCATTCTGGTAATACAAAAACTTTTCCCAGGCCAAAGCATAGTCAAAATAATTGAAATATTTCGGAACCATTGATTTGGTTTCGAAGTATTTATGTGACCTAAGATCACCAACCCAGTCTGTAGGGCGTAAGACCTTTAAGATCTTGACTGTAGAAAAAGCCAGATTATATTTATCTCTTGGTTTGTGCGATATTTTTACCGAACCAGTTTCAATTAAAATTTTTTCAAAAAACTCCCTTGTTTTAGGAAGAAAGACAGGAAGATCATGAGAGTACGAAAGATAGAGATCTGCAATCTGCTCAGGGGTTCTAACCGCATCCATATCCTCAATATCAACCACCTCTCTAATTAAGGTGTCGACATACTGAGAGTCCAAATCTTTAATCACAGGAACTTGCTCATGAGCTTTTCCTTTATTAAACTGCTTCTTAGATCCAGAAGACTGCCCTCTAAGATAATCAGAAGAAGGTCTTTCCATCGCTGGTTTTGCTGAACGCCTTGGAGACCTGACAATTTGTAAAACGCAAATATTAGGAATATCTTGCAGGAATTCTCTAGTTAAGAAATCCGGTAAAGAATTAGAATCTCCTTTAATGAATTCGATATCAAAATCAAAGGCAGATAACAATGCTTGCCATCTAGCAAAAATTTGTTTAGAAGCAATGTTTTTAACATCTTTTTCAAGAACCTCTTTAGCTGATTTACAATCAACTCTAAGCAGGAATCTCTGATTTAAGAGATCACCTTGAAATTTATTAATACACAGAACTATGGAACATATTTCCTTTTTAATAGTGGAATAGTTCTTCTGCGCATCATTCCATTTTCCAGAAACGAAACAAACTAAAACTTCCTTTGAATTTTTAACTTGTTTCAGAATCCCTCCATAGCCTTCTTCAGAGGCATCAGTTTCAACAATTTTAGGGATATCTGGATCAGAAAAATGTAAGCAAGGAAGGGTTTTAACCCTAGACTTTATCTTTCTAATTGCCTGAGTACATTCATCCGTCCAAGGAGAAGGCTTTTTATTTAGCCTTTTTAAAAGTTATGTTTTTTGAAAAAAAAATTGTTTTTTTAAAAAAAATTATGTTTTTTAAAAAAATTACGTTTTTTTAAAAAGTTCGGCTTTTAAAATTTTTTTATGTTTTTTTTAAAAAAATACGTTTTTAAAAATTACGTTTTGTAGAAAAATCTATTTTTTTAATAAAAATTGATGTTTTTTAAAAATCTGATTTTTAAAAAAAGTATGTTTTTTTTAAAAAGTTCCGTTTTTTTTTAAAATTTATGTTTTTTTAAAATCTGTTTTTAAAAAAGAATTATGTTTTTTAAAAAATGTTCCGCTTTTTTTAAAATATGTTTTTTGAAAAAAATTTATGTTTTTTTAAAAAAAGTCTGTTTTTTTAAAAAAGTTCCCTTTTTTAAAAAAAAGTCTGTTTTTTTAAAAAAATTATGTTTTTTTAAAAAAAGTATGCTTTTTTAAAAAAGTTCTGTTTTTTTTTTAAAAAATTACGTTTTAAATTTTTTTTATGCTTTTGAAAAAAAATTATGTTTTTTTAAAAAAGAATTATGTTTTTTTAAAAAAGTTACGTTTTTAAAAAAAAATTATATATTTTTTAAAAAAAATATGTTTTTTGTAAAAATTATGTTTTTTTAAAAAATTATGTTTTTTTAAAAAATCTGTTTTTTATTAAAAATTATATTTTTTAGAAAAATCTGTTTTATTTTATTATGTTTTTGTTATTTTTAAAACTTTAAAATGAGTATTATGTATTTTTTTACCACGTCAGCATTATTTTTTTATTTTTTTTGCCATGTCAGTGCCACGTCAGCAATTATTTAACGTCTGTCAATATTTTTTAACGAAATGGCTTAATTGTAAAATAATAATTAGTTCAGTGATGTAATTCGAAAAATTAAAAGTTCAATCGTGTATTAAATAAAACGTGCCAAGTTTAGTGGTGAAAAACATAATTTTGCCGTTGTTTTTTTTACCATTAAACGACTTCTTGTCTTGTCTTGCAATAGTGTGTCTTGTTACTAATTGGACTTTCTTATGCCCCATAACAGTGCACAGGTTGTTAGAACCGAGCCATGTTTTGGTATTGATTCCTTAAAAAGTTTAATAGATTTCCGGTAGATATGGCATGGTTGCATCCCAAGGCCGTATGCAAATTAGAGGCTTTTGACAAAGTAAAAGAAACAGGTCGAGAAGTCAAATAGGACTCTCATTTCCAACACGCCTCACACCACTTACCCGATTGGGCAAGTCTAACTGAAACCAAAACAAACTAATTGCAACATTACTCTTTCTTGATATGATCCATTTAGTTTTCCAACTAAGACCTGAAGGCTACTATGTCCAGGTCCTCTTCGTTCAAAGTGACCCATGCTTCAAATCCTTCCCCACACTTAGTGTATTGTAGAATAACCATTTCGGCTCCCCTACACGCACTGCTTACCCAACTAGGCTTTCCCCATCCAGTCAACTTCATACAAAGGAATTCTACACCAGATAGCAAACATTCGGACATCAATCTCTTCTAACTTGTATACTTCTTCCCTTACCTTTTTAAACGAGTTGAACAATGTCCAAAAAAAATTCATTGCTATCTAGTACTGCATTAGAGTAGATCTTGTTGGTTTTCCTAACGACATCCCTTATAAGCGCCATCAAGTGATCCAACTCCATCTTGATCTCGTCTGGTGTAAACCGACCAGCTGACAAAACATAAAAGTTCCCACAAGTATTATCCGCCATAGGTGGAACTGTCTTCCCCCTCAAGTTCAATGAGTGAACTATTAAGGAGGGTTCCATGTGCCCTTGTTTTGCTCTAGCAGTATTAATGACAGCCCTCCATATAACTGCTGACACAGCTTCCACCCTTGTTGCTGAATCTTTGACACCTAAATTATCACCAACAGATACCTTGGCTTTCATTTTTAGGGCTGATATTGCATTCTTATCGAACACAAACCTTTTTTGTGACAATCTTTACGGTGGACTCCCTTTGTGGAACAGGTCTGATGAGACCAGTACCTGGTCTCGCAGGAATAGTAAAAGCAACTTGGGGAAATCATTACACATACTCCTACTCGACTTGCAGTAGCCCACGCATTGATAAATGATATCCCTGTAAGTGCATCAGCGTGCTTGTGTGATACCCGTACAGCAATAGCAAGTTCACCACATTTGAAAATGTTCATTTGGATTAAGACCAAAGGAGTTGCGTATGAATCAGTTGCTCCAATACTTGGAACAAGGCAATCTAGCTGTTCCACCTCAAATTTTCCTTCAATAATTTCATTGAGGTACCAGCCATTAACTCTGGCTTGCAAGTATTCAATTCCTTCGCCGTTGCAGTCAACTAAGAAATCATCTTTAATGAATCTCCCCGCAAGGCGTGAAGGGGTAGAAGAGGGGAACATGAATCTATTTTCCAGGTCAATGAAGACCTTTAGATGGAGTTGGCCCAAACTAAGGGGGATCTGAAGGATACTTATGATGTGCTGAGCTCGACCAGAGAAAAGCTAAAGACGTCAAAGGTCAGTGAGCAGAAATTGGCCGATATGAATGTCCACTTCGTTGCAGAGACTGAAGCTCTGAAAAATAAGAATGAAGAGATCGTTGCAACACATCGAGATTTGTCAGCTCAACTTAACGAAGTTCAGCCGAAGGCTAGGGATGATAGGAAGGCACATAACGTAAACTTCGTGGCGAGATCAAAGCACTAGGGACTTCTGATGAGCTTGGTGCAGAAATTATGAAAGTCTATTACGAAGGATTCGAAGACTGCCAAGGTCAATGCAAGGAAAAGCTGGTGGCAGCCCAATTAGATCCGGCCTTGCTAGATTTTGAAAATGATGTATAAATAGGATCTTGCTACTTCTGACCTTTAGAATTTTGTGCAGAAATTTTGTAAAGAAATTTAAGTAGATTTGTTTAAGTATTTAATGAAACTTTAACTTTCTTTACTATATCTTCTGTTTACTCCGTTTCTTGTCAATAATTCAACATTAATGAACCTGAATGCACTTACTTTTAAATTATCGTTTTCGAAGTGTGAGAGAAGTCATGTGTGAGGTGAATTCGGTTGATCCTCCTTGCACCATTAAGATCTTGTTTACTGTAAGACCCCGAATTTTATGAAATAAAATTATTCAATTTTTCTTATAATTATTATTCGATAAATGGTTAAATTGATAAAAGTTTAAAGTTATGGGTGAAATATGCAAATTTTACAAAATACGCAAGTGGCTACAAAATATTCATTGTTGTCGGAGAATATTCGTTTGGTCGTGGAATATTCTTTTTGTCGGGAATATCCGTACGACGGCGCAGTCATTTGTGGGCCCCATAACAGAATAATTGTCGGATGAAGATAACGACAAAATTGAGTTTTTATAAATAACGGCGTAGTTGTTACCGTTAACACTGTTGAAATACCCGGTGGTTAAAATACAGTAATACGCGTGTTTGCACAGTAGCACACGGTTTTACACAGTATTTTTAAATTATTGATCCTTACGTAAGAAGGAACTACTCAATAATTGTTACAGTAATTACTGTTCAATATTTTATTTTATTGATTTAATAATTGCTGCGTTGATATTTTATATTATTATTGCTCAATAATTGTCACTGCACATCATCTCCATTATCAGATCAATAATTCATATTATTTAGAATAATATTATTAGATAGCATTATTGACAATGTCTAGAAAGTTCTGTCTAAGAAGAGGTTTGGTCATCTAATTGCGCGCCAGTAAGGAGAAATCCTTATCGGAAAGCCCCCTCTTTCCTGGGAACTGCCTGGTTGTCATAATTGTGATTCTGTAATATTATTTATGAATAATTAATTATTGATTTATATGATAAGAAAATATTTATTTGATGTGGATATAAATGATAGATTTATTTATGTGGTTATAAATGAAGGAATTAATGATGAGGTGTTTTATCAGTATTTTATCGAAATGGAGAACAAAATATGGGATTTTCAGAAAAATTAGTTTATTACTTGATTTTGTAAAATCCATAACTCTTTGTGTATAATGAGTTAGGAGATGAGCCATATATCAAAAGAAAGCCCTGGAAGTAAGCTAACCGTAGAATTTGGAATCACCCAAAAATTCTTTGTGGATATTTCATGGTGAATTTTCGAATGAAACTGGTCCGAAGGATTTATAATCCGATAATCAGTGTTCTTGAGATATATTGCGTAAGTTATAATTTTTGATCCGACCGTTGAATCGTGGTAATTTTTGAATATGTTATACATATATAAGTTGAGTATATGTTCACAAATTTTGAACCGTTAAAAATGAACGAATGATTTGTTATGAATTTTAAGAGGTGACTGATTTGAAAATCAGGTTTATAAATGATTTTGGTGGAAAATTCTAGAAATGGGTGGGCCCCACTTTTGGTTGTTGGGGAAGATGGCTAATTTTTAGTGGGTGGAATAGTAGCAGGTAAAGCCATCAGGTTGCAGGCCAAGTCTGCTTCGGCGTGCTAACATTTTCCTATAAATAGAGGGCTAAGTTAGAATTGAAAATCACACCAGAATTCATAAGTTTTCTCTCTTTTTCTCTCTAGATTATTGAGTGTATTTTGTGAGTATTTAGATACTTGATGAGTTGATATATCAGTGCAAGTTTCCTTCAGCGTTATATCCGATATCCAGTCAGAAGTGCTGCTCTTTTGAGGTAAGGGATAGTAAGGGATATTAAGGGATGTTATATTCTTCATAATGATGTTATTCTTTCAATATCATTATACTGAAATATTGGTATGGATTTTATTGTATAATTTTTACCTCTTTGAGTCGGGATTACTATTCACGTATACGACACTATTCACGTATATTGCACTATTCATGTATATGGCACTATTTACGTATACGGTACCATGTACGAATACGGAGTACTATTCACGAGTTACTATTTATGAGTTACTATTCACGAGTTACTATTCATGAGTTACTATTCACGAGTTACTATTCATGACAAAAATTGGTTTCTTTTTCTGACCAAATTATCGTTGATTTATGATTGTTGCTCTTGAAAATAAATGCAGTTGTTGATCATATTGTTTTTATTATCATATATAATATTTTTATAACCCTGATGTTGAATTTCTCTTTCACTTGAGTGTAAAGATGGGTAGATTATTGATATGATCATTACTAGGGTTCTCTTTGGCCAGTAGTGAAAAAGTTGAATTGTGACTGGTATGATCATGACCATTGAATTTATAATTGAATATATTTAGCTTAAGTGCAAAGGTGAATTGATCAACATGGTTATAATTATTGTTTATATAAGTTCTAAAATGATTATATATTTCTTTGAGATATGAATATATTTGGCCTGTAGTGCAAATATGAACTGTTGAGGAATATCTTTGGCCTGTAGTGCAAAGATGAATTATTGATGAATATCTTTGGCCCGTAGTGCAAAGATGAATTATTGATGAATATCTTTGGCTCGTAATGCAAATATGACTTGTTGTTGAATATCTTTGGCCTGTAGTGCAAAGATAAGTTGTTGATAAATATCTTTGGCTCGTAATGTAAAGATGACCTGTTGTTGAATATCTTTGGCCCGTAGTGCAGAGATGAATTTATTAGTATGATTATGAACATGAACTGTGATTTGGTATAACCATGATGTTTGATGTTTCAGGTGATGAAAATTATCTTTGTCCTGGATGAAAAAAAGAATTTAGAACTACAATTACGATTATGAGTTATACACGTGATTGTGGATAGGAATTGTTGATTGATGTTACAGGGATAAAACATTGTTGGTGGACTTTTAACGTGGAGAAGATAATAGACTTTATAGTCTATTTGACTCTTCTAATGGATTGCTCGTTCCGCTGCAACTATGGTTGAGAAGTTTTATCATCTACCATATGTTCTAAATCTCTGATTTATTACTGATGAAGGCTATTGATAATTTAATTATCTTTAGTCATGATATTCTTTACTGGGCTAGTTATGCTCACCCTTTTGCTTCACAATTCCTTTTCACGTAATAAGAGTGTAGCTGGGTTGAGCGGGGGTAACAAGGGAATAGAACGGTGGTCTCTAGCTGTGGAGTTCTCCCTAAGCAGTATAGAAAGGTTCATTTAGTAGTTATATTTGGTGAATCCAATAGGGTGAGGCGAACCCAACGTTGAAAGGATGTTTTGCCATTACCATACAAGATGTCTAATGCAATACAACCTCGTGTCATCATAAGACAAGATTGTGCTCATCCACTTGCTGAGTATATTTACGAGCACTACCTATATAATCTTGGTATTTATTTAAAGTATAATTCTCAATTAGAGACAGTGAAAATAATGATAAGTCAAGAGAAGACTCACCATTGGGAATAATATGATAGTAATCTTCTCGTTTTTTTTTTGGGTATATTGGGTCAACCAAGGATAATTCTATGGCCATATGATATCTATCACAACCTAGACGCATGGCCTCCCATGTACGAAGGTTTCCTTGAGCACTTCCCAAAGATTCTAATTCCTAAAACAGTTTTTGACTATACCTTTATGTAAGGTATTATTGTGAGGTGTTGTCCACGGTTGGGACATGAGTCACATTTAGTATATATTTGTATCCAAACTCACAGCATATGTGTTGTTGTATTTTATACGATAATTGTTGTAATAAAGTTGTAGTTATTTTCTGTACCATGTATTTGGCGACTCAGAATGGGTTGGATGGAATGGACCTATTTTGAGGGCGTTACATTTACCACTCGGGATAGAACAAGTATATAAGGATCCAGGATTTGTCTACCACACGGGGCAACAAATAATTGGGCTACCATCGAATGGCCAGCGAGTCCTACCATACCTCCTTACTTCGGTGACCATTGATTTACCACCCTTGGTAAAAACAATATAGGATCCAGGATTTGTCTACCACACGGGGCAACAAATAATTAGGCTACCATCGAATGGCCAGCGAGTCCTACCATACCTCCTTACTTCGGTGACCATTGATTTACCACCCTTGGTAAAAACAATATAGGATCCAGGATTTGTCTACCACACGGGGCAACAAATAATTAGGCTACCATCGAATGGCCAGCGAGTCCTACCATACCTCCTTACACCATTGTGGCCTTAGGTCAAGTAAGAAGAGGATCAGTTGTGAAAAAGTGACTTTTTATTGATGATGGACGGTCATGTACAGACTTCCGGTAAACTGACTCGATCTCTACTGAAAGTATTTTCGGAGTCTGCCAGCGTGCCAAGTGTTCTTTATTTCAGATCCATCCAATGCCTTTAGTCGGTACGTCCCGGGCTTTGGTACTTCAGTTACTTCATACGGTCCTTCCCAATTCGGCATTAACTTCCCCGTGTTCTGTGGTGTAGATGCTTCGACTTTTCTGAGGACGAAGTCTCCCACCTCAAACCTTCGGAGCTTTACCCCTTTGTTGTAATGCTTGACAGCTCTCCTCTGGTAGGCTGCTAATTTGATCAAAGCCACTTCTCTGACTTCTTCTAACAGATCCAAGTTGACCTTCAGTCCTTCGTCATTGTAGATCTCTCTGAATTGACTAACGCGAAGACTTGGAAATCCAATTTTGACTAGGACTAAAGCATCAGTACCATATGCCAATCGAAAAGGTGAATCCCCTGTCGTAGTCCTCGGTGTAGTCCGGTAAGCCCACAATATACTGAGCAGCTCTTCCGGCCATCTTCCTTTGGCTTCGTCCAATTTGCGCTTGATCCTGTTCAACAGTGTTCTGTTAGTCACCTCAACCTGTCCATTTGACTGTGGATGAGCCACCGAAGTCTTCCTGTGCTGGACCCCCAATTCTTTCAGAAATCCTTCAAACTTCGATCCCACAAACTGGCGTCCGTTGTCTGATATCACCACTTTAGGAATTTCGAAGCGAAACACTATGGATTCTTTCATGAACTTCAGACACTCCTGTTCCGTTATCAGCCGAAGTGGTTTCGCCTCTACCAATTTGGTCATGTAATCAATGGCAATTATGACAAAACTGACTTGTCTGTTGGCTTTCGGCAACGACCCCAGTATATCAACCCCCCAGACAGCAAAGGGTATAGGAGATAATATCGAATATAGCTCTTCTGGTGGCTGATGTGGAATCGGGCTATTAAGTTGACACTTATCACACTTCTTTACATACTCGGTAGCTTCCTTGAAGATCGTTGGCCAGTAGTACCCCTGCTGAAGAACTTTGTACGCCAATGATTTGGCAGCCATATGATCGCCGCAGATGTCTTCATAAACCTCTCGAAGGGCATACTCAGCTTCAGACGGAACCAAACACTTCAATAATGGCGACGAAAATGCCCTTCGAAAGAGATCCCCATCAATAGGAACGAAATTGGCACTCTTGTACTTGATCTTCTTTGCTAGCATCTGATCCGAAGGAAGGACGCCATCTGCCAAATATTCGATGTAGGGTGTTATCCAACAGTTAGATCTCTCAATGCACATCACTGCTTCGTGTTGGATACTCGGCTGCTGCAAGGCCTCCAAATAGACTGACCCATTAAAAACAGCAGTATCCATGGTGGCTAACTTTGACAATATATCGACGATAGAATTATCGTTACGTTCGATGCCCTGAAACTCATAAGAGACAAAGTGTTGAAGTCGGTCTTTCAACTCAGCCAAATATTTGATCATCCTTGTCCCACGAGCCTCATAATCTCCTGATAAATGCTTGACGACCAACTGAGAGTCACTGTAAATAATCAACTTCTGTACTTCTAGACTCTTCGTCAGCCGAACTCCCGCCAACACTGCTTCATATTCGGCCTCGTTGTTTGTAGCCTTAAATTCGAATCTAATGGCTTATTGTACCTTGAATCCCTCTGGACTTGTCAAGATAATCCCTGCTCCACTGACATTCACCGTAGAAGACCCATCTACATACAGCGTCCATGCATTCTGACCGTGCTGAAGAACTGCAACTGCTCGATCAGATGTCTCAGCTTCTGGCAACTCAGCATTTACTTCGGTGAATGAACATTCCACTATAAAATCGGCCAAAGCTTGACCCTTGATAGCGGTTCAGGGATGATACTCAATGAAAAACTGGGATAATTCCATGGTCCATGCTGCTAACCTCCCCGAAACTTCTGGCTTACCCATTACCTTCTTCAGTGGTTGATCCGTGTAGACGATCAGGAGCCTGCCTTGAAAATATTGCCGAAGCTTTCGGCTAGCAATTACTAAAGCAAAAGCAGATTTTTCAATATTTGGATACCTGGTTTCAGCATCTCTTAGGGTATGGCTGACATAATAGACCGGATGCTGCTTTCCACTGACCTCCCGAACCAGCACTGCTCCAACCGCTAACGAACTCGCTGCAAGGTACAAATACAAGGTCTCTGTTGGGGTAGGCTTTACCAATAGGGGAGCAAAAGACAGATAGGTCTTTATGCTTTGGAAGGCATCTTCACACTCCGAAGTCCATTGGAATGTCTTCGCATTTTTCGGTCCTCTAAGTGTGTCGAAGAATGGCAAGCATCTTTCTGCAGATTTGGACATGAACCTCCTTAAAGCAGCAATCCTGCCAGTCAGACGTTGGACGTCTTTGAACAACTGAGGAGTCTTCATGTCAAGAATGGCCTGAATTTTCTCCGGATTGGCCTCGATGCCCCTCTGACTGACCAGGTAACCTAGGAACTTTCCCGCATCGAGGCCGAAGGTACACTTTGCTGGATTGAGCCTCAACTTGTGGTGGCGGACAGTCCGAAAGCATTCCTCCAGATCGTCCAAATGTTTCTGAACCTGCATGCTCTTCACGATCATGTCATCCACATATACCTCCATGTTCCTCCCTAGCTGTCTTTCAAAGACAAGATTCATTATTCTTTGGTACGTGGCCCCGACATTTATAAGGTCAAAGGTCATCTTCTTATATGCATACACCGATTGGTGTGTAATGAATGCTGTCTTCGGGATATCCTCATTGCATATGGATATTTGATGATAACCTGAAAAAGCATCCATAAAGCATAGTAATGCATACCCCGAAGTGGCATCAATGAGTTGATCGATATAGGACAAAGGATAAAAGTCTTTCGGACAAGCTTTATTCAGGTCAGTGTAGTCGATGCAAACTCGCCATTTCTTGTTTTGCTTCTGCACCATTACTACATTAGCCATCCACTGTGGGTAGTCGATCTCAAAAATAAAATCAGCAACCATCAGCTTGGCAATTTCCTCGTCAATGATCCTCTGACGTTCAGGCGCGAAGATCCGTCTTTTTTGCCGAGCAGGTTTCTTCGATGGATCTACTTCCAGTCTATGCTCAGCAATCTCCCGGCTAATCCCCGGCATGTCTTGAGGTTCCCATGCAAAAATGTCCGCATAGCAGCGAAGGAGTTCCATAAGATTTGTCCGAAAAGGCTCTGGTAGACCCGAACCAATCTTCACTGTCTTGTCTGCCTTTCCGAGGACCAACTCAATCTCCTCCGTCTCTTCCGCAGGAATTACCAATGGCTCCGAGCTGCTTTCAATGAAGGGTTCGATCTCAATTGTCATGGTCTATTTTTGTTTGCTGACCCCCACTCCGGAGGAAATGACTGCATTCCGGTAACAGCGTCAGGCTAGATCCAAGTCCCCTGCCACCTCTCCAACTCCGCGCGCCGTGGGGAACTTGATTTTGAAGTGAGGGATGGAAGTTGCAGCTTGGAGAGCTATTAATGTAGGTCTTCCCAGAATGGCGTTGTAAGCCGAATCTACATGTACAACATAGAATTTACATATTACTTCTACCTATTGAGGAGCTGTGCCGAAAATCACTGGGAGTTCGATAGTGCCTGCAACTTTGACTGGATCATTGCTGAAGCCATACAGAGGAGCCTCCTGTCCGACCTCCATCTTTTGCCCATCAAGATTCATCCTCTGATAAGCGTGGGCATACAGAATGTCCACAGAAGACCCGTTATCTATCATCATACGCTTCATATCTACCGAGCCCACTTGTGCAGTAATCACTAATGCTCCTTCATGTGGGTCAATGGGCTCCGAAGGGTAATCTGCATCGGTAAAGGATATAACAGTTCCTGGAAATGCCCTGTCGGCCTTCGGGGGAACACTCGCCACGGACATGACCGAATCTAGATATCCTCTCCTTTTCTTCCCTACTATCTTCCCTGATGTCCCGCCGGTTATAACGTCAACGACGTGCCTTGGCCGTGGTATTGGAGCAGTTTGAACGGGTGGAACCACCTGAACCGTCTGAACAGTACGGTCGACATTCTGTTGATCTTGTTGATCCCTTCCGGCCACATTGAACCAGCAAACCGCTCTGAATTTTCTTTTCCACAAAATCCTTCAGGTTGCAACACTCGTTAGTATCATGGCCCGTAGCTTGATGATAGCCACAATATTTTCGAGAGTTGCCTTGCCCTGTCCTATAATTATCCCGAGGTGGTTCAAAGAATGGCTGGTTTCTGATCTTGTCCAAAATCACCGACCTATCGGTGTTCAGTTTGGTATAAACCTTATCCACCCTCGGGGCGGAAGCAGATGGACGACTATTCCCTTGTCGCCATGAGTTGTTGTACTTCTTAGAACTGCCTTCTGATCGATCATTATACCCCCATGTCTTCTTCTGATCGCCTTGGGCCTTAGGAACATCCACCTCCTTCATCTGGTCCGAAAAAGGACGCTTCAGGCTATTCATAGCCTCTTCCACAACAATATAACCTTCTGCCTTATCGAAAGCCTATACCAGACTCTTCGGATGATTAAACATCAGCTTCTTTACTAACTTCTCGGACTTTGCCAGGTCCAAACCATTCTGAAACAATCCCACAGCTTGGAGATAATTCAAATCTGACACCTAACCAACGGCTTCTCGAAACCTCTTCACATACTGACCCAACGACTCATTGGTGTACTGTCTGACCTGTGCCAAAGAACCCGTGGGCTTCCCTCTTATTCGGTTACTCCCAAAACGAGCGTAGAATTTGTCGCAGAGCTCGGACCATGATGAAATTAAATCTGCAGGCAGAGTCCCCATCCACTGTCTCGCATCCTTTCTTAACGTCGTAACAAACATGTGACATTTAGCAGCATCAGTAAAATCGTAGTAATTCATTAATCGGTCAAATGCTTGGCTATGGTCATAAGGATCTCCCGAACCATCATAACTTTCCATGTGAGGCAACTTCTTGGTGGTGTCTGCCTTCTCCTTAAGAATATCCGAGGAAAATGGGGATGCTTTCTTTCCCGGAGTATCCTTCACCTGTTGGACCTCAACTAACTGCTTCTAGAGTGCCTTCAGCTCTTTTACCAGATACTCTACTCCTTCTGGTTGTGATAACACTTCTTTCTCCGATGATTTCCTCCTTTTTTGAGTATATCGGTCTTTAACCACAATACCCCCAATCTTCGAAGGACTTTTATGATGACGGTCTCCAGAGCGAAGTACCTTAGGCGGACTTTCGGGTGTACGACCCCTAGATCTGCTTTGTCTCTAGGTCCGGTGACTATGGTGCGAATGTGCAACAACAAGCGCCCTCTTTGTGTTCTCGGGAGTGCGATTTCGGGATCGTCCCTTCCGCTCACTTCGACCCTGTTCCTTAGATTCGGCAGGATGCTGCATCTGCTTCGACCTCCGAGGAGTAGGGCTTCTTTATCTTCTCCTTTCTCGATGCTGGCCCCGAGACCCCCGTTCCGAATGAGCAGGTTCCTTCCCATTCCTATGTCCTCGCTCTTCGGATTGAACATAACTGGACTCTTCATCTCTCAACTCTGCTATTCGGGCCATTTGCTCAGCTATATCCTGTCGTTGCTTTATGAGTGCCTCCATGGCCCTATCGGTTTCGTCTGCCATCTCAGCCAGTCGGGAGGCCTTTTCATCTTCTATTCGCTTCAGGCCGCGACTGAACTCTTTTTCTGCTGTGAAAACTAGCTTTCTCTTGGCCTTGCCCACAGCCCTGGGACGAGAATCTCCATGCAAACGTTTGGACGCTGTGCTGGCATAAACACTTAGCGTAGGTCCCAAACGATCTTTAGCAAAAACTCGTGGTGGTGAATCACCGACAGTCATTGGTTGTCCTTCAAGTGTATCTGCTCTACTCTTCCCCATCTTTGAAAACGTAGAACAAATAAATATTTGTGATTGAAAGCTCTTGAACACTAGAACTCAGCCCTCCTTCTAGCGCCAATGTTAACGCCAAGATCTCCTGCCACGTCCCAATCACGTAAGACGTCCCGATCCTGCACAGTAAACACGATCAACACACAAAGCTTGACGGCTGTACCGTCGGGGGATAGCTCCGACGTAAGAATAAGTACAGGCGGTCACAAGGGTTAACAATGGAGGATGTAAAATATCTAGTGTCTAGAGAGAGATAAAATGTGTGCGTACCTCATGTTAGAAGACTCCCTTGCTAGGTTATACTCTCATGCTCGGTTTTTTGTGTCACCAACCCCAAGCTGACACAGCCCCCCACTCCTCTATGGTCTCAGCCGTGTGCATGCAGGTTGTCACCTTTTTTCCACTGTACCTGCCGCCGGCTGGATAAAATTCCATCCACATTAATGATCTGCAGACTTTGGGTCAACTGCTCTCCTTTTTCATCATTACAAGTCAAAGGCTCATATATAAAAAGATTTAATGGGTTAGCCTATGGACCCGGTCCAATGTTAAGGAGAGATAACGTAAGGATTAGGCCCAATAACTCTAAGACCCAATAAGGGGGATCCAAGGGACTAATTAAGTGAACAAGCCCAATCCGTAAGGCCCAATAGGAGAAATATCATGACCTAACAGTTGACAAAAAAAAGATTTGGATGGTAAGCGGAGAGAATTAGAGGGAAAACAAATGTAGCTTGGGTTTCTTTACTGACGAGTAATGGGGGTATATAAAGAGTTTAAAAGTTTAGGTTACTGATATTTGATATTTTATATATAAGAGATAGACTATTCATATAATAGATCATGTAAAAATATCATTTTTAGTATAGAAATTAATATTAATTCTTAAAATTTATGATATTAAGAAAAATAATTTTTTTAATCAGGCTTGCAATCTTGACCCAATACTCTCCTCACACAATGTGAAGGATATATATGTAAGAAGCATAAGTGGAGTTTTAATTAATTTTGGCAAATGTCACACGATTGCAATTAATTTATCCACCAATTTAAACTGAAAGACTTGTAACGCATTTGTTTACATATGTAAAGTGTTTATAATTAAATAATATTATTATCACATAAAAAGATTATATAATATTTACATACACACATGTATATTAAGACATGTATACTGAAGATTCCACATATCAGGCGGAGTTCACAGTATGTATATATATATATAAGTCTTTTTGATGATACTTAGATTAAAAAAATCACATTAATACTCATTTAATGACTTGTCTTTTTGATGATACTTAGATACCTATAACATTAAATGAGAGTTTGACTCGTATTACTGTTATTTGACATCATTTTGTTATCATCAATGCACTTTGAGTTCCATTTTAACCGCTGGATTTTAAATATTAGCGAATCTACTCTCACATACAACCGTTTATATACACTCATATGTATATTTTGATAACCCACGTAATAAAAAGGGAACTCTTATCACACTTGCTCTTGATCCCCTGATTATCTATCGGAAGAAAAACACAGTATAAACCAAATGCCCAGTGCAAATATAGAGTACAAAATAATAAATTGAAATAACTAACTCAATTTAATGAACTGAACTGAAACGAACAACACTAACACAACGAAATAATAGACTGAATCAAATGGTTAGTTGTTATTTCATACCGAGCTCAAAATAAAATAGAAATATATCTTGCCGCACATGCAAGT
This sequence comes from Panax notoginseng, assembly GCA_016801055.1. Classification (NCBI taxonomy): domain Eukaryota; kingdom Viridiplantae; phylum Streptophyta; class Magnoliopsida; order Apiales; family Araliaceae; genus Panax; species Panax notoginseng. The sequence goes on along the minus strand of CM029017.1, from coordinate 12,628,064 downwards.
CAAATAATATCACATATGCAATTACACATCGGACTGCGCAATCCAGATGTATGCAAAATCGAAAGACGTGTTTGGCACAAACATCACCAATCCGCATAACAGAACAGAACAGAAAACTAGAGTCAACCCATACGCCTCCCACAACAAATCACCAAATGACCAACTCCCACCGAAGCACAAAACGGAGACGTCGTGGACTGATCACACCATCACGGAAGGTGTCATGCATCGGTGCCAAGATGACATGCATGCTTGTGGTACCCCCACAAGTAATTATAGCTCAGGTATACCCTATAGTATATTCTAAAAAAAATATCATGTCACAACACATGCGACATAATACCAACAAAAGGGTTCTATATGTACATGTTGAACCAAATCAAATTATAATCACAATGTCTCAAAAAGAAGGTAGCAACATGTACCGCTCTACAATTATCAAAAATAAATATTAAACATGATAACTTAATTCACAGAGTACAAATACGAGTCATATGTATCAACTCGAAAATGAAACTAGAAGAAATAATTATGTGAAATAATAACGAAATTCGAAACAATGAACAAAACGAACAAATCAAAATTAAATAGTAGACTTATGTATTAAATATTAGAATTAATATTTTTGTATGAGAATTTGATATTTTCTCTATTGCATGAAAAGTGAATGGAATTTAGATATTTTTATATCTATGTACAAGAAACTCATGCGAAAATTAAATATTAGTTTCCTTAAAATATGAGACTTGGATAATCTATGATTTTGGATTTACAGAATATATCATTTATTGTATTGGTATGTAAAATTATAAAATTTAATTATTTAATTTCAATGATAACTTATAGTACTATTATTACTCTTAGATAACTTTAAACCTTTCATGCATGGCAGAATAAGATACAAGTGTTCTCAAAAGTATAAGATACATGACCCATTGAGATTTCAATTGAGTCTTTCATGGCAAAAATTTCAATTGAGCTGAAGTCTATATTAAGAGTTAATTGAATTAAATTTTAAAAGATTTTTTACGTAAAATTTGTTGTCTTATGTTTGGTTAATTTTTAATACTATTATTTTTTATGATTATTATTTATTTGACCTAATTTATTATTTAATTTACGAAAGACAATTATAATTGGAGAAATTTTCGCAACACTAACATATCTTGTGCAGAAGAAACTTATCGAAAGTAATTTAAGTACGTATGTGGTTAACCTTTATATATAGACATAAAATAGAAAAAAGATTTGTACAAAGTAAAACTTGTAAAGTTGGGACTCCACAAAGTACAACTTGGCCTGCACTAAAATAGGAAGGTGACAAAATCTCTTAAATAGAATTGGCCATACCTTTTGTGCTGATTTTGACATTTTGTACTCATCTATATGTACATATATCGGCAGAGGAACATTCATAAACAAAAAAATAATTAAATTTGATACAATACAGAAGCTGTGCATATATATTTGTACATGGAGTGATTAGCATAAATTAATTTGGAGTAATTAATTAATATAGTGTCAATATATAGACAGAGGAGATATCTTTTTTTACGTGTCAGTATTGTATTGGTCAATTGATCAACTTATCATGAAATTAATTTTATGGTAACTTGATCCATTTGTATAACCACTAAAAATTATCTTTTATTTTAATGACGGATCTTAACATCTCACCGTCAATGCGTTAAATTTAAGCTTTAAAAAAATAAATTTATTAAGGTCAGACAAAATATGATTATGAATTGGTTTTGATTTATAAAATTTGGTTATAGTTTTATTTAAGAACTAATTGTGTGGTTGTCACCTATGCTTGACCCCTTATTTAGTTATTTATATTCACATTCTCTTAATTCTTCCTTCCATATTACCCTTCATCTCAATTTAATTTCCTCTATATCAAGAAATGGAGTCTCCGAATAGACCTCATGCTGTTTGTATTCCTCTTCCAGCCCAAGGCCACATTAACCCCATGCTAAAACTAGCCAAACTCCTCCATTCCAAAGGCTTTTACATCACTTTTGTACACACAGAATATAACTACAACCGTGTGGTTAAGTCTAGAGGCCCTGATTCTGTCCATGGCCCGAACGATTTTGGTTTCGAAACTGTATCGGATGGTTTGCCATGGACAAACCAACGACGAATAATTGACCTTCCGGATTTATGCGTGTCAATGCCTATACACTTGTTGCAATCTTTCCGAGGTTTAATAACAAAGCTTAATGCTAATTCTTCATCAAATATAATTCCTCCGGTAAGTTGCATAGTTTCTGATGGTGTCATGAGCTTCACCATGGAGGTTGCTGAGGAGTTTGGCATCCCAGAGATTTTTCTTTTTACGCCTAGCGCTTGTGCCATGTTGGGTTATCTTCATTTTGATGAGCTGATTGAAAGAGGCTATTTTCCATTGAAAGGTGCATTAGTTAGTTCTCTAGATACTTGTCTTGTTATTTCAAATAAGTAATTATTAGGGGAGGAAGGATCTAAAGCATACCTCTTGAATAACATATTTTTATTAAAATTAAATCGTTTTGTAGATTTTTTTAAAAAATAAAATAATATTAAAAGAGTGTGGTCCCACTTGTTTTTCTTTTAGTTACAAAAATGTCACCCGCGGTCTCACTTGTTTTTAAAAGAATCTTCAAACAACGTAGTTTTAATAAATGTATGTTATTTAAGAGAGGTATGTTATTTAACAAGTATGCTTTAGATCCGTTCTGAGTATATTAGGGACCACATTCTAACATTTTTAACTGATTTTAATTTCAATCTTTTTTACAATACATGCAAAATAAGTGTGCTTAATTAATTGGATAACAAAAAATTTCTCTTATTGTTTTGGCAAAATAATTGACGTAAATTCATTCAAATTAAGCAAGCATCATATCTAAGAGTTGTTTTAATTAGCCAGTTTTAATCAGAAATTAAAATAACCAGTAATGGTTCTAAAAGGAGTACTAACTTTAGGGTCCAATTAAAGTGCAGAACTTGAAAAAAGGGGGCTGACCTTGACACCAAGGTGTATATAACTTGGAGGGATTGAAAACAGAAATATTTGTTCCAAGTCAAACAGTGCCTTTTTCAATAATTTTGATGTTATTTGTGCAGATGAGAGCTGCCTAAGTAATGGATACCTTGATACTGAAATTGACTGGATACCGGCAATGCCAGGGATCAAGTTAAAACACCTTCCAACATTCATTAGAACCACAGATAAGAATGATATTATGTTCAATTACAACTTGGAATCAATACAAAACGCCCTGAAAACCAAAACCCTAATCCTCAACACATTTGATGAACTCGAGCAACAAGTTTTAGATGCCATAAAAATCAAGTTTCCAAGCCTTTACACCGTCGGCCCACTATCATTGCTTCATCAACAACATTGCCAAACAAAATTAGCAAAGTCCGAAAACGAATCAAATTTATGGGAAGAAGATATGAGCTGCTTGGAATGGCTAGACAAAAAAGCGCCTAAATCAGTTGTGTATGTGAATTATGGAAGCTTTGTAATAATGACTCGTGAACAACTTAGTGAGTTTGCTTGGGGACTTGCTAATAGTAACTACACATTTTTGTGGGTAATAAGGCCTGATCTTGTACTTGATGGTGGGGATGACATAATAATTTCCAAGGACTTTATGGAGAAAATAGGGGATAGAGGGATGCTAGTGGGATGGTGTCCACAAGAGGAAATTCTTCGGCATCCGTCGGTTGGAGGGTTCTTGACACATTGTGGATGGAATTCGGTGCTGGAAAGCATTTGCGAAGGCGTGCCCATGATTTGTTGGCCATTTTTTGCAGACCAGCAGTTGAATTGTGTTTATTTGTGTAGGGAGTGGGGGATTGGATTGGAGATTGATAGTGATGTTAGGAGGGAGAAAGTGGAGAGGCTTGTGAAAGAACTGATGGAGGGAGAAAAAGGAAATGTGACGAGAGAAAAAGCTTTGGAATGGAAGGAGAGAGCTGAAAATGCTACAAAGAATGGTGGATCATCTTATATCAACCTTGATTTGTTAGTAATGCACCTCAAACAGGAGTCAGTTGGAAAAAATATTAGCAAACCTTAACTTATTTTAATTGCATATGTATGATATAGATTATTAATTATTTGGATGTTTCAATGATAGATTTTTCTCAATCACAGTGTATTATTTTGAATTATAATTAATATATATTGGAAAAAATGGTAAAAAGAAATAAATCTAATTATATACAAGTTTGTGGCTGACAATTCTTAATCTGAACAAGAAAAAAAATCAAATGATAATGAAAATTCTCTAGATGCGTGGATGGATCGAGCATGATAAATACAAGAAGATTTTGCTATTATCAAAACACACTCAAGCACATACTTAGAGAGAACTTATGTTCCAACTAATTACAAAGAGGCATGCAACAGCTATTTATGACCTTGCAATGTACAACAGCTAGATAGAATAAAATAATGACTACGCGGCCATCATGCATGGCTCTATGTTGGGTTTGTGTTAATTGGAAATTCCGGGATTTTGCACGCTGAAGTATATCATGCAAAATTTCGGAATTTCCTATTAACACATACCTTAGACCCGTGCATGGCTATGCATAGTCATTATTTTCTGCTATATACTATCTAGCTATTGTACATTGTAAGATCATAAATAGCTGCTGTACATTACAAGGTCATAAATAGCTGTTGCACGCCTCTTTGTAATTTACTAAGGTTTGTCTTCAGAGAATCTACAGCAACTTGTACAAAGAATGACATCTTTATAAGATAATTCTTCAAGAACTTGTTGGGGGTAAGGTCTGCACTTTATTGCAGATTACAAAACAAGACAGACAAATATTTATAGGCTAAATTAGAGATCAAAAAATGAACAACAAGACAGGGAGTTTTTACTCTGTTACTGCAGAAAAACAGAGCAACAATGGAAGGGAATTTTATTTCAATAATGAAGGGAATGCAAATCTTATGCTTCCATTGGAGCATACCAGCTACCACATATATATATATAGCAGTAACATAACTAAAAAAACAGCTACTTAGGCCTAAAGAAGTGGAGACTGTTACCACTTTATACTTGTTACTAAAGAATAGCTAGTTTGGTAAATGAACTCTAGTAACAGCTACTTAACTTATTCAAATAATAAACAGACTCTAGACATGTGCATCATATTTTAATACTCCCCCCTTCATGTAAAAACTGGATACACCAAGAGATGTGAACTTCACGAACTTAGAGTAAGGAAGAGTTTTAATAAAACCGTCAGCCACTTGCTCAGTTGTAGGATAATACTTCAATACTATTGCTCCTCCTGCAATTACATCTCTTATAAAATGATGACGAAGTTTGATGTGTTTGGTTCTTCCGTGGAAGACAGGATTCGTCGTCATTGCAATTGTGGCCTTATTATCACAATAAATTTATGTGGAACCATGCTGAACTTGCTGCAAATCTGCAAGAATTCTCCTCATCCAAATACCTTGACAAACAGTCGATGTTGCTGCAATGTACTACTTCGTTTCTGATGAAGATAATGCAGTGGTAGCTTACTTCTTTGAACTCTATGAAACAGCCCCTGAACCAAGGTTGAATCCATAGCCACTTGAGCTTTTTTTATCATCTACAAAACCCACTCAATCACTGTCAGTAAAACCAATTAATTGCATCGTGGAGGCTGGACTATATCAGTTCCATAGTTGCTAGTTGCTCGGATGCAGCGAAAAATTCGTTTGGCTTCTCCAAGGAAAATGCATGAACCTTGAGATTAAACTAACAGGAAACATAATATCAATTTTTCAAACTAGTAATGCCTCTAATTGGTTAGGGAGAGTTTCGTATAACATTCTCTAAATCCAAATCCCATTAATTATTATATTATTATACCTTGTTTCATAAATTAATTTCTAGCATAAGAAGTCTGATCACGGAGAGTACTCTATAACTTTACTAAATAAAGTCTGTATTTAATCCTTAGGTGTGTTACGTCTACCATAAAGTGATTATGAATTCCATTTTCTTAATTGGAATATTCTTAAATAGAATATTAGTTGTGATTAATTACGTTGCCAAACTTGGCCCCAAAAGTGGTCCATCCAATGCATTCTTATCTTGTTTGCTTGACTTTCAGATTGCAGTTAGTGTCGTTTGATGAATGACGTAATTGCTTATGTTAAATATATAAATAAAATATACTACCTCTAACGGAAAATGATTGTTATTTTTCTTAACAGGGTTTGTATTCAATTTTACGGGTTCCATTAGGATGAAGTTGATAAAAAAAATATAAAAATATAGTTTTTTTATTACATTTAGTATATATAAAAAAATTAGATTGATAAATTTTATAATTTTTTATTGTAATAATTAATGTAATATTTTTCATACCTAATACAATTGAACCCAAAATCTCTTTACATAAGTTTGGTGCCTATCTAGTTGAACCGACATTGAACTTTACTATGCAAAGAAAATCATTGAAAAATATTAGTTTTATCTATGTAAATCTTATGATAAGTTTAGATTGGAAAAATAAAATTAATAAATAGAATAGAATAGAGAATAAAATAGAATAATGAATGGAATGATTCATTCTATTTTTGATTGGAATAAATTATTTCATACCCTTCTAAAAAAATAAAAATCACAAATTTAACATGAATGAGATTCCAATAACCGAAATAGAACAACAAAATACAATTTTTTTTATTCCATAAGAATGAATCATTCTATTTCTAAATTAATTCTTGTGATCCAAACATTACACATGCATGAATATTTGAAGCGGAAGAAAAATTAATAAACAAAATAAATAGAGCTCTCATTTCTGTATATATATATATATATATATATATATATATATATATATATATATATATATAAAAGCTATATCCCTTTCCGTATCATTGGATTCTCACATTCACAAATATGGATTATGTTCCGGCAGCTAATCATCATAAGCCTCATGCAGTGTTTGTGGCATATCCAGCCCAAGGTCACATAAATCCATTGCTCAAACTAGCCATCCTTATCCACCATAAAGGTTTTCATATAACATTTGTCAACACTGAGGATACCCACAACCGGCTGCTCCAGTCAAGTGGACCGGAATCTCTCGACGGCTTGCCGGATTTTCGGTTCGAGACTATCCCGGACGGTCTCCCTCCAACCGAGGCTGATGCTACTCAAGACACCAAACAAGTCCGTCTTTCCACTAAACAGAATTGCTTAGCCCCGTTTCGCAAACTAGTACAAAAGTTGAATGAGAATTGTTCGGAAAATGTGCCTCCTGTGTGCTGCATAATTTTTGATGCACTTATGTCATTCGCTATCACGGCTGCCGAAGAAATTGGTGTCCCTAGTGTCTGCGTTCGGACCTCGGCAGCATGCTGCTTCATGTTGTATAAACACTATCACCTGCTTACCCAAAAAGGTATATATAATACAACTATCTTTACTTAGCTACATGCATCTTTCAAAGGTTGCTTGATGAAACTCTTGTAATATATCAAATTGGTCTTGTTTAACCCTGAGAAATTAGACTTTCAATATCATCATGCTAATTATATGGTGCGACCCTCAAATCATATATAAATAATCATCTGTGATCCGAGTCTTAAATTTAAGCAACTCTCTTAAATCTATATAAGAAATCGTAATACACTATAATTTCATACACGTGATTATAAAAAATGCTAGGTTACTAGTTAGACAAAAAATGTTTAGTAATCTATTAAAGCTAAGCGTTGATGATTTGTACAATACAACTCATCGATGTTTTACCTATATATATAAACTGCTCAATTTTTATTTAGTTAATCACCTAGCATGATTTGGACTCCAAATCATGCTAGGTTACAATTAACGGGTTTCGGCGTTCTCCACGGAGAGGTCGACCGGAGCAGCCTCCAGCTCGATTTGGAGAAGGTCGCCGGAAGTAAGAGTGGGAGTGCCGGCTGCTGTGACTGGTGTGGGACGAGGATCGCTGGAATCAGCCATTTATGGTGGTTTGAAGGGAAGAAAGGTACAAGACAAGAGTTTAGAGGGGAAATGGCATGGATTGAAGAAATCTGGAAAAATGAGTATCTCGCCGGAAATCGCCCTTGCCGGAAAAGTTTGACAGAGATTCAAAATATTAAAGGCTCGAAAAAGTGACGCTGATGAATGATGGGGAGCTTATATAGCCCGTCTGGCACGGCTTCCAAAGGCGGTTATTTATGGCAGGTGGGCCCAGTTATGAAAAAACGTGTACCCGCTCGCGGACCGAGGAGAAACCGCTTGGGTTCCCGAGACAACTCATCATTATGGCGTGACTATCCGAATTCATGTCCTTTCAAGTCTCGTGTCATAAATATCTTATAACAAGAGACTGGGGGGCAATGTTCGGGAGTGTTTTCCCGACCCTCTTTTGGGCTGAAGGCTTGGGCCGGGTCAAAGGAGGTCGGGCTCGTATGTTCGGAGATGTAAGATCGGGGTCGGTTACCCGATCCCAATAGGCCGGGGCCCGTGGTCATCATGTGGGTTGAGTTCGGGCCTATTGGGTTTGGCTATTGGTTTGGGCCTGAGCATATGAGCAGTCCACATGCGGAGTTGGTGTGACAAGGAGTTTACGTGATTAAGGGTATCAACCATAATCCTACGTTAACAAGGCAACTCTAGAAGTAGTTGTGGAAAGGGATTCCACTTGCACTTTTTAAGGAGATTGTGTTGGACCCAAATATGGTAGCTAACATATTTAGGAGTCCTACTCTAATCCAAAGAAGAGGATACCAAGGTGGTGGGAGCTCTATAAATACAAGGCCAAGGTTACAATTAACAGGTAATATCTACTTTGAGCACTAAACACATAACCTCCATTGTTAAACCTTGTGAACGGCCTGTACTTATTCTCACACCGGAGCTATCCCCCGGCGGCACGGCCGTCAAGCTTCTGTGTGATCTGTTATTGTGCAGGATTCAGTGCGTGGATTTTGTGATTGAACGCGCAGACGAAACTTGGCGTTAACATTGGCGCTAGAAGGAGGGGCAAGTGCTTCTTTGCAACCACAAATACTTTTCTTCGGCAGCAATCATGGCGAGTAAGGATAATGTCGCTGTCTCGGAAAGGGCCAAGACCTAGCAGTCCCACCAAACCTCTCAGGCGAGGGGGTCAGTAAAGGACAGACTGGGGTCTAAAGTCCAGGAGGTAGAAGAGATACCGGTCCATGATCTTCGGCGGAAGCTCTTCCCCGAGAGTCAACACACGCCTTATCAAGCGAGTCAGGCCGACGAGAGACACTCTCAAGCCCTCGTGAGGCAAGACCGAGGAGCAGGAAGCCGAGACCAACGAGAGTTTCTCTTGCAGAAGAGACTGGACCAGAACAAAGACGCCATGTTGGCACTCCAGCTACAACAAGTGGAGTTGGAGAGACAGATGGCCAACATGGCCGGAGACCAAGAGGCGAGTTCCAGACCGCGTAGGAACCGAAGCTGGTCCCGATCGCCTCGACGGAGAGAGGCAAGAAGAGGACTGAGCAGGCACAGGAGTCGCTCTAGAGACGAAAGGAGTAGAAGAAGGAGTCCTTCGGCCGGGCGCCGATCAGAACACCGAGGCAGGACGGGACGAACGGAGAGGGAAGCGTCTCCTGACTATGGGAGGGACAAACCCCGATCGTCCCCTCATAAGGAAGGATCCGACCCCCTTACCCGAAGAGTGGCTGAATTAGAGAAACTGCTAGGGACAAAAAACTCGACAGGGACATCTTCGGCATGTTTAGGATCCCCCTTTTCGCCCGAAATCAACCGGGTGATAGCCGATCCAAAGAAGAAGATGCCCCCGATGGAGACTTATGATGGATTGGGAGATCCCTACGACCATTCGGATGGGTATGATCGGCTGATGTCGTACTATGGGCATTCGGATGCAGCCAAATGCCACATGTTCGCTACAACCCTCAAGAAGAGCGCCAGGGAGTGGATGGGGACACTGGCATCAGGATCAATCTGATCATGGAACGATCTTTGAGAAAAATTCCATGCTCGGTTCGGAAGCAACCGAAGACGAGGGAAGATCACGGTGTCCCTCATGCAGGTACGGCAGAAAGCAGATGAGACCCTGAGCCAGTACGTCAAAAGGTTTCGAGAGGCAGTGGGATCGGTAGCGGAGCTGAATTCCCCACAAGCCCTGGGATTTTTTACAACCGGCTTGGACATCGGGAGATCTAAGAAGCTGGTAAAGGATTTGGTGATTAACCCTCCGGCAGACTTGACCGAGGCCTTTCATCGGGCAGAAAGGTTCATCGCTGTAGAAGAAGCTTTGGGAAATTTCAAACCACCACAACCTTATGAGAAATTGAAAGAGCGAGAAAAACCGACCTACCAACGTTCGGACAATAACCAGTGGAGATCAGACCGAACGGAAAAAAAAAGCTACAATGGGGGAGGTTCAGGTAGCAACCGACCTCCACTACCCAACCGTAACGTCAACAAGGTCTATACTCCCCTCACTGCGGACCGTTCGAAAATCCTGTAGGAAATGAAAAACCAACCATTCTACGAGCCATGCCCCAGGCGAACCAAGCCCGGAAGGCGTGGTCGGGATAAGTATTGTGAATACCATCAGAGTACCGGACACTCGACCGAAGCATGCGTTAATCTGATGGATATGATCGAGAAAAATGTCCAAAACGGACAGCTGTTACAATATGTGGCGGGTCGAGGAAATGCAGTGGTGCCCCGAGAGGAGACCACAGATCAGATCCTGGATACCCAGACTCCACAGAACCCCCCAGCCCGAGGTGTAGTTGATGTCATTTTGAGGGGTTCCGTTGGACGGGTATCGGGAAGAAAAAGAAGTGGGCATTTGGAAGCAGTGTTGTCGGTTGCGGGGTCAACCCCCAGAAAGGATCGGGCATATCCGGGAACGTCTATCTCATTTACGGACGAGGATTATCCGGCGGATCTCATCGAGCCCCATGATGGTGCGTTGGTAATAACGGCTCAAGTCGGGATAGTGGATATGAAAAGAATGATGATAGATAACGGGTCTTCGGTCGACATCCTATATTCACATGCCTATCAGAGGTTAGACCTACAAGGAAAGAAGATGGATTTGGGAGGAGAAGGACCCTTGTACGGATTTAGTGGAGATCCGGTGCTTGTGTCGGGCACCATCGAGATGCCAGTCAAATTCGGCACAGCACCTAATCAGGTTGAAATAGTGGTGAGATTTTTTGTCGTTCAAATAGACTCGGCATACAACGCGATCCTCGGAAGGCCTACCTTGGCAGCCCTGCAAGCAATAGCATCGATACCCCATTTTAAAATCAAGTTTCCAACACCGAACGGGATCGGGGAGGTAAAAGGAGACCTAGATATAGCCTGAAGGTGTTACCGAAACAGCTTGATTTCTTCAGGGGTCGGGGTCTGCAAACAGAAACAGACAATGGCCATTGAGATCGAGCAATTCACAGAGGGGAGCACAGAGCCACTTGCTCTTCCGGCCGAAGAAACTGAAGATGTAGAATTAGTACCAGGGCAGAAAGAAAAACTAATTAAGATCGGGTCAGGGTTATCAGAACCCTTCCGGAACGGGCTGATAGAATTACTCCGAGTCTACGCTGATATCTTCGCATGGGAACCCAGCGACATGCCGGGGGTAAGTGAATCAGTGGCTCTGCACCGGTTGCACGTGTACCCGGACAAGAAATCGGTCATACAGAAGCGAAGGATTTTCGCCCCAGAAAGACAAAAAATCATCGACGAAGAGATTGCCAAGCTCCTGGAGGCCGAATTCATCTTTGAGATTGATTACCCGGAGTGGTTGGCCAATGTGGTATTGGTCCAGAAGCAAAAAGGGAAATGGAGGTTGTGTATCGACTACACGGATCTAAACAGGGCGTATCCGAAGGATTTCTACCCACTGCCCAACATAGATCAACTGATCGACGCCACGTCGTGATATGGTATGTTGAGTTTTATGGATGCATTCTCTAGGTACCACCAGATTTCGATGAGTAAGGAAGACATCCCGAAGACAAGTTTTATCACACATCGGGCGATATACGCATACAGGAAAATGACCTTCGGGCTACTAAATGCCGGGGCAACTTATCAGCAGATGATGAACCTGGTGTTTACGAAACAATTGGGGAGGAGTATGGAGGTCTACGTAGACGACATGATCGTTAAAAGCATGTCAGTCCGTGATCATCTTGAAGATCTGGAGGACTGTTTCGAGACGGTCCGAAAACGCAAGCTAAGGCTAAACCCGACCAAGTGCACTTTTGGGCTGGGATCGGGAAAATTTCTAGGATACTTGGTCAGCAAAAGGGGAATCGAAGCAAACCCAGAGAAAATCCAGGCAGTCCTGGATATGAAATCCCCAAAGTCATACAAGGATGTGCAGGGACTAACAGGACGGATCGCGGCCCTCCGAAGGTTCGTCTCTAAATCAGCTGAGAGGTGTCTTCCATTTTTTGACACCTTAAAAGGGCCCAAGAACGAGAAAAGCTTCCAGTAGACTTCAGAATGCGAGGACGTCTTCCAAGGGATCAAACAATATCTTTCCTCGGCACCTCTGCTGATGAAACCGATTCCCTCGGAACCCCTATATCTTTATCTAGCAGCGAGTTCGATGGCAGTGGGAGCAGCACTGGTTCGGGACAAAGGGGGAAATCAGTTCCCCGTGTACTATGTCAGCCACGTGCTTCGGGACGCAGAACTCCGATACCCGAACCTGGAAAAATTCGCCTATGCTTTAATCATTGCAAGCAGAAAACTTCGGCATTATTTCCAGGGTCGGGTGGTGGTGGTATACACCGATCAGCTGTTGAAGAAAATTCTACATCGACCTGAGGTTTCGGGAAGACTGGCGGCATGGGCAATGGAGCTAACACAGTTTGCGATAGAGTATCATCCCCGAACGGCAATCAAAGGACAAGCGCTAGCAGACTTCGTCATGGAATGTTCGTTTTCGGAGCCAGATGTGGGATCGGTGGCCGAAACGCAACACATAAAGACTTCATGGACACTATATGTCGATGGCTCGTCAACGTCAGACTTCAGTGGAGCAGGGGTCATACTGACGAGCCCCGAAGGATTCAAGGTCCAACAAACTATTCGATTTAAGTTCAGAGCGACCAACAACGAAGCAGAATATGAGGCCATTCTAGCCGGGTTAAAATTGGCCCGAAGCCTAGAAGTACAAAACTTGGTCATCTACAGTGACTCGCAGCTGGTCGTCAAATAAATTTCGGGAGAGTATGCGGCTCGGGGGGCAAGAATGACGAAGTACTTAGCCGAAACAAAGAATAAACTGACATGCTTCCACTCGATCAGCTGTCAGGGAGTTGACCGATCCGACAATACAATAGCAGATGCCCTGGCCAAACTGGCGACAATCGAAGCCAACTCCTTCAACGGTTCGGTATATCTAGAGACATTGGAGCAGCCAAGTGTCTCGAAAGAGGAGGCATTATGTGTTGATCGGCTGAACTGTTGGCTTACGCCCTACATCTATTATTTGGCTGACGGAACATTACCATCAGACCGCATCCAAGCAAGGAAGATCAAGTATCGAAGTTCGAATTTTGTACTGATTGATGGAGATTTGTACCGAAGAGCCTTCAGCTCTCCCCTTCTTAAATGTTTAACACCGTCAGAGGCGAGCTACGCACTTCGGGAGGTACATGAAGGAATCTGTGCGGATCACATGGGAGCTAAGTCACTGGCACATAAAATTCTAAGGCAGGGGTATTACTGGCCGACTATCTACGCAGAAGCCAAGGAACTTGTCAAAAAATGTCCCAAGTGTCAACTAAACAGCAATATCCCACATCAACCACCCGAAGAGCTCTATTCGGTTCTATCCCCGATCCCATTCGCAGTATGGGGGATCGACATCCTGGGGCCTCTGCCAAAGGCCAAGGGGCAAGTCAGCTTTATAATAGCGGCTATCGATTACATGACAAAGTGGGTCGAAGCCAAACCACTACAGAAGATCACTGAACAGGAATGTCTTAAATTTTTGAAAGAATGAGTAGTTTATCGGTTCGAAATTCCGATGGCAGTAGTCTCGGATAACGGTAGACAGTTCGTGGGGTCAAAGTTTGGAAGCTTCCTGAAAGAGTTGGGAATTCAACACCGGAAGACTTCGGTTGCCCACCCTCAGTCAAACGGTCAAGTGGAAGTGACAAATCGAACCCTACTCAACGGGATAAAAAGAAGGCTTGACGAGTTGAAAGGTCGATGGCCCGAAGAACTATTCAGCGTTTTGTGGGCATACCGGACAACCCCAGGGACAACCACTGGAGACTCCCCTTTCCGGCTGGCCTATAGGACCGATGCACTCATACCAGTAGAGATCGGGTCACCCACTCTTCGGGTCAGCCAGTATAAAGAGCTCTACAATGATGAAGGTCTGAAAGTAAATCTGGACCTGCTAGACGAAGCTCGTGATGCCGCGGTGTTGAGGTTGGCCATTTATCAACAGAAGACAGCCCGACACTATAACCAGAAGGTGAAGTTGAGGAGGTTCGAGGTAGGAGATTTGGTGCTTCGGGAGGCAGAGGCATCAACCCCCCAGAACACAGGAAAATTAATGCCTAACTGGGAGGGGCCTTATGAGATAATAGAAGTGCCGAAGCCAGGGACTTACCGGCTTCGAGCAATGGATGGGTCGGAAGTAAAGAATACATGGCATGCTGGAAGACTTAGGAGATATTACCAGTAAATACATGTCTGTTCTTTCCCGATAACGGTGTAATTTATTCGATTTATCAATGAAATGAAAACTTCTCTCAAGAGAGACGTTTGTACTTCGTTTTAATCTTGCACTGCTTTACCGATCATATAAGCTTCGAGCGTAAGACGATCAGACGGTCCTAGAGAACTTAACTGATCGATAAACGCCACAAGTATAACTGATCGACAAAGATACACATCCGATCAGATAAACTTCGAGTGTAAAATAATCAGACAGTCCGAAAGAACTTAACTGACTGATAAAACGCCACAAGTATAACTGATCGATAAAAATTACATATCCGAGACAGTACACTTTAGACATAAATGGACCAGACGGTCAGAAATGACCTAACTGGGCGATAAAAATAAAGTTAAACTGATCGAGATAACTACTTAGAAATCTTTTGTCTTCATTCATATTATAAAGGTTTTACAGTTCCCGATCAGATAGGCTTCGGGTACATACACCGTCGGCCTCTCTGGTCAGGTTGAATTACAAAACATAGAAAAGAAGAAATTACAAGTATGAACAAGTTCAAGAAAAAAATTAAGGGGAACCAGCATCGGCTTCGGCCTCGGACTCCTCGTCGGAAGAATCAAGGATCGAGGCGTCCAGACCAGCATCCACAAGCTTCGCTCGGGCCTTCTCCCGATTAATGCATTTAATCATCATAAAATGCCAACTCTTACAATTTCATCATCAATAATCAAAACCCTCATCAAAAATCTGCATATACGTCATATAGGATTCTCAAGCCATAAAATCCTATTTTCCAATTTTCTTTATTCACAAAACATATTTAATTCATTTACTCATAACTAGACCATTTTCATGAAAAATACCAAATCAGTTCCAAAAATATTTCTTTTCTGGGATTTAGCATAATATAGTCCCATAGTGAACATATATTTTTCTCAAAATTTTTAAAAGTCATTTACTATTTTTCATATGGCCAAAATAGCCGAATATTTAGACATTTATCAAAAATTGTACTTTTGTCTAAAAATTCTGAAATTTACAGAGTATACTTCTATCATATACATGTACTCCCAATAAAAATTTCATCAATTTTGGAGTTAACCACAAGGAATTATAAGCTGTTACTTTTAAAATAGTCTTTTCTCATAAAATTCATAACTCTCAATCTATACATCCAAAAATCACCATTTTTGGACACAATCAAGAAAACTCATCAAAATATCATTTTAAATTTTTTCAGAATTTTTGAAGTTCAGAAAAATTACGAAACTAAAAATCATAACAACCATTAAAATTCCTTACTATCCCTTACTATCCCTTACCTCAAAAGAGCAGTACTTCTGACTGGATATCGGATATGATGCTGAAGGAAACTTGCACTGATGAATAGTAACTCACCAAGTATCTAAAAACTCACAAAATATGCTTCATAATATAGAGAGAGAAAGAGAGAAAGCTTATGTTTCTGGTGTGATTTTCAATTCTAACTTAGCCCTCTATTTATAGGAAAATTTTGGTAGGTTTGACCTGCAACCTGATGGCTTTACCTGCTACTATTCCCACCCACCACATTTGAAATATAATTCAGCACATTTCTTCACCAACCACAAGTGGGGCCCACCAATTCTAGAATTTTCCACCAAAATGATAAACTCCGAAAATTCAACAATTTCTGAACCAGTCATCTCGTAAAATTCATAATAAATCATACGTTCATTTTTAACGGTTCAAAATTTGTGGGCATATACTCAACTTATATATGTATAACATATCCAAAAATTACCACGATCCAACGGTCGGATTAAAAATTATAACCCCCGCAAAATATCTCAAAAACCCTGATTTTTAATACCTCCATTCCGAAAAAATCTCAACCTTAACTCCTTCATTTTTTAACCACAAAAATATATCCCTCATTTATATCCACATAAAATAAATATTTTCTTATCATATGAATCAATAATTAATTATTCATAAATAATATTACAGAATCACATTTATGACAACCAGGCCGTTCCCAGGAAAGAGGGGGCTTTCCAATAAGGATTTCTCCTTACTGGCGCGCAATTAGATGACCAAACCTCTCCTTAGACAGAACTTTCTAGACATTACCAATAATGTTATCTAATAATATTATTCAAATAATATGAATTATTGATCTGATAAAAGAAAATACTGTGCAGCAACAATTATTGAACAACAATAATATAAAATTTCAACGTAGCAATTATTGAATCAATAAAATAAAATATTGAACAGTAATTACTGTAACAATTATTGAGTAGTGCCTTCTTACGTAAGAATCAATAATTTCAAAAATACTATGCAATACTGTGTGCTACTGTGCAATAACGCGTATTACTGTATTTTAACCACCGGGTATTCCAACAGTGTTAACGGTAACAACTACGCCGTTATTTGTAAAACTCAAATTTGTCGTTTTCCTTCACCCGACAGTTATTCGTTATGGGGCCCACACATAGCTGCGCCGTCGTACGAATATTATCCGACAGAAAGAATATTTCACGACCAAACGAATATTCCCCGACAACAATGATTATTTTATAATCACTTGCTTATTTTGAAAAAAATTCATATTTCACCCATAACTTTAAACTTTTATCAATTTAACTATTTACTGAATAGTAATTATAAGAAAAATTGCATACTTTTATTTCATAAAATTCGGGGTCTTACAATCTCCCCTCCTTATGAAATTTCGTCCCCGAAATTTACATACCTGGTATTTCAAAGAGTTGAGAATACCTTGCTTTCATTTCAGATTCCATCTTCCCTATCATCATGATTTCTCCATTGCTCATCTCCTGTATTTCAGATATCATTCTAGAATACAGCTTCAAAATAAGGGTTAATTGAACAAATTAACATATCACATAATATCCCAATATTATGACTGACCAACAAATAAGCTTAGGTAGGACACACTAGCGAAGGATTTACTCATCTCTCCCCTCCTAGTTATATTTCCCGATCTCCGCCAGAGATCATATCCCTAAGCTCTGATACCACCTGTGACTCTCGTGGTGCTTCAACCACAGCACCTCACAATGGTACCTATCAGTTTGCCACCGCAGAACGGCGTCCCCTACGGAGAGTCTGGCTTCGGTGCATCCCCCATCAACAGGAAGTCACCAGCGAGAGGCTCGGGGCTCTTTACTTATGGCTCTGATACCACCTGTGACAACCCCAAAATAGGTCCATTCCACCCAACCCATTCTGAGTCATCAAATACATGGTACAGAAAACAACTACAACTTTATTACAACAATTATCGTGCAAAATACAACAACACATATGTTGTGAGTTTGGATACAAATATATACCAAATGTGACTCATGTTCCAACCGTGGACATCACCTCACAATAACACCTTACATAAAGGTATAGTCAAAAACTGTTTTAGAAATTAGAATCTTTGGGAAGTGCTCAAGGAAACCTTCGTACATGGGAGGCCACGCGTCTAGGTTATGATAGATATCATATGGCCACAGAATTATCATTGGTTGACCCAATAGACCCCAAAGAAAAACGAGAAGATTACTATCATATTCTTCCCAATGGTGAGTCTTCTCTTGACATATCATTATCTCTACTGTCTCTAATTGAGAATTATACTTCAAACAAACACCAAAGTTATATAGGTAGTGCTCGTATATATACTCAGCAAGTGGATGAGCACAACCCTGTCCTATGATGACACGAGGTTGTATGTCATTAGACATCTTGTATGATAGTAACAAAACACCCTTCCAACGTTGGGTTCGCCTCACCCTATTTTCTTCACCAAATATAACTACTAAATGATGACCACCGTTCTATTCCCTTGTTACCCCTGCTCGACCCAGCTACACTCTTATTACCTGAAAGAAATTGTGAAGCAAAAGGGTGAGCACAACTAGCTAAGTAAAGAATATCATGACTAAAGATAATTAAATTATCAATAGCCTTCATCAATAATAAATCAGAGATTTAGAACATATGGTAAATGATAAAAATTTCAACCATAGTTGCAGCGGAACGAGCAATCCATTAGAAGAGTCAAATAGACTATAAAGTCTATTATTTTCTCTATGTTAAAAATCCACCAACAATGTTTTATCCCTGTAACATCAATCAACAATTCTGGTCCACAATCATATGAATAACTCATAATCATAACTGTAGTTCTAAAATCCTCTTCTCATCTAGGACGAAGATAATTTTTATCACCTGAAACATCAAAGATCATGGTTATACCAAATCACAGTTCCTGTTTATAATCATACTAACAAATCCATCTTTGCACTACGGGCCAAAGATATTCATCAACAAACCATCTTTGCACTACGGGCCAAAGATATTCAACAACAGTTCATCTTTGCACTACAGGCCAAAGATATTCATCAATAGGCCATCTTTGCACTACATGCCAAAGATATTCATCAACAATTCATATTTGCACTACAGGCCAAATATATTCATATCTCAAAGAAATATATAATCATTTCAGAATTTATATAAATAATAATTATAACCATGTTTGTAACGACCCCAAAATAGGTCCATTCCACCCAACCCATTTTGAGTCGTCAAATACATGGTACAGAAAACAACTACAACTTTATTACAACAATTGTCGTGTAAAATACAACAACACATATGCTGTGAGTTTGGATACAAATATATACCAAATGTGACTCATGTTCCAACCGTGGACATCACCTCACAATAACACCTTACATAAAGGTATAGTCAAAAACTGTTTTAGAAACTAGAATCTTTGGGAAGTGCTCAAGAAAACCTTCGTACATGGAGGCCACGCGTCTAGGTTATGATAGACATCATATGGCCACAGAATTATCCTTGGTTGACCCAATAGACCCCAAAGAAAAATGAGAAGATTACTATCATATTCTTCCCATTGGTGAGTCTTCTCTTGACTTATCATTATCTCCACTGTCTCTAATTGAGAATTATACTTCAAACAAACACCAAGATTATATAGGTAGTGCCCATAGATATACTCAGCAAGTGGATGAGCACAACCCTGTCTTATGATGACACGAGGTTGTATGTCATTAGACATCTTGTATGATAGTGACAAAACACCCTTCCAACGTTGAGTTCGCCTCACCCTATTTTCTTCACCAAATATAACTACTAAATGATGACCACCGTTCTATTCCCTTGTTACCCCCGCTCGACCCAGCTACACTCTTATTACCTGAAAAGAATTGTGAAGCAAAAGGGTGAGCACAACTAGCTCAGTAAAGAATATCATGACTAAAGATAATTAAATTATCAATAGCCTTCATCAATAATAAATCAGAGATTTAGAACATATGGTAAATGATAAAAATGTCAACCATAGTTGCAGCGGAACGAGCAATCCATTAGAAGAGTCAAATAGACTATAAAGTCTATTATCTTCTCCATGTTAAAAATCCACCAACAATGTTTTATCCCTGTAACATCAATCAACAATTCTGGTCCACAATCATATGAATAACTCATAATCATAACTGTAATTCTAAATTCCTCTTCTTATCTAGGACGAAGATAATTTTCATCACCTGAAACATCAAACATCATGGTTATACCAAATCACAGTTCCTGTTCATAATCATACTAATAACTTCATCTTTGCACTACGGGCCAAAGATATTCATCAACAAGTCATCTTTGCACTACAGGCCAAAGATATTCATCAACAGTTCATCTTTGCATTACTGGCCAAAAATATTCATCTACAATTCATCTTTGCACTACAGGCCAAAGATATTCCTCAACAATTAATATTTGCACTACAGGCCAAATATATTCATATCTCAAAGAAATATATAATCATTTCATAATTTATATACACCATAATTATAACCATGTTAATCAATTCATCTTTACACTTAAGCTAAAGATATTCAATTGTAAATTCAATGGTCATGATCATACCAGTCACAATTCAACTTTGCACTACAGGCCAAAGAGAACCCTAGTCATGATCATACCAATAATCTATCCATCTTTACACTCCAGTGAAAGAGAATTTCAACATCAGGGTTATAAAAATGTTATATATGATGATAAAAATAATATGATCAACATATAGTTTTAATCTCAAGAGTAATATGCGTAACTCATGAATAGTAACCCCGACACAAAAGATAGAAATTCTACAATAAAATTCATACCAATATTTCGGTATAATGATATTGAAAGAATAACATTCTTAAGCTTATAAACAATTTATTTAAATTGTTTACACTTTACTAATTAATGTATTTAATAATCATAAAATGTCAACTCTTAAGATTTCATCATCAATAACCAAAACCCTCATCAAAAATCTGCATATACCTCATATACAGGATTCTCAAGCTATAAAATCCTATTTTTCAATTTTTTTACTTCACATAACATATTTAATTCATTTTCTCATAACTAGACTATTTTCATGAAAAATACCAAATCCGTTCTAAAAATATTTCTTTTCTGGAATTTAGCATAATATAGTCCCATAGTGAACATATATTTTTCTCAGAATTTTTAAAAGTCATTTACTATTTTTCATATGGCCAAAATAGCCGAATATTTAGACATTTATCAAAAATTATACTTTTGTCTAAAAATTCTAAAATTAACAGAGTATACTTCCATCATATACATGTACTCCCAATAAAAATTTCATCAATTTTGGAGTTAACCACAAGAAATTATAAGCGATTACTTTTAAAATAGTCTTTTCTCATAAAATTCATAACTCTCAATCTATACATCCAAAAATCACCATTTTTGGACACAATCAATAAAACTCATCAAAATATCATTTCAAATTTTTCCAGAATTTTTGAAGTTCAGAAAAATTACGAAACTGAAAAACATAACAACCCTTAAAATCCCTTACTATCCCTTACTATCCCTTACTATCCCTTACCTCAAAAGAGCAGTACTTCTGATCGGTATAAGGCTGAAGGAAACTTGCACTGATGAATAGCAACTCACCAAGTATCTAAATACTCACAAAATACACTCAATAATCTAGAGAGAGAAAGAGAGAAAGCTTATGTTTCTGGTGTGATTTTCAATTCTAACTTAGCCTCTATTTATAGGAAAATTTTGGTAGGTTTGACCTGTAACCTGATGGCTTTACCTGCTACTATTCCCACCCACCACATTTGAAATATAATTCAACACATTTCTTCACCAACCACAAGTGGGGCCCACCAATTCTAGAATTTTCCACCAAAATGATAAACTCCGAAAATTCAACAATTTCTGAACCAGTCATCTCGTAAAATTCATAATAAATCATACGTTCATTTTTAACGGTTCAAAATTTATGGACATATACTCAACTTATATATGTATAACATATCCAAAAATTACCACGATCCAACGGTCGGATTAAAAATTATAACACCCGCAATATTTCTCAAAAACCCTGATTTTTAATACCTCCATTCCGACAAAATACTGATAAAAACCTCAACATTAACTCCTTCATTTTTAACCACAAAAATATATCCCTCATTTATATCCACATAATATAAATATTTCCTTATCATATGAATCAATAATTAATTATTCACAAATAATAGTACAGAATCACATTTATGACAACCAGGCCGTTCCCAGGAAAGAGGGGGCTTTCCAATAAGGATTTCTCCTTACTAGCGCGCAATTAGATGACCAAACCTCTCCTTAGACAGAACTTTCTAGTCATTGCCAATAATGCTATCTAATAATATTATTTAAATAATATGAATTATTGATCTGATAATAGAAAATACTGTGCAGCAACAATTATTGAAACAACAATAATATAAAATATCAACGCAGCAATTATTGAATCAATAAAATAAAATATTGAACAGTAATTACTGTAACAATTATTGAGTAGTGCCTTCTTACGTAAGAATCAATAATTTCAAAAATACTATGCAATACCGTGTGCTACTGTGCAATAACGCGTATTACTGTATTTTAACCACCGGGTATTCCAACAGTGTTAACGGTAACAACTACGCCGTTATTTGTAAAAACTCAAATTTGTCGTTTTCTTCACCCGACAGTTATTCGTTATGGGGCCCACAAATAGCTGTGCCGTCGTACGAATATTTCCCGACAGAAAGAATATTCTACGACCAAACGAATATTCCCCGATAACAATGATTATTTTAAAACCACTTGTGTATTTTGAAAAAAAATCGTATATCACCCTTAACTTTAACATTTATCAATTTAACCATTTACTGAATAGTAATTATAAGAAAAATTGAATACTTTTATTTTATAAAATTCGGGGTCTTACAATGTTGATCAATTCACCTTTGCACTTAAGCTTAAGATATTCAATTATAAATTCAATGGTCATGATCATACCAGTCACAATTCAGCTTTGCACTACAGGCCAAAGAGAACCCTAGTCATGATCATACCAATAATCTACCCATCTTTACACTCCAGTGAAAGAAAATTTCAACATCAGGGTTATAAAAATGTTATATATGATGATAAAAATAATATGATCAACATATAGTTTTAATCTCAAGAGTAATATCCGTAACTCATGAATAGTAAATCGTGAATAGTAACTCATGAATAGTAACCCCGACACAAAAGATAGAAATTCCACAATAAAATCTATACCAATATTTCGATATAATGATATTGAAAGAATAACATTACTTAAATTTATAAACAATTTATTTTAATTGTTTACACTTTACTAATTAATGCATTTAATCATCATAAAATGCCAACTCTTACAATTTCATCATCAATAACCAAAACCCTCATCAAAAATCTGCATATACCTCATATAGGATTCTCAAGCCATAAAATCCTATTTTCCAATTTTCTTTCTTCACAAAACATATTTAATTCATTTACTCATAACTAGACCATTTTCATGAAAAATACCAAATCAGTTCCAAAAATATTTCTTTTCTGGGATTTAGCATAATATAGTTCCATAGTGAACATATATTTTTCTTAGAATTTTTAAAAGTCATTTACTATTTTTCATATGGCCAAAATAGCCGAATATTTAGACATTTATCAAAAATTGTACTTTTGTCTAAAAATTTTGAAATTTACAGAGTATACTTCTATCATATACATGTACTCCCAATAAAAATTTCATCAATTTTGGAGTTAACCACAAGGAATTATAAGCTGTTACTTTTAAAATAGTCTTTTCTCATAAAATTCATAACTCTCGATCTATACATCCAAAAATCACCATTTTTGGACACAATCAAGAAAACTCATCAAAATATCATTTCAAATTTTTCCAGAATTTTTGAAGTTCAGAAAAATTACGAAACTGAAAATCATAACAACCATTAAAATTCCTTACTATCCCTTACTATCCCTTACCTCAAAAGAGCAGTACTTCTGACTGGATATCGGATATGATGCTGAAGGAAACTTGCACTGAGGAATAGTAACTCACCAAGTATCTAAAAACTCACAAAATATGCTTCATAATATAGAGAGAGAAAGAGAGAAAGCTTATGTTTCTGGTGTGATTTTCAATTCTAACTTAGCCCTCTATTTATAGGAAAATTTTGGTAGGTTTGACCTGTAACCTGATGGCTTTACCTGCTACTATTCCCACCCACCACATTTGAAATATAATTCAGCACATTTCATCACCAACCACAAGTGGGGCCCACCAATTCTAGAATTTTCTACCAAAATTATAAACTCCGAAAATTCAACAATTTCTGAACCAGTCATCTCGTAAAATTCATAATAAATCATACGTTCATTTTTAACGGTTCAAAATTTGTGGGCATATACTCAACTTATATATGTATAACATATCCAAAAATTACCACGATCCAACGGTCGGATTAAAAATTATAACCCCCGCAAAATATCTCGAAAACCCTGATTTTTAATACCTCCATTCCGAAAAAATCTCAACCTTAACTCCTTCATTTTTTAACCACAAAAATATATCCCTCATTTATATCCACATAAAATAAATATTTTCTTATCATATGAATCAATAATTAATTATTCATAAATAATATTACAGAATCACATTTATGACAACCAGGCCGTTCCCAGGAAAGAGGGGGCTTTCCAATAAGGATTTCTCCTTACTGGCGCGCAATTAGATGACCAAACCTCTCCTTAGACAGAACTTTCTAGACATTACCAATAATGTTATCTAATAATATTATTCAAATAATATGAATTATTGATCTGATAAAAGAAAATACTGTGCAGCAACAATTATTGAACAACAATAATATAAAATTTTAACGTAGCAATTATTGAATCAATAAAATAAAATATTGAACAGTAATTACTGTAACAATTATTGAGTAGTGCCTTCTTACGTAAGAATCAATAATTTCAAAAATACTATGCAATACCGTGTGCTACTGTGCAATAACGCGTATTACTGTATTTTAACCACCGAGTATTCCAACAGTGTTAACGGTAACAACTACGCCGTTATTTGTAAAACTCAAATTTGTCGTTTTCCTTCACCCGACAGTTATTCGTTATGGGGCCCACACATAGTTGCGCCGTCGTACGAATATTATCCGACAGAAAGAATATTCCACGACCAAACGAATATTCCCCGACAACAATGATTATTTTATAACCACTTGCTTATTTTGAAAAAAATTCATATTTCACCCATAACTTTAAACTTTTATCAATTTAACTATTTACTGAATAGTAATTATAAGAAAAATTGCATACTTTTATTTCATAAAATTCGGGGTCTTACAGAAGGAGAGTCATCAGCGGCTGGGAGATGGATGGGCTCGACGAGGATCGGCAGTGGGGACAGACCCACTTCAGCATTGTCAGGCTTGAAGATGGTCACTACAACATAAAATAAAAGGATCATTAATAAAATCGAAGCAAATGATCGGGAGAATAAGAAAATAAGGTCGGATAGATTAACTTACAGCCGTGTTCGTAGAGCCAGGATTCGTTGGACACGATTCCTAGACCCCAGCTGGTCTGCTTCAGAAGGGCGTAAAACTTCTTGAAGGCTGCCGGACGACTCTTCGGAAATTTGTTGACCTTCATGGGGACGTCTTCGGGACCGGCCCAGTTGGGGAATAGGTTGAGATCGGTTCCCCTCATGAAGAACCATTGTGAATGCCACCCCTTGTTACTGGATGGGGTCTTCACGAAGGTGTCCCGTCCAGGAACACGATTCAGATGGCGAAGGCCGGGCTCTTTTGACCGACCAACCGAGAATAGGACGAAGAAGAAGTCCAACCCGGGGGTGATGCCAGCCTCCTGGCAGAGGGCGATGAAGCTGATCAGCTGGATGTAGGAGTTGGGAGCCAGCTGGGAGAACCCGATCCCTACCAGGCAGAGGAAAGAAGAGATGAATTCGTGGAGGGGGAACCGAACCCCGTACCTTAGGGCATACAGATGGACGGCTACCCAATCGCCCTTGGGTCGGTGATACATCCTCTCGCTGGCCTCGGGAACCCGAGACTTGTATTCTTTGGGGATGTTGAACAAAGTTTGGATGTCCGACAGTTGAGAGGGGGTGATGGAAGATTTGGTATTGATGACAGCGTAGTCGGTTTTCGAAGCATAGAGTTGGCGAATACGGGTTTCGGCGTTCTCCACGGAGAGGTCGACCGGAGCAGCCTCCAGCTCGATTTGGAGAAGGTCGCCGGAAGTAAGAGTGGGAGTGCCGGCTGCTGTGACTGGTGTGGGACGAGGATCGCTGGAATCAGCCATTTATGGTGGTTTGAAGGGAAGAAAGGTACAAGACAAGAGTTTAGAGGGGAAATGGCACGGATTGAAGAAATCTGGAAAAATGAGTATCTCGCCGGAAATCGCCCTTGCCGGAAAAGTTTGACAGAGATTCAAAATATTAAAGGCTCGAAAAAGTGACGCTGATGAATGATGGGGAGCTTATATAGCCCGTCTGGCACGGCTTCCAAAGGCGGTTATTTATGGCAGGTGGGCCCAGTTATGAAAAAACGTGTACCCGCTCGCGGACCGAGGAGAAACCGCTTGGGTTCCCGAGACAACTCATCATTATGGCGTGACTATCCGAATTCATGTCCTTTCAAGTCTCGTGTCATAAATATCTTATAACAAGAGACTGGGGGGCAATGTTCGGGAGTGTTTTTCCGACCCTCTTTTGGGCTGAAGGCTTGGGCCGGGTCAAAGGAGGTCGGGCTCGTATGTTCGGAGATGTAAGATCGGGGTCGGTTACCCGATCCCAATAGGCCGGGGCCCGTGGTCATCATGTGGGTTGAGTTCGGGCCTATTGGGTTTGGCTATTGGTTTGGGCCTGAGCATATGAGCAGTCCACATGCGGAGTTGGTGTGACAAGGAGTTTACGTGATTAAGGGTATCAACCCTAATCCTACGTTAACAAGGCAACTCTGGAAGTAGTGGTGGAAAGGGATTCCACTTGCACTTTTTAAGGAGATTGTGTTGGACCCAAATATGGTAGCTAACATATTTAGGAGTCCTACTCTAATCCAAAGAAGAGGATACCAAGGTGGTGGGAGCTCTATAAATACAAGGCCAAGGTTATAATTAACAGGTAATATCTACTTTGAGCACTAAACACATAACCTCCATTGTTAAACCTTGTGAACGGCCTGTACTTATTCTCACACCGGAGCTATCCCCCGGCGGCACGGCCGTCAAGCTTCTGTGTGATCTGTTATTGTGCAGGATTCAGCGCGTGAATTTTGTGATTGGACGCGCAGACGAAACTTGGCGTTAATAATAATTAAAATATATGTCCTTGCATGTGTATGTGTGTGTATATATACATATAATTATTATTTAACTTTTCTTACTTTTATTTTGTATGCACTAAAATATGATAAATTTTTATATATGGATTATTATAAATATAACTAAAATTGAATTATTTATTTAAAGAATTTACAAAATACTAATCCGGCGAGGATATAAATTTCCGTGGGGGTGTAAATTTCCAGTAAGGATGGAGATGATTATTAATTAAGCTTTATCCCGTAAAAAATGAGACGGGTATGGAGAATTATTATAGTGTGTGCCATTCTTAGGCGGATAGCATAACCCTACTCCGACCCCACAATCCTATAGGGGTCAAAAAACCTATTATTATTGGGGTTGAGAAAACTCACTAGTTCATAGACAAATCGACATACTTTTTCTATTGACGAATGCGAATTGAAAATCTTATTCATTAGAAGCATCACTATTTAAAATGAAAGAATAAAATAATGAATATCCTTTAATCAATAAGTAGAAGAAAACTACTAGCTAGTTGAATTAAAGCAATACTCATATAATTAACATTCCTTGATACGAGTTGTTTATAGAATTAATGAGAAGAAAGATGATTAATAACTGTTTGATTATCACTTTCAACAATTAATCTCAATAAACTAATATTTTTAACAAATTTGGTCACAGCCAAAATTTTTGCACATTCCAAATCATAACTACTTGTATCAAACGTACTTAATTACTGACCCGCGACACTTTTCTTGCGGTGGCTAGCTAGCTAGCTAACCTTAATTTGTTGACGTGCATTATTCATATTCTGTAGACGAAATCTCTTCAACGAGTGGGCATTTGGACGCTGAAATAGATTATATCCCTGGAATAAAAAGCATGCGACTTAAGGATCTCCCAACCTTTATCCAAACGGTTAGTCAAAACGATGAAATGTTAAACTTCATCCTTGGAGAAGTAAAGAGAGCTTCAGAAGCATCCGCCATCATTTTCAATACCTATAATGCGTTAGAATTTGATGTTTTACGTGCCCTCTCATCCATGTCTCCTCCAATATATTCTATCGGCCCTCTTCCAATGCTTGTTAATCAAGAAAACAACAAATTTAAAAAATCCATTGGATCCAATTTATGGAAAGAAGAGACCACAAATTGTATACAATGGCTTAATTCAAAAAAACCCAACTCGGTAATTTATGTAAATTATGGAAGCCTGACGGTTATGACGCGAGAAATATTAGTTGAATTTGCATGGGGGCTTGCTAATAGCAAGCACAACTTTCTTTGGATAATTAGGCCGGATTTGGTTAAAGGCGAGACGGAAATTTTGCCCCTCGAATTTGTTGAAGACACTAAGGAAAGAGGTATGATTGCCGGATGGTGCTCACAAGAGGAAGTTCTTGGCCATTCATCTGTTGGCGGGTTTTTGACTCATTGTGGGTGGAACTCGATGATTGAAAGCCTAAGTAGTGGCGTGCCTATGATTTGTTGGCCGTTTTTTGCTGATCAACCCACGAATTGTAAGCTAGCTTGCAAAGATTGGGGTGTTGGGATGGAGATTGACAAAAATGTAAGCAGAGATGAAGTCCAAATGCGTGTTAGCGAATTAATGGAAGGTGGGAAAGGTGTGGAGATGAGGAAGAAAGCTATGGAGTGGAAGAAAAAGGCAGAGGAGGCAACTGGGGTTGATGGTTCATCATCCTGGAATTTGGACAAGCTAGTGGAAGAGGTGTTACTACGCAAATCATAAATCTTGGCACGAGCGATACGTATTGTTCTTGCAATTAATATAATAAGTATTACTCTGCCATTATATCAACACCCCGAATTTGTTTTTTTATCATGTTCATGTATATTGCATAATAAATGGCCCCAGAGGTGAGGGTTATCTGAGGTATCCTTTCATAATAACAATATTTTGAAAAACTATATATAAAAATGTTCTTTTGTACATAACACGAGAGAAAGTATTTTAATTATGCAAAACGACGTCGTTTTAATTATTATTTTCAAAAAAATTATAAGTTTAACTTTAAAAATAAATCAAACTAAGCCAATTTTTATAATTAAGACGAATGGTGTAATAACATAAAATATGGCATGCAAAATTATGTCCTTAAAAGAAATTCTTAGGTAGCAGTCCTTCATGTTTATTTGGGTCCAAATTAAATATATGGGCTTAAAAATTATAGGATTGAAAATGTGGATCTCAAAGATATGGCAAAAGCCAACTGTGGCACGTCCAACATGGGAAATAAAGCTTCATTAAAACCGTTATGTTATGCCGGTTATTATCATTTTTAGGACTGGAGAAATTCTTATATATATATATATAGTGAGTGACTTAGAATCTTAGATGGAAAGGTAAATGAAGAAAAGGATTTATGGCCCATGGTAGTAAAATCCAAAATATAGGCACTAAGGAGTAAGGGAGGCTTCATATCTTTGTATCCCCCTAATTTATCCTCATTTTACATTTTATATTTCACACTTTAATTATAAATACACACTCGCGCATGGACACATAACACCTTCCGATCAAAAAATGGTTAATTGTGCTGACAAAATTAGGTCGTTTTGACACGTGTCATCTCACCATTGAAATCGTTGCCCTTGAAAGACAGTTTGTGGGTTAAAATAGCCCAACACCGCTAAAAATGTGGGGCGTCAAAGTGTTCACTTGTAAGTGTGGAATTCAAAGTGCAAAATAAGGTATGCAAAATACATTAAACTCTTAAAATATCATTTGTTATGATTTTTGTCGAATTATGATTATGACGTATCTCAATACATGAGATTGGATAAGATTATAAAATTGACTCATTATATTAGATACATAGTTAAAATATTTTTAATCATAACTATTCACGTAACTTACAATTAAAAATACGGACATATAAAGTTACAAGATAATTTACTATTCTAAAATATATAATAGTTGAATAATATAATGACGATGAATAACCCTGCCTATTTTTTAATGGTTGAATGATCCGTGGTACAAAATATATAAAGAAAAACTACACAACATGCTGGCAAAAAAAAAAAGATATAGGGCTCTGATTCTCAAGCATTACGCATGCAGTCTCTTAGTAGGACTATTCTAAATATTAGGGTATGTTTTATTTTTATTTTTATTTTATTAATCATGTTTGTCGGCTGATATGAGAACAAGGTTGAAAATTAAGAATATGGAGTAGTCATTTAATTAGACACGAGGCTAGATGGAGTTTTCGAGTATATATATATAGGCTATATATATATATACAATTGTGTATTATATAATAGTACTATGACAACGAATGAATCACGACTAACAAGAGAAAATCCTGAGGTTATAAGTTGGAGTTCTTTGTACTCAGACCCAGAATAATGTAATGTATAAAAACAAGTTGACATCATTTTGAGCAATGATATGAAATAATAATAATGATCATCCTAATTTCAAGTTAAAAGCGCAAGCTTAAAAATATATTTACGATATTACTACTAGTATTTGTTTTATTACTAGCATTTATATTATTATTTGGGGTGTTTTAACCTCTAAAGTCTAAACACACTGTACTATTTTTTAATCATCATGGTTGATCATCAGTCCACGTGGCAATCCCAAAAATTTTAACGAGTAAGGTCACAAAATTAAAATAAATTTAATATTTAATATTCTCATCCAGGCCTCCACAAATAGTATAAACGTGTAATCATATCCTGCTTTATTGACTAAATTATAAAGAAAGATGTTATGTAAATATATAACCTAATTTCAAGCATAAGTAATTCATAGTCGGGAACTACATTTAAGATTTTAGTAGCTCATTTTAAATTAAATTTTGATGCTAATTAAGTAGTGAGTTTCAAATGAAGAATTTAAATTTTTATAATTATTTGTATTTAATTTGTAGTAATTATGATTGTTAACGCCAAGATCTTTGATGACGTCCCAATCACGTAAGACGCCCTAATCCTGCACAGAAAACACGATCAACACCAAAAGCTTGACGGCTGGACCGTCGGGGGATAGCTCCGGCGTGAGAGTCAATACAGGTGTTCAAGGTTTAACAAATGGAAGGTGTAAAAAATGTCTAGTGTGTTGAGCTAGGTAGAAAGTGTATGCGTACCTTTTGTTAGGAGACCCCCTTGCTAGGTTATACTCTCATGCTCGGTTTTGTGTGCCACCAACCATGATCTGACACCCCCTCTCAGTCACCCCTTGTCCCAGCCGACTGCATGCAGGTTATCACCTTTTTTCCACTGTTCCTGCCGTCGGCCGGATAAGATCCCATCCACATTAATGATCTGCAGGTGCTTGGTCAACTGCCCTACCCCCCTCATCATTACCAGTCAAAGTCTTAGATATTAAAAGATCTTATGGGCCGGCCACTTGACCCAGCCCATCATTAACGGGATACAACAAAGGCAATATAAATGTTAGGCCCAATGACTATAAGACTTAGTGATAAAGGTCCACTAGGCTAATTAAACGGATGGGCCCAATTAGTCGGGCCCAATGAAAGAAATATCAGGCCCCAACATTGCCCCCTAGTCTTTTATTAAACAGGATGTTTAGTGGAAGACTGACTGCAAATAGCGCGAGTCCACAGGACGAAAGGGCCCACTGGGCGCCAGCCTACCTTGGGTAACCCACCAACGCCAGAGTAAGACGTTACCCTTTCCTCTCCCTCATCATTATCCCCAATTAATGCGCCGCCCTCGGCTCTCGTGCAAATTTTGAAAAAATCATTTGCTATAAAAGCCGCTGTCCATTCTCCTTGGAGGGTTCCCTGCCATTTCGAATTCATAAGAGCTTATTGTCTTCTCCTCCTCGAATCTCTTCACTTTCTCTGTAAGTTCTCAACAATGGCATCTCAGAATCCCGATACCAGTTCTCCCCTTCGTGTCGCCCCCATCTCCACCGTGACCCCTCACCCCAATCCTGACAAAGAGGTCCCGGGCTCAAGCCCCCAAATCAATGCCGCGAGTAAGGGAGCTCCGTCCATGGAACCACTCCCCAACCCATCTGATTTTTTCCAGAACGAGGAAGACTTTCCTCATGCCAACACCCCTTCCACCGTGAATGAAACTGAGCTCTGCAACATCAGAGCTCGCTATCAGATCCCGGATACCCACAGGGTACGGATAGCGGCTCCTCACGAAAGGATGTATCAGCGTCCCGATGGCTGGATCGCCGTTCCGGCAACCTTTCTGGAGAAGGGGGTGAGGTTCCCTCTTCACGCCTTTTTGATCACCCTTTTAGGGTTTGTTGGAGTGGGGTTCGCCCAACTGGTGCCGAACTCGTACATCCACATACTGGCTTATATAGCCTTCTGCTACGAGATAGGAGTTCCTCCTGCTGTGGATTCCTTCTTCACCCTCTTCTCTGTGGGGAAATCACGGGAGAAAGGCTTCAAGGTGCTAAGTAAGATAGCCCCCAAGCCCAATGCCAGGATCGAGAAGCGGTCTCTGATGGACACTCCTTCGAGCAACCGAGGATGGCATAACAAATGGTTCTTCGTCAACGGGCCCGAAATCTCTTCTGTTCCTGACTGGACCACTTCTGATCGCGTCTCTGCAGACTTCGGAGACATATCCGAGGAGCGCATAAGAGAAATGACGCGCATCATAGAGAAGATACCTCTGAAGGAGTGGAGCTTCGGTCTCCTGGGCAAACAAGCTTGGTTGTATGACCACAAGTTGTCTCTCATCAAGCCGACTTCGACCGATCGGAGGGATTTGGATAGGTACCTTTCTGGCAAGCCTTCATCCCCTTCCACTGAAGTTCCCCAAGAAGAACTTCCGGCCTCGGAGGCCCAGGATGCAGAGGTCTCCCGTGGATCAGAACCTGCCGAGGAGCCTAGCCGACCTCGACAGAAGAAGAGGGCGGTTCGGAAAGTCCGGTCAAATCCTCAAGGAACTCAATCAACTTCTACAGCGAGTCTGATTGATTTGCCTGCGACCGAGCGAATGCAGGCTCTACGGATAAAGAAAAGGAGGACTCACGTGACTCCTCTGTCTGCCGATGAGCTTCGAGTTCCTCGTCCTGCTGCAGTCGAGCCTCCCCCCGTCATCCCTGTGGAGATCCACGTTTCAGAAGATGAGCTCGAAAACTTGAATGAGTCTCCTCTTCTGTCTCGTAAAAGGAAGCAGTCCTCCGAGGATCAACCAGCACCGCCTCCTGAACCATCAGTGCCTTCTCCGCCAAGACCCTCTTCCTCTACCTTCCGGCGAGAAGCTGCGTCTTCCCCCACTGTATGGCCTGATTTTAACGAGAACTTTCCTTTTCAGCTGTTCGACTCCTTTGTTCGGGAGACCGATGACCATCGGTTCGGAAACAGTTCGATCAGGGATTTGATCGAGGAGGGCATGAGTTACCAGGCTAAGGTGAGTTGGTTCAATTGAAATATCTAGGGATCATCTGTTTCTTCTACTAATTCGCTTTAAATGTCTGCAGGCCAATGCTGTCTTCGGGAGACTTCTCCCCCGATACAGAGAGTCTGAAGCCGAAGAAGATGCGGCCAGGCGAGAGATGGCCACTATGGCTTCTGCTCTGGAGAGGGAGAGAAGGGCTCATGGTATCACTATCTTCAATAAAGAAGGCCTTCAGAAGGACTTAAATAAGTTGAAAGAACAGTTGGAGACATCCGAGGCCACCCATCAGCTGACCGTTACTTCAAACATAGACCTGGTTCGTCGGAACGAGGTTCTTGTTGGGAAGAACGAGACGATGGTGAAGACCAATAAGAGCTTGGCTATACAAGTACACGACCTTGAGGCCAGGGATCTGAGACATCTGAAGGAGCGGGCAAAACTCGAAGAGGAGCTCCGCGAACTTCGGGCTCTGAGAGACTTGGGTCCTCCTCTAACCGGAGATCTTCGGAAGGAAATCCAACAAGAATACCGAAAATCTGCTGAGTTGAACGAGGAGATCATCCAGATGTTCTCGGATGGATACGACGAATGCCGAAGCAAAGACAAGTCAAGACTTGTCGCCGCCAAGGTTGAACCGACTATCCTGGACTCTTCGGAAGACGAAGCCGATCTCTGAAGATGGTTTTCTTTCCCTTAGCTGTAGGATTTTTGTAAAGCTTCTATCGCTTTGTAAACATCATTGTGTAAATAAAATATCAGTGTTATCGGTATCATTCTTTATGAGTTCGGTTTTCACTGTTTACCAGCACTTCAATATGGATTTAATTTGAAAAATGTACCAGCTCCTCCGTGGGCCTAACTTTAAACTGTTAATTAGCAACTAAGCAAGTCGTATAACAGGTGAGACGAAGCTAAATAACATGGCCTTCCGAACTCAACACTTAGAACGATTTAGGCAATAATAATAAAGTAAGGGAATACTTATTCGTTACCGAAGTGTGAGGTAGATGCCGCGAGGGATCGGACGAAGTCTGAATGACGATGTTTGTCTACCCCGAAGGGCCTGATAAGGTTCTTAGGATCACCGGACGGTGCGGTTATCATCGAATGGTCGACAAGTCTGCCCGAACCTTTTAGCTTTGGTGGCCATTGATTCTACCACCCTTGGTAAAAAACAATATAGGATCCAGGATTTGACTACCACACAGGGTATCAAATAGATTGGCTGCCATCGAATGGCCAGCGAGTCCTACCATACCTCCTTACTTCGGTGACCATTGATTTTACCACCCTTGGTAAAAAACAATATAGGATCCAGGATTTGACTACCACACGGGGTATCAAATAGATTGGCTGCCATCGAATGGCCAGCGAGTCCTACCATACCTCCTTACTTCGGTGACCATTGATTTCACCACCCTTGGTAAAAATCAATATAGGATCCGGGATTTGACTACCACACGGGGTATCAAATAGATTGGCTGCCATCGAATGGCCAGCGAGTCCTACCATACCTCCTTACTTCGGTGACCATTGATTTCACCACCCTTGGTAAAAATCAATATAGGATCCGGGATTTGACTACCACACGGGGTATCAAATAGATTGGCTGCCATCGAATGGCCAGCGAGTCCTACCATACCTCCTTACTTCACTGTGACATTAGGACAGATGCGAAGATCAGTTGTGAAAAAAGTGACTTTTTATTGATGATGAACGGTTATGTACAGACTCCCAGTGGACTGACTTGGTTTCTATTGAAAGTACTTTCGGAGCCTGCCTGCGTGCCATGTGTTCTGAATTTCGGATCCATCCAAGGCCTTCAGTCGATATGTCCCGGGCTTTGGTACTTCGACCACTTCATACGGTCCTTCCCAGTTCGGCATCAACTTCCCAGTGTTCTGCGGTGTAGATGCTTCGGCCTCTCTGAGAACGAGGTCTCCCACCTCGAATCTTCGGAGCTTTACCCCTTTGTTGTAGTGCTTGGCGACTCTTCTTTGGTAGGCTGCTAACTTGATCATAGCCATTTCTCTGACTTCCTCTAGCAGGTCCAAGTTGGCTTTTAATCCCTCGTCATTGTAGATCTCACTGAACTGACTAACTCGAAGGCTTGGAGATCCAATCTCAATTGGGACTAAGGCATCAGTGCCGTAGGCCAGTCTGAAAGGTGAGTCCCCTGTTGTTGTCCTCGGCGTAGTCCTATAAGCCCACAATACGCTGAGCAGCTCTTCCGGCCATCTTCCTTTGGCTTCGTCCAATCTGCGCTTGATCCCGTTTAGGAGTGTTCTGTTAGTCACTTCGACCTGCCCGTTCGATTGCGGATGAGCCACTGACGTCTTCCTGTGCTGAACCCCCAGCTCCTTCAGAAAGCCTTCAAATCTTGATCCCACAAACTGACGTCCGTTGTCTGATATCACCACTTGAGGGATCCCGAAGCGAAACACTACGAATTCTTTTATAAATTTCAGACACTCCTGTTCCGTTATCAGCCGAAGTGGTTTCGCCTCGACCCATTTGGTCATATAATCAATGGCGACGATGACGAAGCTGACCTGCCCCTTAGCCTTCGGTAACGGACCCAGTATATCAACCCCCCAGACAGCGAAGGGTATAGGAGATAGAATCGAGTATAGCTCTTCCGGTGGCTGATGTGGGATCGGACTGTTGAGCTGACATTTATCACACTTTTTCACGTATTCCGTAGCCTCCTTGAAGATCGTTGGCCAGTAGTACCCCTGCCGAAGAACTTTGTATGCCAGCGACTTAGCCGCCATGTGATCACCGCAGATACCCTCATGAACTTCCCGAAGGGCGTACTCTGCTTCGGACGGGACCAGACATTTCAATAATGGTGACGAAAATGCCCTCCGATAAAGATCCCCGTCAATGAGAACGAAGTAGGCACTTTTGTATTTGACCTTTTTTGCTAACATCTGATCCGAAGGAAGGACGCCGTCTGCCAAATAATTGATGTAGGGAGTCATCCAGCAGTCAGGTCGCTCGATACACATCACCGAGTCATGTTGAACACTAGGCTGCCGTAAGACCTCCAGATAGATTGACCCGTTGAACACGACAGCATCTGTAGTGGCTAACTTTGATAAGGCATCGGCAATAGAATTATGGTTACGCTCTACGCCTTGAAATTCGTGAAAAGCAAAGTATCGGAGTCGGTCTTTCAATTCTGCCAAGTACTTGATCATCCTCGTCCCCCGAGCTTCATATTCTCCTGATAACTGCTTGACGACCAACTGAGAGTCACTATAGATACTCAATTTCTGGACTTCTAGGCTCTTCGCCAGCCGAACCCCAGCTAGAACGGCTTCATACTCGGCCTCGTTGTTGGTCGCCTTAAACCCGAATCTAATGGCTTGTTGTACCTTGAACCCTTCCGGACTGGTCAGAATAATCCCTGCTCCACTGACATTCACTGTGGAAGACCCATCTACGTACAGTGTCCATGTATTCTGACCGTGCTGAAGAAGTGTAACAGTTCGATCAGATGTCCTCGTTTCCGGCGACTCGGCATCTGCCTCGGTAAAGGAACATTCTACCACAAAGTCGGCCAAAGCTTGTCCCTTGATAGCGGTTCGGGGATGGTATTCGAGGAAAAACTGGGACAATTCCATGGTCCATGCTGCCAATCTCCCCGAAACCTCCGGCTTGCCCATTACCTTTTTCAGTGGTTGATCTGTGTAGACGATCAAGAGCCTACCCTGAAAGTATTGCCGAAGCTTTCGGCTAGCAATTACTAAAGCAAAGGCAATCTTTTCAATATTTGGATACCTGGTTTCGGCGTCTCGTAGGACGTGACTGACGTAATAGACCGGGTGCTGCTTTCCGCTGATCTCCCGAATCAACACCGCTCCAACGGCTAAGGGACTTGCTGCAAGGTATAGATATAAGGTTTCTTTCGGAGTGGGTTTTACCAATAGGGGAGCAGAGGACAGATAGGTCTTTATGCCTTGGAAGGCTTCTTCACAGAGCGAGGTCCATTGGAAAGTTTTAGCGTTCTTCGGCCCCTTCAGTGTGTCGAAGAATGGTAGACACCTCTCTGCGGATTTGGACATGAACCTCCTCAGAGCCGCAATTCTACCGGTCAAGCGTTGGACGTCTTTAAATGATTGAGGAGTCTTCATGTCAAGGACTGCTTG
This sequence comes from Panax notoginseng, assembly GCA_016801055.1. NCBI lineage: Eukaryota > Viridiplantae > Streptophyta > Magnoliopsida > Apiales > Araliaceae > Panax > Panax notoginseng. Next base: position 12,590,107 of record CM029017.1, on the reverse strand, counting down.
AATTTTCTCCGGATTAGCTTCGATGCCCCTCTGGCTAACTAGATACCCCAAGAACTTTCCCGCACCGAGGCCGAAGGTACATTTTGCGGGATTAAGCCTCAATTTGTGCTGTCGGACAGTCTGGAAACATTCCTCCAGATCATCCAAATGTTTCTGAACCTGCCCGCTTTTAACGATCATGTCGTCCACATAAACCTCCATATTCTTTCCCAGCTGCTTGTGGAAAATAAAATTCATCATTCTTTGGTAGGTTGCTCCAGCATTTATAAGGCCAAAGGTCATCTTCTTATAGGCGTATACCGAACGGTGTGTAATGAATGCTGTCTTCGGGATATCTTCCCTACACATAGATATTTGATGATAACCTGAAAAAGCATCCATAAAGCTTAGTAGAGCATAACCTGAAGTTGCATCAATAAGTTGATCAATATGGGGTAAAGGATAAAAGTCCTTCGGGCAAGCTTTATTTAGGTCGGTGTAATCAATGCAAACTCGCCATTTCTGGTTTTGCTTCTGCACCAATACTACATTGGCCATCCACTGTGGGTAGTCGATCTCAAAAATGAAATCAGCAGCCAACAGCTTGGCGATCTCTTCGTCAATTATCTTCTGTCGCTCGGGTGCGAAGATCCGTCTCTTTTGCCGAACAGGCTTCTTCGAGGGATCCACCTCCAATCGGTGCTCAGCAACCCTTCTGCTAATCCCAGGCATGTCCTTTGGTTCCCATGCAAAAATGTCCGCATAGCTGCGAAGGAGTTCCATAAGATTTGTCCGAAGAGGCTCTGGTAGACCTAAACCAATTTTTACTGTCTTGTCCGCTTTCCCGAGGACCAACTCGATCTCCTCCGTCTCCCCCGCAGGTGTTACCAATGGCTCGGAACTGCTTTCAGTGAAGGGCTCAATCTCGATTGCCATGGTTTGTTTCTGTTTACTAACTCCTACTCCGGAAGAGATGCACGCATTCCGGTAACAGCGTCGGGCTAGATCTAAATCCCCAGCCACCTCTCCGACTCCGTGCGCTGTGGGGAACTTAATCTTGAAATGGGGGATGGAAGTCACGGCTTGGAGAGCCGTCAGGGTAGGTCTTCCCAGTATAGCGTTGTAAGCCGAATCTACATGCACAACATAGAATTTACACATTATTTCCGCCTGCTGAGGGGCTGTGCCGAAGACCACTGGGAGTTCGATAGTGCCTGCAACTTTGACCGGATCGTTGCTGAAACCATATAGAGGAGTCTCCTGCCCAACTTCCATCTTTCGCCCTTCAAGATGCATTCTTTGATATGCGTGGGCGTACAGAATATCCACTGAAGACCCGTTATCTATCATCATACGCTTCATGTCTACCGAGCCCACTTGCGCGGTGATCACTAATGCTCCTTCATGTGGATCAATGGGCTCCAAAGGATAGTCCGTGTCTGTAAAAGATATAATAGTTCCGGGAAATGGTCTATCCACCTTTGGAGAGGCACCTGATATGGACATAACCGAATCCAGATACCCCCTTCTCTTTCTTCCTACCAATTTCCCCGACGTTCCCCCTGTTATTACGTCGATGACATGCCTTGGTGGCGGGTTCGGGACGGGCTGCACAGGAGGATCTGTTAGAACTGACTGAACGGTGCGGTCGGCACCTTGGTGACTCTTTTCGGCCACATATTGGACCAACAAACCGCTCTGGATCTTTCTTTCCACAAAATCCTTAAGATTACAACACTCATTGGTGCCATGGCCTGCGGCTTGATGATAGTTACAATATTTTCGAGGGTTGCCCTGCCCGGTCCTATAGTTGTCCCTCGGTGGCTCAAAGAACGGCTGGTTTCGGATTTGGTCTAGAATCACCGATCTGTCCGTGTTCAGTTTGGTATAAACCTTATTCACCTTCGGGGTCGAAGCGGGCGGACGAGCATCTCCTTGTCGCCACGAGTTGTTGAACTTCTTGGAACGACTCTCCGATCTATCACTGTACCCCCCAGTCTTTTTCGGATCATCCCGGGTTCTAGGGGCATCTGCCTCCTTCATCTGTTCCGTAGAGGAACGCTTCAAGCTACTCATAGCCTCTTCCACAACGATGTAACCTTCTGCCTTGTCGAATGCCTCTGCCAGGCTTTTCGGGTGATTGAACATCAACTTTTTCACCAGCTTCTCCGACTTTACTAGGTCTAGACCGTTCTGAAACAAACCCACGGCTTGGAGATCGTTCAAATCAGACACCTGGCCAACGGCTTCTCGGAACCTCTTCACATACTGACCCAAAGACTCATCGGTGTACTGTCTGACCTGTGCCAAAGAGCCCGTGGGCTTCCCTCTCCTTCGGTTACTCCCAAAACGAGCATGGAACTTGTCGCAGAGTTCGGACCATGAGGAAATTGAATCTGCCGGTAAATTTCCCATCCACTGCCTCGCGTCCTTTCTCAACGTCGTAACAAACATATGGCACTTAGCAGCGTCAGCGAAATCGTAGTAGTCCATCAACCGGTCAAATGCTTGGCTGTGGTCGTAAGGATCTCCCGAACCGTCGTAACTTTCCAAGTGAGGCAACTTCTTAGAGGTGTCCGCCTTCTCCTTAAGAATGTCCGAGGAGAACGGGGATGCTTTCTTTCCCGGAGTATTCTTCACCTGTTGGACCTCGGCCAACTGCTTCTGGAGCGCCTTCAGTTCTTTTACGAGGTATTCTACTCCTTCCGGTTGCGACGACACTCCCTTCTCCGACGACTCTCTCTTTCTCGGAGTAGGTCGGTCGTTGATCATGATACCCCCAACCTCCGAAGGACTCTCGCGACGACGGTCTTCTGAGCGAAGTACCCGACTTTCGGGTGTACGGCCCCCGGACCTGCTTCGCCTCTGGGTCCGACGACTGTGGTGGGAATGTGTGACAATGAGTGCCCTCTCCATGCTCTCTGGAGTTCGTTCTCTGTATCGGCCTTTCCTACCACTTCGGGTCTGCCCTGCAGGGACGTCACGACGGAATGCTTCCTTCGATCTTCGAGGAGTAGGGCTCCTCGATCTTTCTCTCTCCCGATGTCGGCTTTGAAACCCACGTTCTGACTGAACCGGCTCCTTCCCGCTGCGATGCACACGCCTTTCAGACGGGACGTAACTCGATGCTTCATCCCTCAACTCCTCCATCCGGGACATCTGCTCGGCTATATCCTGCCTTTGCTTCATGAGTGACTCCATGGCCCTATCGGCCTCTTCCGCCATCTTAGCCAATCGGGAGGTCTTCTCGTCGTGGTCTAGCTGTTTCCGGCCACGGCCGGATTCCTTATCCGTCGTGAAGATTAACTTTCTCTTAGCTTTGCCCACGGCTCTTGGACGAGAGTCTCCATGTGACCGCTTGGAGGCTGTGCTAGCATGAGCACTTAGTGTGGGCCTCAAACGATCTCTAACAGAAACTCGTGGTGGTGAGTCACCAACAGTCATCGGTTGTCCTTCAGGCGTGTCTGCTCTGCTCTTCTCCATCCTGAGAGCGTGGAACAAATAAATGTTTGTGATTGAAAGCTCTGAAACACTAGAACAGCCCTCCTTCTAGCGCCAATGTTAACGCCAAGATCTTTGATGACGTCCCAATCACGTAAGACGCCCTAATCCTGCACAGAAAACACGATCAACACCAAAAGCTTGACGGCTGGACCGTCGGGGGATAGCTCCGGCGTGAGAGTCAATACAGGTGTTCAAGGTTTAACAAATGGAAGGTGTAAAAAATGTCTAGTGTGTTGAGCTAGGTAGAAAGTGTATGCGTACCTTTTGTTAGGAGACCCCCTTGCTAGGTTATACTCTCATGCTCGGTTTTGTGTGCCACCAACCATGATCTGACACCCCCTCTCAGTCACCCCTTGTCCCAGCCGACTGCATGCAGGTTATCACCTTTTTTCCACTGTTCCTGCCGTCGGCCGGATAAGATCCCATCCACATTAATGATCTGCAGGTGCTTGGTCAACTGCCCTACCCCCCTCATCATTACCAGTCAAAGTCTTAGATATTAAAAGATCTTATGGGCCGGCCACTTGACCCAGCCCATCATTAACGGGATACAACAAAGGCAATATAAATGTTAGGCCCAATGACTATAAGACTTAGTGATAAAGGTCCACTAGGCTAATTAAACGGATGGGCCCAATTAGTCGGGCCCAATGAAAGAAATATCAGGCCCCAACAATGATTATATTAACTAAATAGATAACTTTTCTAATTTTACAATTAAATTCAGGAAAATTAACAAGTTTCTTTTCTTGAAACCTAACATTAATTACCCGAAACATGAATAATGAATAATCATCTAGTTTTATTCCTTCTGGCCGGTTGCCAAGTTGACATAATATATTATATAAAATTAAATTATTAGAACAATACATAGGAGACATACACGGACTCCTTGTTGAATTTAAAATATGTTATTACCCAAATTAAAAACAACAGTCACTGATCGGTCTCCAACCTTGTATTTACGAATTAAATAAGATGAATTTAAAATAGAGGTTTTTTGGGACGACAGGAAATTGACGATAGGTCTTTCTTTTTCTTTTTTTTCAAAACACTAACTTTTAAATTCAAAACCCTAAATTCTATTTTTTACATATATCTAAACTACAAATATATACAACCCTATTTTTTACTCCTATTCAAATTTTTTAGTTTTTTTACTCCCAAATCTCTAAACCCAAAACACTAATTTACCATAAACCCTATTTTTTACATGTATCTAAATTATAAATATATACAATACGTATAAGTGTCTTATTTATATGTATTTAAATTACACTTAATTAAATCATTAAATTCTGTAAATATTTGAATTAAAATAAATATTATAAATTTTTTTAGAGTAAAAAAAAATTAAAAGATTGATCGCCTTAGATTTTTTGTTTAAAATATGTTAGTTCTAAACGAGATAAACTCTTGAAGCGGAATATAAATAATCAAACAAGAGTGGATGATGAAAAGTGGGACCAATATTTGCAATAATGAAAGATTAATCTTCATTAATTTCTGAAACACGGTACGTAAGGTTAGGTTATCCTTTTCCCGTCTCTGTACAAGGGTTTATCCTGTGAGCAATTTGGTATAGAACAATAACGTGAATCAGGCTTATTCTTTGTACTGACTGGCATATATATAAGCTATGGCTATGGCTATGGCTATTGGCTAGGAGTATCAATTATGAATATATACAATATATAATACTTGTGACAAAGACAATACGAATTAAAACTTTTTGGTAGGATGGTAGTACTATTGACTTTTAAGTATATAATAAAAAATCAAACAAACAAATCCTATTCAAACTTATTATTTGATTTGATTTCCTTTATTATTGGTATGGTATGGGATGGAATGGTCCTGTCCTGTCCTAGAATTCTTGTATGACACGGCAAGATAGCGACTTACTGCTTGCATGTGTGCTTGCTGGTATTAATATATAATCTTTTTAATTTTGTTCAGTTCGTAATATACTACTAATATATATCATGTCATTTCAGCTAACTGTCTTCGTTTGTAACACTAATTTGACAACATTAATATAATTGGATCTTTTTTATATTAGTAATTCTTAATGATTTTATTATAAATTATTCCTCATGCGTACACAGTTATAAGTTACTACTATATTTATAAACGGTGCATGCATAAGATTAGAAGGAATAAAAATTCAAACAAGGTTTTTAAACGCAATTACTGAGATTAATACTACTAACGGGTGGAAATCAGATTTAGTTATTCGTGTAGCCCTTTTTCTAGTGCTTCCAATTTATTTATTTTTCATATTTTAAGAGATAAAACAAAATTTTGACATTTTCCTTATGTTGCCTAGCTAGATATTTTTTTAAATTAAAATAGGACTCTCATTTTAAAAAAGAGAGTGAGTACGTCATGCAATCAGTTAATCGTGCAACTTGTTAATATAAATTAATTAGAGGTCTGGAGACAACTAATTATATGGGAGGTACATGAATATCTATAATAATAAGATAGAATTTAATTTAAATTTGGACGAAAAAATATAAGGACGGTTCATATTTATTTTAATTAATTTGGGCAGAAAAGCATAAGGAATGTTCAGATTCATTCTAATTTTTAGATTATTGAAACGGAAAGAGAGGGAGGCATGGAGAGAGAGATGGAAGATTTTGTTACGCCGACACGAACAATTATTAGTATATATATATGGGATAGACTTGAGATTAGATTTCTTCTTTTTTTCTTTTCTTTTCTTTTCTTTTTTGGGTTGAATGATATAAATTCTCGGCCAACTTATATATATATATATATATATATATATATATATATATATATATATCGAGACAAAATTTCTCTCCCAAACAATCTTAAAAGTTTCATCAGTCTAATACGTTCACTAAATTTTCTCCTAATGTACTTACCCAAAAGTTTGAACAAAAAAAAGGTAAACCTATTCACCACCTACCCAACCCTTGATACTTGAGGGTATGTTTCAAATTGACATAAATTGGTCCAAAAAACATAGCTACCATGAGTCAAATGTACATGCATGCTATACAAATACATCTAGGGTTGTGTAGGGTATTGTTATACTGAAATAGAAAACAATAAAATATATTTTAAAAATCAAACAAAATCCATGAAATTAGTATAGGAATAGGAATAGGAATAGCTAGGGGTAGACACCTTATCCTCTTCCTCCATTATTGTGACGTTCATCGGATGAGAATAATAAAAGTGAACAGTGCTATAGACACAAACTAATGTGGCATACTCCATTTCAACGTATTGCCGTATTGATCAATAAATTATTTTAATGTAGTCTTTAGTCCCATACAATATATTGAGGTGGAGTATGTCATATCAGTAGTTTATAAAATATTTATAAAATAATTTGTGTCTATAACATTATTCAATAAAATTATGGTACGTAGGATTTGATTAAACGTCCCCTAGGCCCTAGCTACCCACCGTACCCCCATATGATTGGTAAAATATATACATCCATCGATATCTGCTTCGTTTTCAGTACTTCCTATATAGCCTAACTAATAACTATACAATTACACATGACAATATAGTCATAAACTATTCGTTCAACTTAAATTAATTAAAATTATTTAAATTGGTTAATTATTTTTTATTATTTAAGTTGAATAAAGACTAAACCTATATTTAAAAAAAAAAATAGGCTTAAACCAAATAGTCATTTTTTAACTCACTTTATTATTTATCAGTTTCTTTACGAAAGTATTTTCCTACTTGCTCTCCAGCATTCCGCCAAATCTTAACGGTCTAAATTTCAGCAACCTTCATTTTTAGCCCAAAAAAATCGTATCACAGATGATTGTGCACTACACAATTGTGTATATACATTTTTCATATGTTACACCAAAGTTTTAGCTCAGTTGGTGGAATAGGCCTCCTGTAAAAAAATAATAATTTATTATGTCACAAGAAGTAACAATTTATTATTTTAAGAATAAAAATACATATTTAATGTTTATAAATGAGATTTTTTTATAAATGATCGAAGGGAGCTAGAAACAATCACATAATGGCAAGATTTACTCCGGGACAATTGGACTTTTTAGCAAAACTAATTGGATTTTAGAATATTGAGTAATCCAGCTTGTTAAAAAGGAAACTTTATAATCAACTAAGCATCGTAAATGAAGATCCAACTAATACTATGATCCGAGTGTCTCCCTATCTATCCCTGGACTAATATAATGGTTAGTGGTAATAACTTTTTTATTATTATTATTATTATTATTATTATTATTATATGTTCGAATTTATTCTTTATTATGATAAAAATAAACACAAGCGTGTTATACGAATAAATTAAGTTTTTCGTAAGTTTTCTCCTAATTTTCTTTCTGGAGCTATATCGAACAACATTCCTTTAGTTAATTGAGTTAAAATTTTGTTACATATTGTGAATATTTACATAAGATTGGATAAAATTATAACAGTGACCTATCAAACCAATATAGATAGATAAAAAAAATACCTGTTAAAATAAGAAAATTATTACTTTTTAAAGGTAAAGGTAGCTATTATGGAGTATTAGAAAGAAAGTAATCAATTTTTGTGGGACTACAAGTGTGTTTATATATATAAATTTCAACATAAATGATATATTAATACGGGAGTGGTTAGCATGAAATTAACTTTGATCAATTGACCAATACAATATCGACAAGCAAACGGGAAATGATCTTTCTCTAATAACTTTCACATCGATCGTAATTCAACTCCTTCAAATATTTATCGATATATATATATATATATATATATATATATATATATATATATATATATATATATATATATATCATTTTCATGTTCTTAATATTTGTAAATGGGATCTCCCTTGAGGAGCGGAGGGAGTTATTTATATAATAAATAAAAATATATTTTTAAAAATAATTTTTTTTATTAAATAAATAAAAAGATAACTATCGGACCAGGTCAACCACAAGCATCATATTCATAACGTGTCAAAAAGATGAGTGATACTAGTAGCTACCAGTATTTCCATAGTCTTGCTTTTCGAAGACATTTGGATCAAGGTATTTTGGACTATCAGGCATTAGCCAGAAAGAAAGTCCATGAACCCTTTTGGACGTAGCAGCTACTATACATATAATGGCCTAATTTTGACCAAACCCTAACTCGGTTGCCGACGTTCCCACCTAGGATCATTTTTCTATTAAATATATATTTTAATAAAAAAATTAACATATACTCAATTATAAAAATATTGTTCATGTAATAATATAACAATAACACGTTATTTGAGAAAAAAATTAAAATTTTGAGAACGTTAACATTAGTCTTCCACGTATCCTAACTCAAAAAAACAAATATTTGATTATAATTGATGAACAACTCGGAAACAAGATATAATTATGTCCGGCAAGTGGGTGATTAGGGATTAATTGCTATATATAGTTTTCTCTTTTTAATTAATGTATATTGAATTGAACTATGCTTCAATTTGTACTACATATACTATTATGTACTTGATTAATATTAACGTGACAGTATTCAATTTATTTGTAAATTAAATAATAATATTTTATAAAATATATATTTTTTTAAAATTTAAATAAAATATATCTCTAATTTTAAAAATTATATATACTAACGTTTATAAATTAAATAAATTATATTTAAGATTTAAACGAATAACGTACTCAAACGTGTTTGTATTTTTGAACATATAATATCAAATGCTTCATAAAAATTGACAAAAACAAGAAGCAGTGTGTCTAGTCCTGTGGGCTCCAAGGCACCGCCCCGTGTAGGTAAATGGAGTAAAAAAAAAAATGAGAGGCAGCCGGCTGGCTCATAATTAAATTAAAATACGCCACCCTCCAGAGACAATTTATAAATAATTGAAGCACGGCTTCAAAACTCAAGAATAAAGAACTTTTGGAGTACGCGGGGGTGCGTGCGTGCGTGCGGGGGTGGGTGGGTGGGTGGGTGGGTGGGTACGTGGTCGGGGAGAGGGGGCGTGCATTTTTAGAGTTTTTACATGTTAAACTTAAAATTTTGAAATATATCTAAAAAAGTTAAAATATATTTACAATTTTAATAATGAAAAAAGTAATTATTAAATTTAAGATTCAATATTACAAACAATCACAAAGAGAATTACAAAATTCCGAAAATTAAATGACGCACGATATAACAAAGTTCACCAAATTGTGGCTAATTTTGCTTATATGATATATTCATATATTTTATAATAATCAACACATTAAATTATGTTAATATAGTAATTAAAAAATTTTAAACTGCTATAACATGAGCTCAAACACATGAAATTTAAGATATTAATAAAACTCAAGACCGAATTATTAATAATCCTCATTTTAAAGTTATGGACATCATTATTTTTTTGTTGATGTATTTTTAGATTTTTTTTAAAAGGAAAAAAAGAATATGTCTTGGACACAAATAAACTTATGTGTGTCCTATTATTTCTAGAATGTTTATTAATAATAATGTTGACACTTTATTATTTTTATTAATAATTATTTTATTAAATAAAATTATATGTGCAAAACACACCAATAAAACCGTATGTGAGACACATATTTCTTTTTCCCTTTTTATTAAATATTTATATTATATGTATAACTGTGGAACATTAAAAAGTAAAGCGGGAAAGCATGAGTATTCAATTGTCTCCCTACGGCCTACAGTGCTAGTCCTCGTCACTGCTGACGAAAGCAGAAGCACAAGTTTTCATGCATCCTAAATTTACAAATTAAAGCACACTGGCAATCATATACTTCATCTGTCCCAAATTATCTGCTTTTTTAGAGTTTCACACACATACCCATATATGTGATAAATATACTAAAACACCCTTATGTATTGATTTTTTTATTTTCTGTGCATGAATCCTTATTGGTGGGAATATGAAAAGATGCTTAAAAAGAGGAGAGACATGAATGAGAGTAATGACTATCATTAATTAGGGTAAAGGGGCAAACTTGGAAAACAAAGGAAAAAAATACATTGAAATTTTGAAAAAGCAGATATTGTGCATGTATGGCCCCTCAAGCTACATTCTGTGGATTATTATTTAAACCTATAAGTAATTATTATTCCTTCCGTTTTTTAATATAAATCGTTTTAAAAAAATATTTTTATTCTTTAATATAAGTCATTTGAGAATTTTAAGTTAGTATTAATTATTTAATTTTTAATATTAACCAAAGTATTAAATATAACTTTAGTTCTATTACTATTTTCTGTCTAATAATTAATAAATAACAATCTCTTCTTCTAATATAAAGGTAATATAGACAATTAATATTATAATTAATGTTATATAATTATTTTTTTATTATTTATGTATAATTCTAAAACGATTTATATTAAATAATAGGGAAAGTATTAGGATATAACATTACTAGACCACGACCATCATTGTGGGTGGCTGATTTATTAACAATATATGTGAGTTTTAATATATAGAAATTATATAGTTTTAGTTTTATACAGTGGAGTAGTATAATTGTAGCCAAGTTCTTCCTTATCTTAGCCCAAACATATGTACTAATAATTGTTAGTACTAAACCAATTATAAATAAACACCTCCATAGTTGTGGCACGCTATCCAAACCCATCAAATCAAATTTCCCCTCCATCGCTGTTGATATACATGCATGAAGCTTGCACAGAACACACTCAATGTCAATGAATACTTGACATGGTCTTCACCGAACCCAATTATTATCAAATTAATTTCTTAATAGCAAGTTGTTAAATTCATACTTAAAATATTTATATGTAAAGAAAGATTATCTTCTAATTTACGTATTAATATTTTATTAATTAATTAATAAAAATTAATTTTATATTAAGCACTCTTGTCTCCACCTAAATATTTAAAAAAATAATACTATAGGTTCATATTTTGCAAAATTTAAAATTTAAAAGTGCTTTAAATATAAAATCCAATTCTCCCGACATGATTACAGGTTCGAACGTAGTATTATTATATCAGATAACAAATTATTAAGATAGCTTAGATTGTTCAAAATAAAACGAATGCAAAAAAGAAAGCATAATTAATCTAATTATTAATTCTAAATATAATAAATTTGAAGAAATATAGTTTAAAAATTAAAAAAAATATTTAAATTACATCTCTATACAGCTGTTCCCTCCCCACTTTCTCCCCTCCATCCTAATTTCTTCCGACTATAAATACCTTCTTCTCCCCATCATCTCCTCCAAACCCAGTCTCTCTCCTACCCCATACCTTTTCTTCTCATCCCGTAAGAATATATCACCTTCATTATGGCTTCTAATTACTCTTCTGTTCCACTTTTACTCTTCTTCTTCTTCTTCCTCCTTGCCGCCATTTTCGAACCCACCATTGCTTCTTCAAGAAAACTCACGGCTTTAGTACAAGAACAGCCGCTCACAATGAAATACCATAACGGTGCACTTTTAAAGGGAAACATCACCGTTAATCTCATCTGGTACGGAAACTTCACCCCAATCCAACGCTCCATAATCATCGACTACCTCCTGTCCCTCAACCCCCGCCCGGCCCCACTCCCCTCCGTCGCATCATGGTGGAAAACTACCGAGAATTACCACGGAGGCTCATCCACCCTCGTCCTAGGAAAGCAAATCCTCGACAACAAATATTCTCTCGGCAAGTCCCTCGAGACTTCTCATATTATACTTCTGGCCTCAAAACTTGGTTACGTGCGCTCCGTGAACATAGTCTTGACGGCTAAGGATGTTGCCGTTGACGGGTTCTGCCGGAGCCGGTGTGGAACCCACGGGTCAATCCGGGGGAATACCCGGTTTGCGTACGCTTGGGTTGGGAACTCCGAGACCCAGTGTCCGGGTCAGTGTGCTTGGCCCTTCCACCAGCCCATATACGGCCCGCAGACCCCGCCGTTAGTAGCACCCAACGGAGACGTTGGAGTTGACGGTATGATCATCAACTTGGCCACTGTTTTGGCGGGAACCGTGACAAACCCTTTCAATAACGGCTACTTCCAAGGGCCCGCAACGGCGCCGTTAGAGGCGGTATCGGCCTGTACCGGGGTGTTCGGGACGGGAGCGTACCCGGGTTATCCGGGTAATGTAATGGTGGATAAGAGCACGGGGGCGAGCTATAATGCGCATGGGGCGCACGGGAGAAAGTACTTGCTTCCGGCGATGTGGGACCCGAAAACATCTGCATGCTCCACACTGGTTTGAACAATGGTTTGAGAGGGGAGAGAAAATGATGGCATATACGTGTCCGTAGATTCTTATACATACATAGGGTATTTTGGGAAATATTGTATTAGTACATCCTCAAGTTTGTCGTTTTGTGTGAAGAAATTTGTAAATTGTGTTCGTTTGATGAAAAATGTAAAGTGTATTCAATAAATACTTCATGGTTTTTATACTAAACCTTGGCTCCTACTACTATATAATATGATATAGATGTAAGAAACGGATCTTGTTATTATGAAATTCATTTTATGGTAAAATAGTTAATTGATTAATATAGTGTTAATATAAAAAAAAATTATTTTTTGATATATGTGTTAATAATATATTGATCAAAATTAATTCTATATTAATCACTTGAGAAAAAACTATTCACCGGTAGTCCCGAGGAGACGACGTCGCCGCATTAGCACTAGTATGATCGTCGGGGGCACTCTTTTCGTTTCACGTCTATTGGCTTATTAGGATACCAGCTTTCGAGTTTTGCATTTCCTTTATACTAATAAAATTAAGTTTTTGGCCTTATATTACAGGTGACACTAAAGAAAGACTTGGCGTTCAAGTGAGTTTGCCCTATGCAGGGGTTCACTACTAGATATGTAAATGAGTCGAATTTTAGCGAACATATTTATGCTCAGATTTGATTGAATTCGAAAAAATTGAACTCGGATTCGATAAGAAATTTATATTTTTTGTACCAGATTCGACTCGGATCATTACTCGGACCTACTCGGCTCGTAAGTACTCGATTCGTTTACAAAGCGAGTTACTCATGAGCCTTCAAATTGAGTTTCAAATATGAACCATTTCACTTAAAACTGGACCACTACATACTAAATTGGTTACTTAACTAGTATTTATATATAAAACTTTCACTTTTATTTATATATTGAAATTATAAAGAATGTAACCCGCGTGTTTTTACCTGAAACCCGCGTGTTTTTACCTTGGTCCGCTCCTTAGTCCGTTCTTTTGGTCCGCTTTAAATCCTCTATATATATATATATATATATATATAATTGGGACTACCGATCACGATAGTCGACCCTCTTGTCCGTACTCAAAAGCAGTCCTGACTCCTGACTGAGATGAAATAACTCCAAAACAAACAACTTACATAGTATGTGTGAGAGATTTTATGTGCATATTATAATATGTCAATAAAAAATTTGGCGAGATATATAATTTTTATTCCTCATCTTCTATCTAATATTCACTTTTTATCACATTAACTAGAATATTAAGATAGTATATTGTTGTAATGGAGGATTTAATAATAATAAAAATAATAATAATAGAATTGAATGGGAGAATCGTTTGGTCCATGAAATGTGGGTTCCTTCCAATAAATTAGACCTATTCTTCTCTAAGTAGCAGACTAAGACATTACTATGCCATTATTTTCTTTTCTGGCAGCAGGTTTCTGACTTTAAGACGCAAAATCAAACTCTCTTCCGATTAAATTGCATTTGGTTTCCCGTGTATAGTGTGTGCGTGGAGTAGATGGAGTGGGCTTTTCCTATGATCATTGAGTGACCCCGCAAGATAGTGGCCATATTTATTAGTGGAATATTATTTCGTTCCTATTGCTGTGTCCAGTGATGAAACCAGCTAAGTATTTCCATTCTTGTTAACAAAGCTAAGTAAGGAATCAAATTGGAATTGAAATCGTACTAAAAATCGTACAAATCGCACTAATTAAAAGCACACTAACAGTTTCAACGTATGTGACGGTTTTATGTGTAAAAAATTATACAATTAAATAAAAATTTAAATATAAACAATTTTATTATTTTTATCATTTTTTAATATGCACAAAAAGTCAACTAGGACTTTTATTGACAATTAATACTAAGTATTAAGAGTAACAATTGTGGACAAATTAAAAAAATCAATTATTAATTAAATGTTATTCTTAAAAAACTATTTATACAATAACCAATTCGATAAATAAATTGTTTATACCTTAGATTCAAGGATTAAAATAAATAAGTTGTTTACACGTGCATGTTAATGTTATCGAATGATATTAAGGGTGTCAAATTTTGTGTTTTAAAAGTGTTTCAAATGATGACGACAATAAGACCATTAATATTTTATATTAACGTAATATATTAAATTATTTAAGACATTATTTTAGACAAATTTGAGATGATTAATATTACCTAATCTTTCAACTTTTTTCCTACCCTTGTGAATTTAGAAATAAATACCTACATATTTATGTATATATGATCCAAGTGCAAATCCAAGCTAGAGACAGCTCACATCATAATAATTAAGTATGTGGAATAGATGAGTGCTAGGTGGTGCGGGACTTATGTGACATTTACATATAATGGTCCCAAATTAAATGACATGAGTCCAACGTACATTGTATAAATTTGAATCATATACTTTTATTTTTATGGAGTAGGGTAGTGAACTAGAACTAAAAAGAGAAAGGTACTACTACTAGTATTAGATTATTTTGAAAATCATACAAATTATATTCCTCTTCCTCCTCCATTATTTGTAGTGTTCGTGTGGCTTGACAAGTGCATGCCATAGTTTTTTGTTGACCATTTATTAAAATCTTGGTACATACATAGTGCTGAAAAACATCCTCACCCAACCTTATAAACCCCACAAATGATTGACAATTTAATTAATAGTATCCAACTATTTAATTATAAATCTATATATACATGCATCTCTCTATATCTCATACCTGTTTTTTCCTTGACCATTCAACCACATTATATATATATATATATATATATATATATATATGGAAAAAATTTAAGGCACACACCTGTATAAATTTTAAATATATACAGTTTACGATCGTAGAGTTAAGTCACTGACTGATAGTAAAGTAATCACCCTATTATTATAGAAATATAGAGTGAATCCTCGGGTGAATGTACTCTACAATCGTAAAACATAGTAGAGTGACCTAATTTTACGATCGTAGACTGTGTACATTTAGAAGTCTGTACAGTTGTGTAGTTTCAGCCTTCATTGTGACAACCCCAAAATAGGTTCATTCCATCCAACCTATTCTGAGTCGCCAAATACATAGTACAGAAAACAACTACAACTTTATTACAACAATTGTCGTGCAAAATACAACAACATATATGCTGTGAGTTTGGATACAAATATATACCAAATGTGACTCATGTACCCAACCGTGGACAGCACCTCACAATGACACCTTACATAAAGGTATAGTCAAAAACTGTTTTAGAAATTAGAATATTTGGGAAGTGCTCAAGAAAACCTTCGTACATGGGAGGCCATGCGTCTAGATTATGATAGTTATCATATGGCCACAGAAATATCCTTAGTTGACCCAATAGACCCCAAAGAAAAACGAGAAGTTTACTATCATATTCTTCTCAATGGTGAGTCTTCTCTTGACATATCATTATCTCCACTGTCTCTAATTGAAAATTATATTTCAAACAAACACCAAGATTATATAGGTAGTGCTCGTAAAGATACTCAGCAAGTGGATGAGCACAACCCTGTCTTATGATGACACGAGATTGTATGTCATTAGACATCTTGTATGATAGTGACAAAACACCCTTCCAACGTTGGGTTCGCCTCACCCTATTTTCTTCACCAAATATAACTACTAAATGATGACCACCGTTCTATTCCCTTGATACCCCCGCTCGACCCAGCTACACTCTTATTACCTGAAAGGAATTGTGAAACAGAAGGGTGAGCACAACTAGCCCAGTAAAGAATATCATGACTAAAGATAAATAAATTATCAATAGTCTTCATCAGTAATAAATCAGAGATTTAGAACATATGGTAGATGATAAAAATTTCAACCATAGTTGCAGCGGAACGAGCAATCCATTAGAAGAGTCAAATAGACCATAAAGTCTATTATCTTTTCCATATTAAAAGTCCATCAATAATGTTTTATCCATGTAACATCAATCAACAGTTCATTTTCATAATTATATGAATAACTCATAATCATAATTGTGATTCTAAATTCCTAATCACATCCAGAACGAAGATAATTTTCATCACATGTCTTTACCTGAAACATCAAAGATCATGGTTATACCAAATCACAGTTCCTGTTTATAATCATACAAATAATTTCATATTTGCACTACGGGCCAACGATATTCGTCAACAGTTCATCTTTGCACTACTGGCCAAAGATATTCAACAACAGGTCATCTTTGCACTACGGGCCAAAGATATTCATCAATAATTCATCTTTGCACTACAGGCCAAAGATAGTTCTCAACAGTTCATATTTGCACTACAGGCCAAATATATTCATATCTCAAAGAAATATATAATCATTTCAGAATTTATATACACCATAATTATAACCATGTTAATCAATTCATCTTTACACTTAAGCTAAAGATATTCAATTATAAATTCAATGGTCATGATCATACCAGTTAACAATTCATCTTTGCACTACAGGCTAAAGACATTCCTCAGTCACGATCATACCAATAATTTACCCATCTTTACACTCAAGTGAAAGAGAAATTCAACATCAGGGTTATAAAAATGTTATATATGATAATAAAAACAATATGATCAACAACTGCATTTATTTTTTATAGTAACAATCATAAATCAACGATAATTTGGTCAGAAAAAGAAACCAATTTTTGTCGTGAATAGTAACTCGTAAATAGTAACTCATGAATAGTATTCCGTATTCGTACATAGTACCGTATACGTAAATAATGTCATATACGTAAATAGTATCATATACATGAATAGTACCGTATACGTGAATAGTGCCGTATATGTGAATAGTAACGTATACGTGAATAGTAATCCCGACACAAAAAGTTCTAAATTTGATAAAAAGTTCATATCAATATTTCGGCATAATGATATTGAAGAAAATATCATTTAAGAAGAAGATAATATCCCTTACTATCCCTTACCTCAAAAGTGCAGTATTTCTAACTGGAATGCAAAGCCGAAGGAAACTTGCACTGAATAGCAACTCTCAAAGTATCTAAATACTCACAAAATATACTTCATAATATAGAGAGAGAAAGAGAGAAAGCTTATGTTTCTGGTATGATTTTCAATTCTAACTTAACCCTCTATTTATAGGAAAATGTTAGCACGCCGAAGCAGACTTGACCTGCTACCTGATGGCTTTACCTGCTACTATTGCCACCCACCACATTTGAAATAAAATTCAACACATTTCTTCACCAACCAAGAGTGGGGCCCACCAATTCTAGAATTTTCCACCAAAATGATTAACTCCGAAAATTCAACAATTTCTGAACCAGTCATCTCGTAAAATTCATAATAAATCATGCGTTCATTTTTAACGGTACAAAATTTGTGGACATATACTCAACTTATATATGTATAACATATCCAAAAATTACCACGATCCAACGGTCGGATTAAAAATTATAACCCTCGCAAAATATCTTAAAAACCCTAATTTGATTTTTAATACCCCCGTTCCGACAAAAATACAGATAAAATACCTCAACATTAACTCCATCATTTTTAACCACAAAAATATATCCCTCATTTATACCCACATAAAATAAATATTTTCTTATCATATGAATCAATAATTAATTATTCACAAATAATATTACAGAATCATATTTATGACAACCAGGCCGCTCCCAGGAAAGAGGGGGCTTTCCAATAAGGATTTTTTCTTACTGGCGCGCAATTAGATGACCAAACCTCTCCTTAGACAGAACTTTCTAGACATTGCCAATAATGCTATCTAATAATATTATTCAAATAATATGAATTATTGATCTGATAATGGAAAATACTGTGTAGTGACAATTATTAAGCAACAATAATATAAAATATCAACGCAGTAATTATTGAATCAACAAAATAAAATATTGAACAGTAATTACTGTAACAATTATTGAGTAGTGCCTTCTTACGTAAGAATCAATAATTTCAAAAATACTGTGCAATACCGTGTGCTACTGTGCAATAACGTGTATTACTGTATTTTAACCACCGGGTATTCCAACAGTATTAACGGTAACAACTACGCCGTTAATTATAAAAACTCAATTTTTGTCGTTATCTTCATCCGACAGTTATTCTATTATGGGGCCCACAAATGTCTGCGCCGTCGTACGAATATTCCCCGACAGAAAGAATATTCTACGACCAAACGAATATTCCCCGACAACA
Source organism: Panax notoginseng (assembly GCA_016801055.1). Classification (NCBI taxonomy): domain Eukaryota; kingdom Viridiplantae; phylum Streptophyta; class Magnoliopsida; order Apiales; family Araliaceae; genus Panax; species Panax notoginseng. The sequence goes on along the minus strand of CM029017.1, from coordinate 12,571,198 downwards.
ATGAATATTTTATAACCACTTGCGTATTTTGAAAAATTTTCACATTTCACCCATAACTTTAACTTTTTATCAATTTAACCATTTACTGAATTGTAATTATAAGAAAAATTGAATACTTTTATTTCATAAAATTCGGGGGTTTACATTCATTAACCCCTATATATATTTGAGATGCTTTTGGTTAATAAAAGAAAATAATATGTTGGGGAATAAATAAATATATATACCAATACTTTTAAATTTGTTCAAGCAATACTTAACACTTTTAATTAGATTAGCCGTATTTATTATCGTGTAAACATCATTTTTACTCTCACAATATTAAGCATCATAAATTTTAAAATTTTTAATTTTTAAATATCTAATTATCCATTAAGTGAAATTGAATGAAACGTTTATTGAATAAAGCTCAAGTTTCCTCTTTATTTATAAGAAAAATAACATCTAATGTGACATACTAGATAGTATTGTGATATAATAATAAAATTAAAATGACAAATTTAAAAATATTATATATATTTTAATAATTAATAATGATATTGTATTATATTATATTACTATAACAAAATTATGATAATAAACTTGATTTTAATTATTTTATGTTACAACTAAAAATTAGAATTTTTTTGTAGAATAAAAAAAATTGAGACAAATTGTAACTAAAGAAATAAGGAAAAATTTATAAAATTCTCATAATAAAATACCCAAAAATACATGTTAACGCCAATATCTTCTCCCACGTCCCAATCACGTAAGACGCTCTGATCCTGCACAGTTCAACAAGTCAACACCAAAAGCTTGACGGTCTGACCGTTGGGGGATAGCTCCGGCGTGAGAGTCAGTACAGGCGATCAAAAGGTTAACAATGGAGGAAAAATATTGACTAGTGTATGAGTGAGAGAAAAATAATAGGATTGTGTATTGTGTTTTGGTACTTTTTTCTTTTTGTGATCCTTTCCCCATACGTCCCTAGACTCGGTTTACCGTGTCACCCACTATCTCCTGACACCTTCCCTCACCCCCGGTCATCTCAGCCGAAAGTATGTAGCTTATTTCCCTACCTGCTACCACTGTTACCTCCCGCCGGTAATCGGAGTCTCATCCTCATTAATGCCATGCAGAAAGGTGGCAGACATAACAGTCAACTACTACCCTTTGTGATGATTACCGGTCAAAAATAGGATAAGTGATAACTTACATAATAGATCAATCTAATGACTAATCTTAATATTATAATCAAGTAACGGACCCAAATCATTATAAATTTGTAGTGTTCGTGTGGCTTGACAAGTGCATGCCATAGTTTTTTGTTGACCATTTATTAAAATCTTGGTACATACATAGTGCTGATAAACATCCTCACCCAACCTTATAAACCCCACAAATGATTGACAATTTAATTAATAGTATCCAACTATTTAATTATAAATCTATATATACATGCATCTCTCTCTATCTCATACCTGTTTTTTCCTTGACCATTCAACCACATTATATATATATATATATATATATATATATATATATATATATATATATATATATATATATATATATATGGAAAAAATTTAAGGCACATACCTGTATAAATTTTAAATATATACAGTTTACGATCGTAGAGTTAAGTCACTGACTGATAGTAAAGTAATCACCCTATTATTGTAGAAATATAGAGTGAATCATCGGGTGAATGTACTCTACAATCGTAAAACATAGTACAGTGACTTAACTTTACGATCATAGACTGTGTACATTTAGAAGTCTATACAGTTGTGTAGCTTCATTAACCCCTATATATATTTGAGATGCTTTTGGTTAATAAAAGAAAATAATATGTTGGAGAATAAATAAATATATATACCAATACTTTTAAATTTGTTCAAGCAATACTTAACACTTTTAATTAGATTAGCCGTATTTATTATCGTATAAACATCATTTTTACTCTCACAATATTAAGCATCATAAATTTTAAAATTTTTAATTTTCAAATATCTAATTATCCATTAAGTGAAATTGAATGAAACGTTTATTGAATAAAGCTCAAGTTTCCTCTTTATTTATAAGAAAAATAACATCTAATGTTACATACTAGATAGTATTGTGATATAATAATAAAATTAAAATGACAAATTTAAAAATATTATATATATTTTAAATATTTTAATAATTAATAATGATACTGTATTATATTATATTACTATAACAAAATTATGATAATAAACTTGATTTAAATTATTTTATGTTACAACTAAAAATTAGAATCTTTTTGAGGAATAAAAAAAATTGAGACAAATTGTAACTAAAAAAGGTAGGAAAAATTTATAAAATTCTCATAATAAAATACCCAAAAATACATATATTAATAATATGAGTAGACTTCTTCAACTCTACACTATTTCTTTTTATTTGCTGTAATATTTTCTTTTTGTAAAAAAAAATGTGTCAACTAAGTTATAGAATCAAGGAAATTGATATTTCTATGTATAATTTTGATATTTTTATATATATTTTTTTTATAAAAAAATGAGACCCACCCTAATTTCTGGTAAAAAAGGATCCTGTGAAAATTATGTGAAATCAATCATGAGTACTAAATTTACGTGGGATATTAGTTATATATAAAGGACAAATAATAGCAGAACAAAATAATGGAGCAAAATGTACGGACGTGGGACAAACCCAAGAAAAGCAAGCTCTGCTTAAGTTAAGCTTATCCTCTGCTCTGCTTCATTTTCATTTGCAACTTGGCACATAAAATTGACATACTTTTTTCCTTTTCTACTTTTCCAGAGATGTCAGACCATAATCATCCTACTGTCTAAAACTTTGACACGTGTAATTTAACTTGTAAATAATGCTACTATTATATAATCCTCTTATACACGCACATACATATTTGTGGGTTGTTGGAGATCAGTCACGTAGACAATAAGCCACGTAGGCATTAGAGATAGAGGACCTATTCTTTGGGATGCCAAAGTAGTGTCCTGTTAGTGCATCAGAGATGGACCTATTATTTGGGATGCCAAAGTAGTGTTCTGTCAGTTATTTTGTTTGTTAAACCCACTAAGCTGATTATGTGCGAGGTGGTTTCTCTTTCCTGTTTTTGTAAGGCTTTATAAGTCATTTAAGTTATCTAATAAAGGTAATCATCTACACGCCAACTTATTGAGTTCTCTCTGAAAACTTAACAAATTGGTATCAGAGGCCCCACTAGGTTTTGTTGAAAAGCTGCAGTCTTTGAGTGATTCAAAACGTGACAATGAGTGAGGATAAAACTCTAACAAAAATTCCACAGTTCGACGGTCACTATGATCATTGGAGTGAGCTGATGGAAAATCTGTTAAGGGCGAAGGGACTTTGGAATATGGTAGCTGAGGGATTTGTTGAGCCATCAGACACAGAAGCAACAGAGGCTCAAAAGAAAGAACTTGAAGAAATGCGAACCAGGGATTATCAAGTGAAGCATTATCTCTTTCAAGCTATTGATCGGACTGTGTTTGAGCAGATTCTGAATAGGAGGACAGCCAAGGATATTTGGGACTCTCTAAAGAGGAAATTTGGAGGGAATGAGAGAGTCAAGAGATCTCTATTGAATTCTTTACGAAGAGAATTCGAGGTGCTGGCAATGAAGAGAGAAGAGACGATTACAGAATATTTTGCTCGGGGATGTATGTGTCAACTAAAATGCGAAGCAATGGTGAAGAGATGCCAGATTCAAAGATTGTAGAAAAGATTCTTCGGACTCTCACCGAGAGATTCACCTATGTGGTGGTTTCAATTGAAGAATCACAGGACACGGACAACATGTCAATTGATGAGTTGCAGAGTTCGTTGGTGGTGCATGAGCAGAAGTTTCGAAGGCTGGATTTTGCAGAGGAAGAACATGCTTTGAAGGTTGAGGATCGTTTTGGGTCTAGAGGCAGAACATTTTTCAGAGGGCGAACACCTTCCAACGGAAGAGGTCAAGGGAGAGGCAGGACAAGCTTCAGCAAAGCTACTGTTGAATGCTACAAGTGCCATCAATTGGGTCACTTTCAATATGAACGCCCAATGTGGAAAAGAGAAGCCAATTATGCTGAGTTTGAAGAGAAGCAAGAAGAGGATGTACTTTTAATGGCATGTGTGGAAGCACCGAAAGAAAAAGGGAGAGATGCATGGTTTATTGACTCGGGTTGTTCCAACCACATGTGTGGTGACCAAGAGATGTTCACAAATTTAGACAGGAGCTTTACACATACTGTCAAGCTTGGGAACAATACCAAACTCAGTGTTATTGGAAAATGAACAGTGAGGTTGGTTTTACTGGGAGTTAGCTATGTGATTGGAGATGTGTACTTGGTTCCTGAGCTTAGAAATAATCTTCTAAGTGTTGGGCAACTCCAAGAAAAAGGGATTGATGTGTTGTTCAAAGGTGGTGTATGTAATTTATTCCATCCACAAAAGGGAAAGATAGCAGAGTCAATTATGAATGGAAATAGGATGTTTATTTTGTCACCTGATACCTATAACAACTCAAGAGAAGGGAGTTGTTTCAAGATCAACACTGAAGATGAAGCTGAGCTATGGCACCATCGTTTTGGACATCTCAGTTATAAGGGACTGAATACACTGTCGAGCAAAAATATGGTGACTGGTTTACCCAAGCTGAAGGCCAATGGTGTGATATGTGTGACATACATGAAAGGAAAGCAACATCGAAATCCCATGCCAAGGAAGAGCAAATGGAGGGCCACAGAACATTTATAGCTCATTCACTCATATCTGTGTGGTCCCATCACACCAGCATCCAATAGCAAGAAAAGGTATTTGTTGACCTTCATTGATGATTTTTCCAGGAAGACCTGGATATATTTTTTATTGGAAAAATCAGAGACATTCCATTTCTTTAAACATTTTAAGATGTTAGTGGAAAAGGAAGCTGGTATGTTCATAAAATGTTTAAGGACAGATAGAGGAGGGGAATACAAGTTAACAGAATTCAAGGAGTTTTGTAGCCAACATGGAATCAAGAGACAACTCACTGTTGCTCACACTCCACAACAGAATGGAGTGGCTGAAAGGAAGAATCGCACCATTATGAATCTGGTGAGATCCATGCTGACTGAGAAGGAGAACCTCAAATCCTTCTGGCCCGAGGCGGTTCAGTGGACCAATCATGTCTTAAACAGGTCACCAACTCTAGCTGTTAAGGACATGACACCAGAGGAGGCATGGAATGGAAGGAAGCCAACAGTAGAATATTTCAAGGTGTTTGGATGTGTTGGCCATGTTCATATACCAGACACCAAGAGGACTAAACTGGACACCAAAAGTATACGATGTGTGATGCTTGGGGTGAGTAAGGAATCAAAAGGGTATAGGATGTTTGATCCTGTCAGCAAGAAAATAATTGTCAGTCGTGATGTTGTATTTGAGGAGGATCGTGTATGGGACTGGGACTCTAGTTACAAAGAAGAACAGTCCATGGATCTGGAATGGGAGGAGAATACTGTTATACACAGAGACATAGAAGAAGTTAATGTTCCTGAGGAGCCTGCTACTGAAGAATTTATGGAAGGTGATCCAGCTGTGCAAGGAGATGTTCCAGTAGTGGGTGGAGAAGATTTGACAGCCAGGGAGGGAAGGATCAGGCGACCCCCAGTATGGTCTTCTGATTATCTAGCTGGTGATGGTTTGTCAGATGATGAAACAAATTTGGCTCTAGCTCTGATGGTAATGTCAGATCCCATTACCTATGAAGAGGCTGTCAAAAATGTGAAGTGGAAGCTAGCTATGGATGAGGAAATAAATTCCATTGAGAAAAATCAGACATGGAGTCTAGTGGAATTACCTACAGGAGCAAAGAAGATAGGGGTAAAGTGGGTGTACAAGACCAAGCTAAATGAGTTGGGAGAAGTTGACAGATTCAAAGCAAGATTAGTGGTGAAAGGGTATTCTCAACAGCATGGCATTGATTATACAGAGGTCTTTGCACCAGTTGCTCGTATGGATACAGTGAGGATGATAATTGCATTTGCAGCTCAAAGAGGATGGGGACTTCATCAGCTGGATGTAAAGTCTGCCTTTCTATATGGGAAGCTGCAGGAGGATGTTTTTGTGACACAACCACAGGGTTATGAAAAGAAGGGCTGTGAGCACTTGGTCTATAAACTACAGAAGGCTCTTTATGGATTAAAGCAGGCACCAAGAGCCTGGTTTAGTTGAATAGAGACATATTTCATTCAAGATGGTTTCACAAGCAGCAATAGTGAACAAACTCTGTTTATCAAGAAGAAGGAAGGTAAAATTCTCATCGTTAGTGTTTATGTAGATGACTTACTGTTTACAAGTAATAATGATGAGATGATTGCTGATTTTAAGAGTTCCATGAGAAAGGAATTTGAAATGACAGACCTAGGAAGGATGAAGTTCTTCCTTGGTATTGAGGTTGTTCAACAGAATGGAGGGATTTTCATTTGCCAAAGGAAGTATGCTGAAGACATTCTAGAGAAGTTTGGAATGATGGGTTGCAATGCTGTTTGTAATCCCATAGTCCCTGGGCAGAGAATTGATCGAGATAAGGATGGTTTGGTGGTGGATCTAACTCTGTTCAAGCAAATGATAGGAAGCCTTATGTACCTTACAGCTACAAGGCCAGATCTTATGTTTGCTATAAGTTTTATTAGCAGGTTTATGGGAAGTCCTACACAACTACACTTTGCAACAGTAAAAAGAGTCATGAGATATCTGAGAGGCGCAATGGATTATGGGCTGATGTACAAACGAGGAGTGTCCAATGATTTACAAGCATACACAGACAGTGATTATGCTGGTGATGTGGAAGACAATAAGAGCACTTCAGGTTATGTATTTCTTATGGGTGGAGGAGCAGTAGCATGGTCTACAAAGAAGCAACCCATAGTCACTCTATCAACCACGGAGGCAGAGTTCGTGGCAGCAACAACCTGTGCGTGTCAGGCTATATGGATGAGACGAGTCTTGGGGGAGATTGGGCATGAGCAGGAAGGAAAAACAATGTTGAAGTGTGACAACACTTCTACCATCAAGTTGTCCAAAAATCCTGTGCTTCATGGGCGTTCCAAACATATCAGGGTAATCTAAGACCCCGAATTTTATGAAATAAAAGTATTCAATTTTTCTTATAATTACTATTCAGTAAATGGTTAAATTAATAAATATTAAAGTTAAGGGTGATATATGATTTTTTTTCAAAATACACAAGTGGTTATAAAATAATCATTATTGTCGGGGAATATTCGTTTAGTCGTGGAATATTCTTTCTGTCGGAAAATATTCGTACGACGGCGCAGCTATTTGTGGGCCCCATAACGAATAACTTTCGGGTGAAGAAAATGACAAATTTGAGTTTTTACAAATAACGGCGTAGTTGTTACCGTTAACACTGTTGGAATACCCGGTGGTTAAAATACAGTAATACGCGTTATTGCACAGTAGCACACGGTATTGCATAGTATTTTTGAAATTATTGATTCTTACGTAAGAAGGCACTACTCAATAATTGTTACAGTAATTACTGTTCAATATTTTATTTTATTGATTCAATAATTGCTACGTTGAAATTTTATATTATTGTTGTTCAATAATTGTCACTGCACAGTATTTCTCATTATCAGATCAATAATTCATATTATTTGAATAATATTATTAGATAACATTATTGGCAATGTCTAGAAAGTTCTGTCTAAGGAGAGGTTTGGTCACCTAATTGCGCGCCAGTAAGAAAAAATTCTTATTGGAAAGCCCCCTCTTTCCTGTGAACGGCCTGGTTGTCATAAATGTGATTCTGTAATATTATTTGTGAATAATTAATTATTGATTCATATGATAAGAAAATATTTATTTTATGTGGATATAAACGAGAGATATATTTTTGTGGTTAAAAATGAAGGAGTTAATGTTGAGGTTTTTATCCGTATTTTTGTCGGAATGGAGGTATTAAAAATTAGGGTTTTTGAGATATTTTGCGGGGGTTATAATTTTTAATCCGACCGTTGGATCGTGGTAATTTTTGGATATGTTATACATATATAAGTTGAGTATATGCCCACAAATTTTGAACCGTTAAAAATGAACGTATGATTTATTATGAATTTTACAAGATGACTGGTTCAGAAATTGTTAAATTTTCGGAGTTTATCATTTTGATGGAAAATTCTAGAATTAGTGGGCCCCACTTGTGGTTGGTGAATAAATGTGCTGAATTATATTTCAAATGTGGTGGGTGGGAATAGTAGCAGGTAAAGCCATCAGGTTGCAGGTCAAGCCTACTAAAATTTTCCTATAAATAGAGGGCTAAGTTAAAATTGAAAATCACACCAGAAACAAGTTTTCTCTCTTTCTCTCTCTAGATTATTGAGTGTATTTTGTGAGTATTTAGATATTTTGAGAGTTGCTATTCAGTGCAAGTTTCCTTCGGTTTTGCATACCGATCAGAAGTACTGCTCTTTTGAGGTAAGGGATAGTAAAGGATAGTAAGGAATTTTAAGGGTTGTTATGTTTTTCAGTTTCGTAATTTTTCTAACCTTCAAAAATTCTGGAAAAATTTGAAATGATATTTTGATGAGTTTTCTTGATTGTGTCTAAAAATGGTGATTTTTGAATGTATAGATTGAGAGTTATGAATTTTATGAGAAAAGACTATTTTAAAAGTAACCACTTATAATTCCTTGTGGTTAACTCCAAAATTGATAAAAATTTTATTGGGAGTACATGTATATGATAGAAGTATACTCTGTAAATTTCAGAATTTTTGGACAAAAGTACAATTTTTGATAAATGTCTAAATATTCGGCTGTTTTGGCCATATGAAAAATAGTAAATGACTTTTAAAAATTCTGAGAAAAATATATGTTCACTATGGGACTATATTATGCTAATTTCCAGAAAAGAAATATTTTTGGGACTGATTTGGTATTTTTCATGAAAATTGTCTAGTTATGAGTAAATGAATTAAATATGTTATGTGAAGTAAGAAAATTAGAAAATAGGATTTTATGGCTTGAGAATCCTATATGAGGTATATGCAGATTTTTGATGAGGGTTTTTGGTTATTGGTGATGAAATATTATGAGTTTGGCATTTTAAGATGATTAAATGCATTATTTAGTAAAGTGTAAACAATTAAAATAAATTGTTTATAAGCTTTAGAAATGTTATTCTTTCAATATCATTATACCGAAATATTGGTATAGATTTTATTGTGGAATTTTTACCTTTTTGTGTCGGAGTTACTATTCATGAATTACTATTCACGAGTTACTATTCACGGGTACTATTCACGACAAAATTGGTTTCTTTTTCTGACCAAATTATAGTTGATTTATGAATATTACTCTTGAGATCAAAACTATATGTTGATCATATTATTTTTTTATTATCATATATAACATTTTTATAACCCTGATGTTGAATTTCCCTTTCACTTGAGTGTTCATTCACTTGCTGAGTATATATATACGAGCACTACCTATATAATCTTGGTGTTTGTTTGAAGTATAATTCTCAATTAGAGACAGTGGAGATAATGATAAGTCAAGAGAAGACTCACCATTGGGAAGAATATGATAGTAAACTTCTCGTTTTTCTTTGGGGTCTATTGGGTCAACCAAGGATAATTTTGTGGCCATATGATATCTATCATAATCTAGACGTATGGCCTCCCATGTACGAAGGTTTCCTTGAGCACTTCCCAAAGATTCTAATTTCTAAAACAGTTTTTGACTGTACCTTTATGTAAGGTACCTTTGTGAGGTGTTGATACATGATGGTGTCTAATGTCAGATTTGGTATATATTTGTATCCAAACTCGCAGCATATGTGTTGTTGTATTTTGCACGACAATTGTTGTAATAAAGTTGTAGTTGTTTTATGTACCATGTATTTGGCGACTCAGAATGGGTTGGATGGAATGGACCTATTTTGGGGTTGTCACAGGTAAGGTTTCATTTTCTAAGGGATCTTACCAAGGAGGGAGTTGTGGAACTGGTCTACTGCAGTACACAAGATCAACTTGCTGATTTGATGACCAAACCACTCAAGTTGGACAGTTTCTTGTCACTTCGAAGCAAGCTGGGTGTGTGTGCAGGTGCTGTTCTGAACTAATCCTGCAGGTGAGGATGAGTTCAAGGGAGGGATTGTTGGAGATCAGTCACGTAGACAATAAGCCACGTAGGCATTAGAGATAGAGGACCTATTCTTTGGGATGTCAAAGTAGTGTCCTGTGCTGATTATGTGCGAGGTGGTTTCTCTTTCCTGTTTTTGTAAGGCTTTATAAGTCATTTAAGTTATCTAATAAAGGTAATCATCTACACGCCAACTTATTGAGTTCTCTCTGAAAACTTAACAGGTTATACGGTATGCATGTGTGTTATGCGTGATCCTGTTATGTATTATAATAAATTTATATTAAATAATAATTACAAAACTTATAAATACACGAAATCATAAAAATTATAGAGAGCTTCAATTATTATACGTTTTTAAAAAAATATTAAATAAATACTTTTATTTTGTACTGTACATCACTTTGCAAACAGTAGCGATAGAGTGAGTAGTGTCAATTTTCTTGCCGGCAAGCCATAAAATGTTGCTTTAGGTCATTTGGGTCGATCTTTTTGGGACTCACAGCTAGGCGCTAGCTAGCTATCTCGTAAAGGAAATCTACCCTTTTGGACGGAACCAACTAGTGGCTTTGTGGCCTAATTTTGACCAAATGGCTTAAATATATGGGGCGTGGTGGGGCGTGGGGGAGTTCGAAATTCGAATATGCTGCCGACGTTTACACACGAGATTCATGATGGCATGCCAAGGTGTGTGTTTATTGAGGTGATACATTACTCCCTACTCCCTACTCCCTACTCCCTACTCCCTACTCCAACTAAAGGTAAAAGGGAGAAAGACAAAAGATCACGAGGAGAGGAGAGAGAATGTTAGACACCTCGATCAGATCTTAATTATATTAGTGTTTGATTTTAATCTAGTTTCTTATGTGTTATTATGATTGATTCACAACTTGGAAAACAAAAGTACAAGGATGTGTGTCGAGTGGGAGTTTAGAAATTATATGTACTTAATTTCTATGAAGAAACTACAGTTTCAAACAAGTTTAGTTTATCTTAAAAAAAAAGAGATAAACCAGAGATATAATCATAATTAGTGTTTTTAGTTATCATATTAAGGTTACTCTCTTATGCTTTTTTTAAAAAACTCATAACATTACAATTAAATAATTTTAAAAGTATATTTCAAAGCGAGTAACTCCACTAAAAAACGAGTTAAGTTGAGTCAAACTCAAGTACAATAAAACGAGTCGAACTCAAATCTGAGCAAAGATTACAAAGTTATATTCGAATTCGAGTACGAATCTGAATATTTTAAAAAAATTCTAATAAAATTTGTATAAAGTACTGTTTGACAACTTTAGATCATTTTCAACACTACCGAACAGGGCGGAGTCACACTTGGGTTGTAGTGGGCGGTAGCCCGAGTGAATCTTCCGCAAACCACCCCCATCCGCTCCTACGTCCGCGACGCTAAGGCCATGGCGGCAACACCCGTCGACGTGAAACGGTGAAGGAGTACCACTAATCACCTATTAATCTGATAAATAGAGAGAGAGAGTCTATGAGCTTATGCCTAAAATATTCTCAGACTACTAAATTACTTTGTTTTGTCTCCATAAACAAATAATTAACCTAAACTCTTTAGAAACTGAAATTGAAGGAGAACAATTCTCTACGAATTGAGGTTAGCAGGCTGAATTAGAGAATGAATTGGAGCAAGGAATTGTCACGAGAAGGAAGTAAAAACAAATTTGAAGCAAGAATGCAAGGTATTGCATCAATTAAACTTCAAATTGAGAGGTAAGTCGTGTGTTTATGTAAGTTCATAAAAATTGAAAGTATACATATGATTGTTGATATAATTGTTATGCATGGGTTGTGAATTAATGTAAGGAGAGTATTGTTTATGTTATATGGAGTAATAAGGAAGGATTTCATGAATTTTTTTTGTTCTAAACTCTTATGAAATTTTGGAATCTAAGTGTTGTAGGCATGGTGTTTAAGAATTTACCTCAAAGAGGTTAAAATGTGTAAAATTGAGAATTAGCCAATGTTCTAGGCTATGAAGTATGCATATATGTATATATGTATTAGAAGATAACCTAAATTATTTGTTCTGCATAGGTCCTCTTTGATCCATCTCTTAGTAGCCCAAGACGGAAAAAAATCATAACTCTGCTTATCATATTTGGTCGAATGATACTCTTACTTTACTTTAACAATTAGAAATAGATAAATCAAATAAGAACAATTAAATTAAAGTTATAATATAACCAAATAATATAACAACTAAAATAAATTTAAAAATATTATCTCATTTATTAACATATAAGTAAATAATATAACAAATTTATTTATTTATTTTTTCAGAAACTGTGAGAGAAATGGTAATGAGCACGGCCCCCGTCTCGTCCCGGTAAAGGGAGAAAAATCTAATAAGGTATGTCGGTCAGCTGGTGGGTTATGTGGAGTGGGACGGAAAGTGAAAGTGGGCAGATTTCAAGGACCCCAACCTCACAACTTCTTTCTTTATTCGCTGTACACACCTATATATATATATATATATATATATATATATATATATATATATTAAAAAAAATTATTGACTAGTTAATTAAGTAATGATGATAATTTTAAAAATATTGTATCATTCCAAACAATTTAAACTATAATAAAAAGTTGAAAAATAAATTTTTATTGGAAACTTTTTTTTTACAATAAGTTTTGGGTCGTAAGGAGTACTAAACTATTATAATATATATGAGGATGGATCTAAAATATATCTTTTAAATAATATAACTCCCTTGAATAACATACTTTTATTAAAATTACGTCGTTTTGGATATTCTTTTTAAAAAATAAAATAATATTAAAAGAGAGTGGTTCTACTTGTTTTTTTTTTATTTACAAAAATATCGCTGCGACCCCACTTATTTTTTTAAAAATCTCCAAAATGACGTAGTTTTAATAAATGTATGTTATTTAATAGATGTATGTTATTTAAGAGATAAGCTTTAAATCCGTTTTATACATAGATATGGGAAAAATGTATATACACAGCTGTGTAGTACACAGTCGTTTATGGCAACGATTTTTTAGACTATGATGACAATTCAACCGTCGCTATAGATATTTGGTCTATGGCAACGGTTCAATGAACTGTCACCATAACCCAAAAAATCGTAGTCATAGTACAACTGTGTACTACACAACTGTGTATATACATATAGCCCTATATATATATAAATGGTAAGTGGTTATCATGAAGTTAACTTTGATCAATTGACTAATGCAGTGTCGATACGCAAGTGAGACGTGATCTCTATCTGTGTGTCAATATTCTATTAATCAATTGACTAATTTATTATAAAATTAATTTCATAATAATCGAATTTATATAAAAGTGTTAGTACCAATTTTCTATGAATAATAACTTTGTGAAGTGACACATGGTTCACATGATGAAGCTATATAACTAATGAGTGGTAATATTATAGTAATACTACTCATGGTTTTTTTTTTTTTTAATTTACGATTTATAAGTAACTATATATACATATATAAATATAAATTAAAGTTTTAATTAATCAAATTAAAAATATATTTAAATAGATTGTTAATAAAAAAAAAATTAGCAGCTGGCTTCCGGTCTTCTTCTTTGTGTGATGTATCATGTTGCATCAAAATTTGCACCTTAAGCTAAGACTTAATTTTAGGTTTGCTAGTTTGAACTTTGAAGTGATGAGATGAAAAAAAGAAAGTACACGAGGGAGAGGAATGAGAATATATTATAATTTTTTCTTATCATGTTTCTGATTTTAAAAAAATAAATAAAAAAAATGAGATTTTAATTATATTTTTTCCTGTCTGTGTATGTGAGTTTAAAATAAGAGAAGAGAAAAAAAAATATTTTTATTTTTAAACTGCACTATTATTATATTACCCTTACATATTAATATAATAAATAACATGATTTATTTTAAAATATTATTTTAAGTAATATAAATTTCTAACTTTTCCATCTTTCAAAATCCTTTCACTTTTAAAAATAAAATTTTGAACCAAAAATAAAATTAATTTTAAAAATAATTAATTAATTTCCCTTCTATTCTCATCCCTTCCATTTCCAAATTGGGGGACGTCCGGTACCCTAACGACCGGTACCTCCGGTGAACTTTTTTTTTTCACAGTTATGAGAGAAAAAAAAAATAATAAAACAAATTTGAACAAAAAATATAAAAGGAAGTACATTTTTTATTGAAAAAACACTGTAAACTACATTTTTTATTGAAAAAACACTGTAAACAGTTTACAGTGTTTTTTCAATAAAAAATGTACTTCCTTTTATATTTTTTGTTCAAACTTACTTTATTATTTTTTTTTCTCATAATTATAATTAAAAAAATAAAAAAAATTAACACAGTACACCGGACGTTAGTCCGGTACATTTGTACCGGACGTCCCCCCCCCCCCCCCCCCCCCCCCCCCCCCCTCCCCTCCTCCCCTCCCCTTTCCTTCCCTCCATTTCCTCCCCCTAAAAACACTTGCAAACAAAATATAAGTCTACCCCTCTCCTTTTTAGAACAGATAGATATATGATATGGGGAGCTACTTTAGCTGATGTGAAGTACTAGTGATACTACTTTTTACCACACCCCAAGGGTGGACCCTACCTCCATGCCCTTATTTTACCATCCCTTCCCCAGTTATGTACTCTACAAAAATGTATCCATTCCCCAGTTATGCCCTTATTTTATCCACTTGCACACCAATTCACTTGTTTTTCGCTACATCAATGCTTTCATATTTTTTCCATATTTCACATTATCAACCTTTCTACCCTAATAAATCATACAATTAATTTTGAATTTTTTGTTCATTTTAATAAATTATATGGACCGTTCAAATATTAAAATAAATTTTATCGTTCATGTAATATCGGAGGCACGAGAACACAACTAGTTCTAAAATACTCCCTCCGTCTCAAATTATTTGTTTTTTTAGAGTTTCACACACATACCAGTATGTGTGATAAAAATACTAAAATACCCTTATGTTCTGACTTTTTTGTTTTCTGCGAATGAATCCTTATTGGTGGGAATATGAAAAGATGCTTAAAAAAGAAGAGAGGCATGAATGAGAGTAATGACTACCATTAATTAGGGTAAGGGACAAACTTGAAAAACAAAAGGAAAAAATGTATTGAAATCTTGAAAAAATAGATATTGTAGGACAAATTTTTTTTTACTAAAACAGCAGATAATTTAGAACGGAAGGAGTATTAGACAAGGATTTTTTTTTATATATATAAAAAGGAGCTGTGTGAGTGAGAATAATATTGAATAATGAATTACACTGCATTATCGAGTAATCTTTGATCCAGTGATATAACTCATCTCATATTTATCATAAAATTGGGGGTTCAAGTTGTGGGGGAGTATGTGGTCAAACTAGTAAAAAATTACATTGCATCATTGATAATTTATGGAGAATATTAAAATTTATGAAATTTAAAGATACTAAAATTATATTTGTTTGTAAAGATTGCTTATTTTTAAAAATAGATTTGAGACTATTAGTTCTCGAACAATAAAATGACTTAAAATTGAAACTATTTAATACAATGTTCAACTAGGTATTATAATTCTTACCATTTAAGACTAAAATTTGTAGACAAAGGTTAATTTTGCTTAAAAATACAGATGTATCTTATTTTATCTATCTATACTTAAACTAATGAAAATATGATATACTTGTTATTAGTAAGTAGTAAGGGTATGATAGTCCAAACGATAAATTTTTATTCAATCTTTTAAATAATTCTGGACAAAACAAATATAATATGAGATTATTTTAAATTATCACATAAATAATTCTTTAAGAAATAAACATGTGACTATAACTATTTATAATCTTTACAAACAAATGTGGCCTAATTGATTATTTTAATAGAATGTGCATGTTGTGAGCTTTTATGTATGTATATCTATGTTAACGTTAAAATTCGTTCACGCACCTCAAACACCAAAAATACGTCCAATCCAACACATAAATGATATAATTTTTTAATGAGATTGTATAAGATTTCCTAATCTCACATAATAAAAATATCTCCATGCGAACTTTGACCGCCGTAATAGTTGGGCCCAGATATTCATGTCCAGACAGCATGTATCAAAAGTTATTTCTTATCATCCGCTTAAACTATCACTAATCATATTTTATTGAACGTCAAAATAAATTGAAATAAATAAAAAATAATAAACAAGTCGATAAACTTAATATAAATATTGAAAAACCAACCTCACTCGTGAACATCATTTGGATTGAGGCAGAAGTCCATGTCACCATCAAAACTCCAGAAACCTTACGGGTAGACCACCCACGTCATCCGCTGAAACTTCCAGCCTGGCAAGCCCTTCCCCACCCAACCACCTCCTCCCACGTGTGCTGACTCCCTCTCCCCTTCTTCTACAGCTGTTACCTCTCACTCATTTCCCATTTTTTTCCCCGTTATAAAAACCCTCTTAGCCCCCACTCATCTTCCCCAAACCATTCTCTCTCCTCACTCACAATTTCACAACAATGGCTTCTAATTACACTTTTGCCGCTCTCCTTTCAAGCCTACTTATTTTCACCACCATTTTCGGACCCACCATCGCTTCTTCCAGAAAACTCACGGCTTTAGTTCAAGAACAACCGCTGACAATGAAGTACCATAACGGTGCACTTCTCAAAGGCAACATCACCGTTAATCTCATCTGGTACGGAAAGTTCACTCCAATTCAACGCTCCATAATCGTTGACTACCTCCAGTCCAACTCCTTCCGCCAGGCTCCACTTCCCTCCGTCGCGTCATGGTGGAAAACCACTGAGAAATACCATGGAGGCACATCCACCCTCGTTGTAGGGAAGCAAATCCTCGACGAAAACTATTCTCTAGGCAAGTCCCTCAAGAATTCTCATATTATACTTCTGGCCTCCAAAGCCGACCACGTGAGCTCCATCAATATAGTCTTGACGGCCATAGACGTTGCCGTTGACGGGTTTTGTATGAACCGGTGTGGAACCCACGGGTCAACTAGGGGGAAGACCCGGTTTGCTTATGCTTGGGTTGGAAACTCGGAGATCCAGTGTCCCGGTCAGTGCGCTTGGCCGTTCCACCAGCCGATTTACGGCCCACAGACCCCGCCTTTAGTCGCACCTAACGGAGACGTCGGCGTTGACGGAATGATCATCAACTTGGCCACCGTTTTGGCGGGAGCCGTGACGAATCCGTTCAACAACGGGTACTTCCAGGGACCGCCGACGGCGCCGTTGGAGGCCGTTTCTGCCTGTACTGGGGTATTCGGGTCCGGATCGTATCCGGGTTATCCGGGAAATGTGTTGGTGGATAAGGCCACCGGGGCGAGCTATAATGCGTACGGAGCTAACGGGAGGAAATACTTGCTTCCGGCCATGTGGGACCCGAAAACGTCAACATGCTCGACGCTGGTCTGAATGTGGAGGAGGAGGAGAGGGAAGGGGATTTTGTTGGATGTATGTATGTACAAGTCTATAGATAGAGTGGTGTTTGGATAGAGTTTTGTTGTGGCGCCGAGCTATGGTTCAATCCAGAGTTTGTCGTCTTGTGTGACGTGGAAATTCCACTTGGGAAATCCAAATATTGGGAGAAAAAAAAATTAGTATATTATGAGAAGGATAAATAATAGTCGTATATATTTTGTAGAAAGTGTTTGAATTTATAAAATTATAACTACTAGTACTACTTTTACTACTACTTTTAATTCGTCCAAATTTCATTCATAATTTTTGTTAAGGCTGAAGAAATAATCAAATTGTTTCTGAAATTTAATCAAAAAATTGTAACAATTAAAATTGGACCAACAGTTTTAGTGAATGTTGTAAGTTGAATAATTGAATTTACGGTTTGAATTTAGTTATTAGTTAAAATTACATTTATAAAATTGAAATTGCAACATGTTTCTTTTGAGGTTTTTCTTTAATCTAAATTATTAACAAGAATGCGCCTTCATTACATAAAATTGATGTTTTTTTTATTAGTAGGAAATTGTTAAATTTATGTTAGAAAATATTATTTCACAACAAAAGTGTCGCAAAAGATTTTATAACGACGATTTTTATCGTCGCTATACGATATTTTTGTTATGGAAAGAACAAAAAGTATTATGCATTTAACAATTTTTTATTATTATCATCATTTCATTAATCTCATTGTTCGTTGATTTTTTTGGATATCTCTTCATACACATTCAGAATTTTTTTTGTCATTTACAACACAGAAGAAAAATAAAAAAAAATTGATAAAACATTATAAGATTGTTAAATTGAATTAATTTTGTATTAAAAACTATGAATCAGTCTTTTAATGTATTTTTTTTATTCTCTCGATGAATAAAATGATAAACAAGTCAAATAATTCATTACTCATTAAAGTATTTAATTTTTTTTATTCCACAGTTTTTCTTGTATGTAAGCTCTTCAAATATTTCTCTTAAATAAAAGATTATGATTAATCATTTAATTTTTGAGTAATTGTAATGTTATTTTTAGAAGTAGATTAATTCAATTAGTTTAGGAATCGAAACCGCACCAATTACAAGCGTTTTTAGGTGTAATTTTGAATTTATTAAACTACACCTAAACGATTTCATGTGCATTTAAATTTTAAACCGCACCATAGTTGCTCTTAATTTTTTTTTAGCATTACTTGAGGGTCAAGATTAAGGTTAGACTGTAATAATCTAGGTGGGGTGGGTTGGGGTGGGGTGGGGTCATCTATGAATTTGAATCAAAATCACACGGACTGAAATAATCTCAATGATTTGATTTGTGTGTTCTTACTTTCGATAAACCAAAAAATATTTCAAATGTTTTGCATGCAAGTAGAAAGTCAAAATAAATGTATAGAATTCAAAAGATAAAATAAAATAATGGAGTAATCTTTTGTAACATTAAAATTGGGGAAGGGATGGAATTAATAC
The DNA here is from genome assembly GCA_016801055.1 of Panax notoginseng. Classification (NCBI taxonomy): domain Eukaryota; kingdom Viridiplantae; phylum Streptophyta; class Magnoliopsida; order Apiales; family Araliaceae; genus Panax; species Panax notoginseng. The sequence continues at coordinate 12,552,105 of CM029017.1, read as the reverse complement.
CATCATCATCTATTGTTTGTAAGGTTGGTTAAAATATTGTGGACTAGGAGGAGTCTCTTTTGTTTTGTTTGTATCTGTGCGTCATGTTTTGGTATACTACGAGTGCTGCTGCTGCTGCTGCTGCTGGTGGGGGTGCAGACCATTATATTATAGTAGCAACCATTAACTGTAGCTATAGTGAGTATCAAGAATACTTTTATGGCCGAATAGTACTTCCTGTCATTTTAAATTATTATTTATTTTTAAAGTTGTCTTTAAAATTTATTTTTTATAAATTAGATCTTTAAAATAATATTTTTTAGTGTTTTTATTTTTCTTATCCAATTTGACCTCAACTCGATTCATTTTGATCCAATCCTAATTTTTAAAATATAATTATTATTTTTAAAATTTTAAAATATAATAATTATTTTAAAATAATTATTTTTAATATTATTGGGGTTAGGTTAAACTGGGTTTGATTAGGTCAAAATGGGTTGGGTTGAGGTCAAACCAGGTAGGAGGAACGGAAATGCAAAAAAAAATGTCACTTTAAAGACTTAACAGACGGAAAATGAACTTTAAAAACGTTTTTGAAAATAAGTAACAAATTGGAGGGACAGAAGTATATTTCAACCATACTTCTATAAAATAACCAAAATAAAAAATAAAAAATGTTATGTTCCCAATCTTTAGCTTGTGATAAATTTTATTCAAATTCTCAAGGAAAACACAATAATTGTTACTTTACCTTACATGCCATTGTTTCATAATTTCTTATATTATAATTAAGATCACATGCACCAAATGGGGGGGTTTTCTTTTTCCCTAACATTACTACTATATTAAATGTAACTTGATTTTATACTATCAATTACCAAGAGCATAAACTTCAGATTGTAAATGATCAAATTAGGGCAAAGATATCCGATGTTCATCAAGTATTATTTTCTATTAAGAATGGAAACATTATTTGTCCCATACAACTTATTTGCCTATTATCATACTACTAATCTATAAAAAGAATATATATATATATATATATATATATATATATATATATATATATATATGGTTCGGATCTTAAACTCACTCATTATCCAACTCACCCGAGCTCACCCCTCCTTTAGCGACGGACCTAATGACGGTTCGGTCATACAACCATCGTTTATACTTTTAACGACGGATAATACTTTTAGCGACGCTATATATTGTCCGTCGCTAAAAATATAGACGACGGTTGTATGACCGAACCGTCGCCGCTGGGTCCGTCGCTAAAGGGGTGAACTCGGGTGAGTTGAATAAGGAATGAGCTTAAGATCCGAGCTCACCCCCCTTTAGCGACGGACCCGACGACGGTTCGGTTATACAACCGTCGTCTATACTTTTAGTTACGGACAACATATAACGTCACTAAAAGTATAGACGACGGTTGTATGACCGAACCGTCATCGGGTCTGTCTCTAAAGGGAGGTGAACTCGGATGAGTCAGATAAAGGATAAACTTCAGATCCGAACTATATATATATATATATATATATATATATATATATATATATATATATATACGATCCGTCTCCAAAGCGAACCTTAAAGAGCGAACTAAAGACGAACCGTTGTCTATGGCGACGATTCGATCCGTCATCATAGCCATGTAGTCTTTGGCGACGGGTCGAACTGTCGCCATAGACACCAAAGACGACGGTTCGTCTTTGGTTCGCTCTTTAAGGTTCGCTTTAGAGCCTCTCCGTATATATATATATATATATATATATATATATATATATATATATAAGTTAGGTACAACCCAACTAACAACATTAATATAATGTGATTCTCCATAAATTAGTATTGACAAGGCCTTGCATGAGATGCTGCACAAGTTGAGTTAAAATAGTGGGACAATTTTAGTACACTTGAAAGCCAACTGTTTGCCACCCATGCGTGTAACCTGTGTATATATATTATGCCAGGTTATGACGAAAGCAGAATGCTATAGGATACCTTTCTGGCACTCACTTCTACCTGTTACCTGCTTATTATCTCAAACAATACCATCCAGGATATTGAAACTATACACATCTCCTTGTACCAAAAGAAACAAGGCATTAGCAATCACAAAATTCTAATGTCAACCATTTCATTGTCATCAAAAAGTCAAAAGACACTGTTAAAAGGTACTCAGAAATGTATATGCCAAACATAGCAAGCATCATACAATTCCAATCTAACCAGCTGATTTTAGCAGCCAAAAGTCGAAAATCCCTTCCTAATCGTCCGAAAGAACCATCTCTTTGTAAGAGTAGAACATAGAGACTTTCTAGGGTGTCTTGTCTATCTACCGATACAATATGATGTTTCAGACAGACGATATTTAAGGACTCAGTAGTAGGGGTTGTAACGCACTGGCATCCTGAACCTGGGAACCTTCCTGCAATACACACAAAGGACAAAAAATCATTTACAATCTGGTTCTCATAAAGTAAAAGCAAAAGACCATTTAGAGACTAAACTTGATATGTAATGAATGTGTGCAACAGACAGTAATGAAGCTTTACCCATATCCATAAGGAGAAGAGAAAGGAGGAGGCATATATGCTCCCCTCGGGAAGCCCATGTAGGGATTGGAACGCCTTGGACGGAACTGCTTCATCCCTGGTACATTGGTCCGCTTAGCTGATATCTGAAATGTTATTAACAAAGTATACTTGTTAAGGAGAAAATAGATTAGAATGTTCAAATGAAGTGTTCACCTTTTCAAATTGCCAATGTCTTTTGTACACTGTATATAATGTGATCAATAGAAGAAGTAAGATTTTTTTGACCTTCAATTGTCGGCCATGAAGTTCAGATTCATTCAGAAGAAGAGCCTCCTGGACAGCTTCTGGTTCAACGAACTCCACATAAGCATAGCCCTTTGGTTGTCCAATTTTGTTAGTCCGGATAGTGACTCTATTCACCGTCCCACATGACTGAAAATGCTGCTGTACTTCCTCAGGAGTACATGAATAGTCCACCTGTCAAACAAATTTTAACACCTTAGTTACAAATAGAATACAATGAACTAATCAAACTTTATAACTCTTAATAATAGATAAAGCTGTATAGAAGGGCCAACCCTAAAGTCTGAGCTTCAGTCATCATTTGGACCAAAACCCCATTCATGCTGGTAAAGTGCAGATCATACATAATATTAAGGAAATAAAATTGATTTCCTTTTAAAGTATGCATAATAAACGAGGAAAAAGAACAAAGAACAACTTTCCCCGGAGAATGAACAGTTATACCTAAAATTACACAAGAAAACCAAAAACAAGCACGTCAAATATCCCATAACAAAATTATATTCTGAATATGGCTTCTGAGATATGAATTACCCATCTAGTCCTGAATGATTACAGTATACAAAAGCTGGATTCTAGGATAATTATTCTAACAGAAAGAAGAAAGGGTTGGAAAATGCCAACAGATTTACATCTTTAACAAAACAACAAATAGAATGCGTATAGCTACTACTTACATTCCCATAACAAATACATGCAGCTGGAAATAAATTCATGTTTTGCTCTCAAGTATGAAACAAGTGCCCAACTAAGGGAGGAAGAAAGAGGAAAAACAAGTCCTAGGATTCAAAATGGAAAGCCAAAAATGTCCAAGACTAGCTTCTTCAAGGGGCTAATGATCAATCAAGGAAATCTTATGTCATATTTTGAGAAACTATGGATAACAATTCGCCTGATGGTTGAAACAATATTTAGAAAATAAAAAGAATTTTTTTAGAATGCAAAATCAGTTAACGCCCTTTTCAACTATGTTTAGACTTTAGACATGAGAAGGATTTCTCCAAAAATTCGTTATACCTGTTTCTCTGACAATCAGAAAAGCTTCTAAAAGACCAACCAGAGCAATCTCAATGAAAGGATGCACATGCTTTCTACACATCATCCCTCATAAATGATTATGTACTCAAAAGCTTAAACCCAGAATAAATTTTGCTTATAGGTTGTATTCTGGAGTAACTAGTAAGTATCTTTTAAGAGCGGGAAAGCACTTTAGAACAGAATTAGGCCTAACTTTCACTAAATGTGTAAGAATAGAGAATCAGAGCAAGCAGTAATGCATAAAGTAATTTATTGATCAGAAAGAAGGCAGAAGGAAATAATTAGAGAGAGAGAGAGAGAGTGGGGTACAATGACGTGAACTCATTATCCTATATATTCTGACAAGTAAAACAAACAAGAATTAAATTGAGAGAGAGAGAGAGATCAATGACCCCTCACCATAAACAGCATAGTATCTAGACATTCCCAGAGCAGTAACCACGACCAACAGCGCACTGAGGCAGCGCAATCAAGACAATGGCACCATAGCCGATGGTGCGCTCTTCATATCACATTACTCCACCCAACTGAGTTTGGATAGAGAGATCTAGAATGCATTCAGGTCCAAGAACTTGAGTTTCCTTGCATTCAAAACTTTTCTGTTTGACTAAGCAACTTTTGGCTTTTACTGTTTCTTTTCTTTTTTCTCCCACAATTTTTTTTTTCAATTCTGAACATTTCTTTTGTTCTTTCTCAAACATTCTAGCTAAAGCTTTCTCTCATTATTTTTGTTTTTCATTTTCTTTTCCTAATCTATTTTGATAGTAATTCTTTCTTTTTTGAGGGGATGCGTACAGCCTATTTTACTCAAAATCCTGCTTTAATGTTTATTTCTCTCCTTTTTTTCTTTTTTTTAAACCAATCCCAAGTAATCAGCCTAATTATATTTCTCTTTTATCTCTAAAGAAGGAATATTTTTCCATTATTTCCCACAACCAACCCTAGGAATCAGAGAACTTGGAGAACCAAGCAAGATCCTGCGATCGTCATCAAACATTAAGTCAAGATCTCAGAATTCATTAATATTAACTCAAAATGACAACATCAATACACAAAAGAACCAAAGAGCTGGAGACATGCATAAAATAAGAGAAAAATATTGTACTTTAAATTTTGTACAGAATGCAAAATGTCCAAAGCCGTGAACAACAAATTATATCACAAATTAATCAGGTAATAAGGTAATGTACAATATATCTCTAGAATTCTAGAAAAATGAATTGATCATATAAAGCTTTTAGCTCTCGAGAGTTTCAACTACTTAACAACAAACTAATATTATCTACCTCTCTCTCTCCCACACACACAGAGCTGAACTCATGCACTCCAGAATCAGTCGCAATCAGCAGGACCACAACCTATGGTCCTTACCAAATCATCACAACCAAAAGAGTTGAATAACCTATTGAATCATGTCTTCCACTATAAGTAATACCAACTGAAAGTTATTTATTTCAAATTAAAATTGATGTATATTAAACTATATCATCACCCTCTCTTAACAATATCCTATCTTACCTTTTTAGATTTCTCCTAGGAAGCTTGGATTAGGGTGCCAGGACTCAGGTTCGCCATATGGGGATTAGACAGTTTCAGCATATCTAAAAAATTGTAGATTTGGTGATTCAACAGTTTGGCATATCTAAAAAATTGTAGATTCAGCGATTCGCCACATATATAAATATTCAATAAATTTATTTAGAAATGAAGAATTGATGATTCAATCCATAACTGCAGGTAGTAGTAATGGTGGTTCAATTGGTCACAAAGGTGCTAATCAAGAATCAAGTCGCAGGCTTTCCCTCACTTAATAGCACAATACAAAGTTTTGTAATCTTTGCTTTAATTATTCGATTCAAATACAATTTTAAAGCATGTTTTCAATTTATAATATATATATATATATATATATATGTATATATGTATATGTATGTATATATATATATATATATATATATATATATAAAGAGAGAGAATATAGATACAAATGTATATTAAAATTTTAATAAAATTCAAGAAAAAAGTAAGAACTTTCAAGAATACCAAATTTTAGTAATATTTAAAAATTATATTACCAATATTACTTTAATAATTATTTAAAGTCACTTATGAGTGGGTAATTTACTCAAGATTTAGGTATTTCTAGATTTAATAATTTGCTTGTTTTAAAATATTTTAGGACATATTACTGTTTTATTTTGTGTTTTGTAGGTTACTGCAGCTGAAAGGCAAAATGGGAGTTTCCAGCAAGCTGAAGGGCAAATATTGTAATTTGGGAACCCAGGTCAGCGCCGGGTCGCTCAACAATGAAGGAATCCCAATGCTGGGAGGCAGACTTGGTTGCTCGGATTTTGTGCTGGGAAAGGAAAGGAAAGAAAGGCAAATTTCTAGTCAATGAAGGATTCTAAAAAAAAAGTTGACCAAATGGGAACCAAAAGCTATAAAAGGGAAGGAGGCTACTCGTGAAAAGGATATACGTGCACAAAATTTGAGACAGAGGCTGAAGATTGGACTTGGAGATTGCAGAGGAGCACACAAGGATTTCATATTGGAGATTGGAGATTGGAGATTGGAGACAATTACTGAGTTTTTATTCTTCTTCATTTGTAATTTAATTGTGTTGATTTCCATGGGATTTTGGTTTTAATTTTCAGTATGAACTAATTTTCTAATTAAGGCTACGATTGAACCTTTTATGCTTATGAATTGATTATCTAAATTAATCTAATTATTTATTCAAATTGAGTTATCTATCATATTTTGCGCTTATTGATTAATTGTCTGGCCAACGATTACTGTGATGCACTAGATGAATTCGGGAGATGAAATCTAGGGTTAGATCTGAATGTGATAGTATATATTTTTACTTATTTTCATGAGATGAATAATTAAGGGTGTGAATTGAATAGGGATATCTCTTTTCACTGCAGGTAACTATTGAGAATTACTCTCTCCGTCTCTATTTAAATGACGTTTCAGAGTTTTTTATTTGTCCCTAATTAATTGACGTTTGTTCAAATCTAGGAGAATTAATGATATTTTTTTTAAAATTACCCCTCATTATTCTACCTATTTTTTTGGTACTTTAAACTCTTGTGCTATGATAAATTAATGATTCAAGGATATTATAAACAATTGAGTACTATATTTAATGTTTTCAAATTATTATCTTAATTCTTGTGCCCATCTCTAAAACGTCATTTAAATAGGGACGGAGGGAGTAGTACTTAACGAATTTGATTCTTTTGTTTTGCATAGGAATATCGCAAAATTAATTGAATTAAATAGTTTTATTTGATCACTTGAAAAGGGGCTTATAAATACTTTGAATTCCTGTTTATAACTCGAATGAATTTAATAATTGGATAAATTATGTAATTGATCTATATGGCATAATTGGGAATATTGTAGTCTTAAGCCTTTATCATCTGAATCACCTCTTTGTGTTAAATTTAGTTTTAATTACTCTAATTTAATTTTTAATTAATCATCACAAATTTCGGTTATTTAAATAAAATTGAATTGATACAAAACTAGTAGTTGGAATTTGGAATTTGTTAAATAAGGGTTCTTGTGGGTTCGACACTCGATTTTAGCACTTTATTACTTAATTGACTGTGTATACTTGCACGTATTTGTCATTACAAAATCGGACAACAGTCACCATGAGTAACCCTATTTAAGAAGATCAAATATGAATAGGATATTAAAATTATAAACTAAAAAAGAAGATAACATCAGTAATTTTGTTCTTCTTAATTACACCCAACAATACTATGAGGAATACCAAAAATAGTCTAATACCCTATTTTTCAAAAAAATATTTTAGTGAAGTAAATACTATATTTTGAGGAAGAGGAAAGGATACTAGAGTACCAAAATTAAATTAATATATTACTCCCCCCGTCCCATGATAAAAGTCCTTATTACTATTTTGAATAGTCCCATGTTAAATGTCCACTTTTCTTTAATAACCAAACTTTTACATATTTTTTCCTATTATGCCCGTAACATTAAATATCTCATACTTTTCTTATTCTAATTCTCTCTCCATATTTAATAAGTATAGAGAGAGAATATTTTGAATTGAATAGCTAGAAAGTCACTCTCTCACCTACATTGAAAATAATTAATGACATATTATTATGAGCAATTTTGTCATTTCATTCATCTTCTTAATATGCGTGAAAAGTCCACCAGGACTTTTATCCTGGGATGGAGAGAGTAGTAAAACGTGTAACCTATTTAAGAAGACCAAGTCCTAGTAGAATATTAATATTTAAAAAAACCGACCATATGGGTTCTCTTTTGCAGAATAGAGAAGAATACGACACAGGGAAATAAGTTCACCAATGAGAGAAGAAAAGGCGAGGACAAAATGAGAGAGAATTACCTCGGATCATGGAGAGTCTTAGTTGTGCATAACATTGTCGGGTTTCACTTTCCAAGTATGAGAATTTGTGAAATTTCAGTTTTAATTTAGAATCAAATTCTACCTTTCCCGAATCTCTCGAACAAATCCAATGAAAATCTAGACTAAATGAATCGAAGTGTTGCTTTTGGTAAAGTTTTAGCACTTCTCTGTTGAGCGAATCTCCAAATGTTGGTAAAGATTCGGCGCTTCTCTGTTGAGCGAATCCTGAAGAATTCGAATCCCCGACAAATCCCTTCGTCAATTCGTTGGGTGATTGGCAAATCCCTGCTTCTTAGATTTTCTTTCATCTCCATACAACATCTGAATCGGTCTTAGATCTACTAATTATTATGGATGGAAGTTTGATTTTCAACGAATTGAACCCGCTCTTAGCCTTGTCCATCATAAGCTTGTTATATTGCACCAAGTCATTTAACATTTTTATCTATTTTGCAGATGAAGAGCAACTCCTTGCTTGATAGGGGACAAAAACGATCGAAGCTCCATTTTCTTGTTTGAAAATTGGGTGGAGAATCAGAAAAAGACAGCCTATAAGGACATTACTCATTGGTAGTCTTGCTAGAAAAAATCAGGAAGCCACACACTCACAGCAAGGAGAGCACCATTACTCTCTTTATGCTTGAGAAGGAGAAAAGGATGCAGCTGTTTTCTTTAAGAAACTCCAATGGCTTTGAGATTCGTAGGAGTATTCTACGTTTCATTATAAGGCCAACATCGAGAGATTGCCGGGGGCAGATATACTCTTACAGTTAAGTTAATCTACTTACCACTCAAGTGTCGAGTAAATAAAACTTAAACAAGAAGTCACTCATCACTGTACAACAGAGGAATGTGCCACATATAATATACAAAATAAAGAAAAGATTAATATTGCAACAAGAGTTAACATGGAAAAAGCGGCCTCACATTGCCAACAAACACTGATCGAGAATCTACTTCCTCCTTGTTTGCCTGATTTACTGCAGCAGTAGCAGGATCTGTTTGCAGAGAAAATAAGTTGGGATCAAGAAGTGAAGCAATATTTTTGCAGGTTCCTATTAATAAGCGTCACAAACAGTTACAAAAGGCAAGTAAAATAAAAATAAAAAATTAGTCGCCACTTTCCCTGTCATTCGCGAATTAACAACATCATCTGGTTTAGACCGGAAAAACCAGAATACTATAAAGTGAAAACTTCTAATTCTCATACAACTCTGATACATCAGCAATTGAAATCATATTAGGTAAAACTCAAACTGACTCAAACTGACACCAACATCCTCATTTTAGTTTAGACCAGTCAAGGAAGAGTTTGCACAATGGGATCATGCACGCTGAAAGTTGACTCTCTACCAGGTTTTGGAAATCAAAAACGCCAAAATATAAAGCATAAGCTTTCCCCAGAGTTCAGGCAGACTATTAATTTTGCTAAAACTAACAACAAGGTTGCCTTGATTTTCAGCCATAAAACATGTGAAATTCAAACTTAAATACATTTGACATCTATCATATTCAATTCAGCTTAATAACCAAGAGTCTAATACAGTCAATTTACGAAGCCTCAATAACCAAATTAGGATGCCCAACCCCCAGTACTATAGTTGCTTACAGACAAACCAGAAGACGAGAGAAAAGAAAGAGCTAGAAGAACAAGGGAAATCACCCTAAAGACGAGGGATGATCTGACTCAAATTAATGATAATACTATATACTCCCTCCATCCCATATTAGACATCCACTTTTCCTTTTTTGTCTGTCCCAAATTAGTTGTCCCATTTCTAAATTTGTATCATTTTTGCTCACATTTTTCCTAGTATACCCTCCACAATTTCTAGATACATCTAATTAGTTTATGGGAAAGTGAAACCATTAACAACTTGACCATCTTGAAAAAAATAAAAAGATAACTAAATGCTAATGCGAACATAAGTAATTGAAGTAATGAAAATTGAAATATACTTATAAATTGAATGAAAGAGAATGAGTTGAAGATGTTAATTTAATAGGGATATATTAGAAATAAATTTATTACCTTAATCTGTGTGTCATTTAAAAAGTGGGCGTTTAGTATGGAGCGGAGGGAGTAATAAGCTTGACTACAGACAATGTTATTGTTTTTATAAGATAAAGGTGGTGTAAAAATTATAATTGTATACTTTAACCAAATATGTTCCATATAATTTTGTTGTAGGTTACATCATAGCTCTATTTGTTTGAAGCGACTATTTGGGGATTGGTTTGTAATCTTCAAATGAGCCCCGTATCTTTTTTGTACCAAATTTTTACTCTGAATTATAATTTTGGTATAGAATCTTACCCAAAAAAGAGGAATTATCGAATACCTATCTCCCCCAGTTATTATATAATCCTCTCGCCATAATTCATGATACTAAAAATCCTAATAGACCTTGCAACCAAACATCAACATCCTTGACGAAATTATAGGCAATCCTGATTTTAATCACAATTTTCCCTTAGAAAACTCTTGTCTGATGCTTTACATTGAAAATAATATTTTACAATAGTAGAATATCCATCCCTATCAATAAAGAAATTATCTCCTCAGAAAGGCTCGTATGTATGTTAAGAATTTTGAGCCAGACTACTGCATTGTATTGGCTAAAATTGGACAAACATCACATAATACACAGTAAATTCAATAATTGAAACAAATAAACCCTAATGGGAATAAATAATGCTAAAACATGATATATTCTTCTCAAAACCCTAAAAAACGAAAAGACAAGAGGACCTTGTGCGGAACCACCCATTTCCTTCTCGACTTTGGCCTGCATTTCTCTAAGAGCTGCTGCTTCGTCTTCCATCTGTTGCAGCCTCTTCTTCATCTCATCTAATTCCTGCATAGTTCATCAAATAATTTAGCCTTTTCATATTATTGATTTTAAATAATGGAGGAACTGGATCAAAGTAAAGAAAAAAAGTGTATGATTACAGTTCCATTCTCTGTTCCGGTCATGTCCATGTCTCTAATCTCTCTTCCTGTCTTTTCTCTCTCTCTCTCTCTCTCTCTCTCTATATATATATATATATATATATGTTTTGTTCTGTGAATCCATCAATCCATATATAAAGAAAGCTCTTGAATGCGGGCATGGATGACTTTGAACCTGTGGCCAAACATGGCATATACCATATGTGACACATCTCATAAAAAATTTAAGTATATTTGGATTTTGGAAAAAAGAAAATTCTAAATTTTTGACAAAAAATGTTAGTTTTTTAAATCGTTTATCACACTAATCATAGTCCAACATTGTTCTTGATAATTATTTTTTTAAGTACAAATAATTAGCTAAGTTAATTAAAAATAATATGTTTTTATTTTGACATTTATTTATTTTTCTCTATTTTTAATCTCTTTCGTTTTTTTAAAAGTCTAAACCAACAACTTCATTATACTTTTTAATTTTAAAAAAGATAATAAAAAGAGATAATAATATCAAAATTTGGTTTACTTCCATTGTTTGTGAGATTTTTTAAAAGAAAGCACATATAACTTTGACACATTTCTAGTCCAAATTTTTTGTCAAAAAAAATATGAACAAAAACTAAAATTATTTAGGGGGATGTATTCAATTAAGATTTTTAAAGACTTTTAAATATTTTAAAAGTTTGGTTGTATTCAATCAAGACATTTAAAGAGTTTATAAAAGTTTAGTGGTATTCAATTACAATTTTTTTAATGTCTTTAAAAGTTAAGTGGTATTGAATTAAGATTTTTACAAAGTCTATAAAAGTATTTTGGTATTCAAAAAGTCATAGATTTTAAAGATTTCTATCAAATGGTATAGTTTGAGAGACTTTAGAAGAAGAATTATAACTATCAACCCATATCAAAAGTCTTACCTCATCTCTAAAGATTTCTAAAGACTTTCCAAATAAACACAAAGGTGAATAAAACTAGTTATTAATTGGACTTTATCTTTTATTGGGTCAAATTAGTTATTTATTTTATATGGACTAATAAATATTAATATATGATGGATAAATAATTTGGTAAAATTTGGGTCATAAAAATAATTAGATTTATTATAATTTTATTATAAGAGAATTAACAAGATATATTAATAAGTAAGCAAATAACTAGACCTAATCTGAATTGGTAAGGGAAAAAGCAGCAGTTCGAAAGCTTCCAATAGAAATAGGAAAGAGATTTGTTCAACAAAAGTGAGATAAAATAAAAAAACTCTCACATCAATTGTAGATATTATGTTTTATAATATATGAAAATAGAAAATATATGATGTGTATGTGTATATATTTTTTTTTTAGTTTTTTGATATTTTAAACGAATGAAATCACAGTTAATTTTTGAGACATCCTCCATATTCGTCTTCAAGTGTCTTTGGTGTATCATAATGAAATAATGTAACTTGTGATTGTATTTCTGTATAACAAATTGACAGAATCGTTATATTTTCTTTACAAAAAAGGGAAAAACGCACTGCTTTGATATATGTTATGTAAGACCCCAAATTATTAATAAATGAAATTTAAATTCCTCTATTTATTATTTTGAAATAGTAAGGGTTGATTTGATTAATGTGGTTAGTTATGGGTAAAATGCGCAAATATTTCAAATAAACAAGTGGTCCTAAAATATTCATTGTTGTCGGAGAATATTTGTTTGGTCGTGGAATATTCTTGTTGTCGGGGAATATTCGTACGACGGCGCAGCCTTGTGTGGGCCCCATAACAGAAAGCGATTGGATAAAGAAAACGACAAAAATAAGTTGTTTATAAATAACGGCGTAGTTGTTACCGTTAATACTGTTGGAATACCCGGTGGTTAAAACACAGTAATACACGTTGTTGCACAGTAGCACACGGTATTGCACCAATTATTGATTCTTACGTAAGAAGGCACTACTCAATAATTGTTACAGTAATTACTGTTCAATATTGTATTTTATTGATTCAATAATTGCTGCATTGATATTTTATATTACTGTTGTTTTAATAATTGTCACTACACAGTATTTTCTATTATCGGAACAATAATTCATATTATCTGAATAATATTATTAGATAACATTATTGGCAATGTCTATAAAGTTCTGTCTAAGGAGAGGTTTGGTCATCTAATTGCGCGCCAGTAAGGAGAGATCCTTATTGGAAAGCCCCCTCTTTCCTGGGAACGGCCTGGTTGCTAGTACTGTGATTCTGTAATATTATTTGTGTATAATTAATTATTGATTTATATGATGAGAAAAATATTAATTTTATGTGAATATAGATGGAGAAAATTTTTAATGTGACAATTGTTAAAAATTAATATTTTATCTTTTTCTGATAAAATAATTCATTTAAATATATTATTTTAATAATATATTGATGGTGGTATTTTTACAATGAATGTGGGATATATGAGTATATGAGGAGGAAGAGTATTTTTGTGGCATTAAATGATTAACACATGTTTTGTGTGTTGGTGGACATAATTCTTGACCGAAAATTTATTATTGACTGTAAAATCGCCCGTTTGTGGATTTCGGTCAATTTCTGTTTGGAATTTGGAAAAACTTTCTTCTGCAAAGTTGTAGATAATTGAATTTCCTATAAAAGATTCGAATTTTCTGATCAAAGGACTATTTATTATGAATTATTGAAGTTCCGAAGTTCCGAAATAATTGATTTTTGGGAGTTTAAGTTAATTATTTTGAGAAAAACGTTTTTTCTTACTTTTTCTAGAAGGTTAGCATGTGTGAATTGCTGAAATTCAGATTCAAGAGGTGGGCTTGACAATTATATAAATATATTATTATTTTATTAAATTTTCTACTTTGGTGTTCTAAGCATTTTCCTATAAATAGGGTGCTTAGGTTAGAATTGAAAATCACACCAGAAACTGAAGTTTCTCTCTATTTCTCTCTCTATATCGAGCGTATTCTTGTGAGTATTTGATACTTTGAGTGTTGCTATACGGTGCAAGTTTCCTTCAGCACTATATCTAGTATTCCAGTCAGAAGTACCGTCTTTCCGAGGTAAGGGATGTTATTTCTTCTTAAATGATATTATTTTCTTCAATATCATTATGCCGAAGTATTGATCTGAATTTTTATCAAATTTAGAACTTTTCATGTCGGAGTTACTATTCATGAGTTACTATTCACGAGTTACTATTCACGAGTTACTATTCACCGGAAAATGAAATTTTCTTCTTTTCGTCCAAAATATCTATTATGGATACTAGCTTTGATTGTATCCATGTTTTGATCATTCTTGAATTTTATTCCACTATGATTATTTATGAGGTATTTTTGGACATGGAATAGCTGAAATACGAATCCTTAATATTTATTATTTTGTTTCACTGGATTCGTTTCCTTTAAAATATTTTTCATCATCCTCAGTCCTAAATGATGATGTTACTGAATATCTTTGGCCTGTAGTGCAAAGATTAATGATTTCTGATGAATATCTTTGGCCCGTAGTGCAAAGATGAACAGGTGTTGAGATGAACATGATCGACTGGTGATACAAATGAATATCTTTGGCCTGTAGTGCAAAGATGAATATTTGATTAAAGATGGTTATTGATTGTTGTTACAGGGATAAAATATTGATGATGGACTTTTAAATCTTAGAAGATAGTAGAACTCATTCTCTACTTGACTCTTTTAATGGTTTGTTGTTTCCGCTGCAGTTATTGATTTAAAACTTGTTGTCTATTGTATTCTATTAAATTTTTCCCTGTTGAAGACTAACGATAATTTGTTGTATATTATCTTAGTCATAATATTCTTTACTGGGCTAGTTGAGCTCATCCTTTTCCTTGTTGTTCCATTTTCTTCTCAGGAGGCGAGAATGTAGCGAGTACTAGTCGGGGTGTGGAATGATGGTTCAAGACAGTTGTTTTAGTAGTCCTCACTATTTTGTAAAATAGTGTATCAATAAGTATAATGAGTTCTTAGTTGAGTATGAATACTGTCTAGATGACAATATTTGTATTTAAACTCATAGTATATGTGTTGTCGTATTTTGCACGACAATTGTAATAATAAAGTTGTAGTTATTTTCTGTACCATGTATTTGGCGACTCAGAATGGGTTGGATGGATTGGACCTGTTTTGGGGGCGTCACATGTTAGACGCATAAAAAAGGTCCACACAATCAAACAAAATTAGCAGCAGTTAAGATGAAAAATTGGGTTGACAGAATCACACAATATTTATATATATATATATATATATATATATATATATATATATATATATATATATATATATTAGTAAAGCAATCAATAATAAAAAGCAATCAATTATTAGTAAAAAGCGTACGCATGTGCATAAAATATATATAACTCAATGAAAAGTGAGCTTAATTTTTATATTGCGCCTGTAGTTTCTAAAGTTTTATTGGTATCCGAGTATCCAAATGTATAATGAAATGAATATAATAATGTGAACGCTTTCAACATATATAAAGTCTCATGCCACAATTATATAATGAGATTTATTTTAGTTCATGAAAAAAGACGGAGAGATTGTACGCATGAGCTAATTAACAATTAATATAAGTTGCAAGATATATTAGAAGTATACAAAAGTCTATCACAGTCTTGATAAAAAGTTTATAAAAGTCTGCTACTTATTTCATGGAGTCTATAAAAGTCATTTTAAAAAGTCTTTAAAGTCTGTGAAAATCATTAAAATTCCACAAATTCTACAAAAATTTGTCACTTAAAAAAAAATCTTTAAAAATCTTAATTGAATACACCCCCCTTAATATATATTGTATATTTGCTATATCATAATTTTAGAATATTTTTATGTATTGTGAGATTTTTATGTAGAAATTATAATTATGGTGTATATTAATAAATGAGATTGAATATAATTATAAAATTAATATACTCTATCTGACATATCTTTAAAATATTATTATTTTTAATTATTATAAATTCACACGTTTTCTTTCATGTGCAAAACGAAAACGCCACAAACCCATCTCAGCTATGATAAAAAACAGAAGAGGATAACCTGGGGCCCAATCTGATGACAAATGCCACCATATTATTGGACTTGAAACATAGAGATAAGAAATCATAATCCAAATCCATGAACGAAAATGTCTAACCAGCAATTAGCAACAGAAAATGTCTTACCAGTGCCATCATCCTCCATCTTTTAGAGGGGGGAAATACATACACTGCGTGTGGTGGCCGGCCGGTTTATAAAGGAGGCGGTGGCCACCATGGCAGCCACATTATGCAACCTAAGCTCTGGCTCTGGTCTCATGCAACTCAACCACCACCTTCAGAACAAGCAAAGCATCACAAGGTAATTAAGTTCTAGTTTCAAAATTTATGTGGATTTTGGCTATTACCCATAAGTTAGAATGTATAGTTAAGAGTTCCAACACGTGTTACAAAAGTTATTTGTCAAATTATAATTGCTAAATACATTGTACTTATAAATTTGTAGTATATATCATTTCCCATATACAATTTTTTGGTTAGTTAATGATTTTGTGTATATTTTCACTAATTAATAATGTCACTATCAAGTTGCTTTGTCTTAGATTTTATATGATTATGCTTTGTCTATGGACTATGAATCTGCATTTATGAACAAATTATGATATAGAGAGAATAATGTTTGGGCTAATTAACATTTCACTATCACTTCCAATTACTTGCAAGTTGGCTGAAATTGTGACAATATGTATCTGTATCTGGTGTGATTGATGCTAGTTTAATTTGTAGGTGTTATTCTTTGGCCCCTTTGTTAGTTACTGCTAAAAGAGCATCTTGCTGCTGCATCAGCAGTCAAAGATGTAGCGATAAGACTTGTGGAAGACAAATTAGGGTGAAGGGACGGCACCATTGGTGGAGGACCTCATCCAATAGTAGAGCAGAGCATTCTGATACTGTTTACAAAGAGGAAGAACAAGAGGATATATCTAGACAAACCTTGATATGGAGGGCAATCAAGTTACCCATATATTCTGTTGCTTTGATTCCTCTAACTGTAAGTCGAAAGGCTTCTTTAAGCTTTCAAGTAGATATTGATATGTCAGTTGCTTTCAAATTTGAATAAGAAAAAAGTGAAAACTCGTACAAAAGTGTACATTGTTGTAGTCTCCAATTATTTACATTGCATAAAATATGAACCTGTAGATAGCTTGATTGGGTACAGTACATGCGACTGAAGAGTATATGTGTGTTTATGTATTTGAACTATAAAATCAGCACAAATGATTTAAGTTTTCCATCATATCACAACATAAGACATGAAACTATTAGGCAGATTACAGATATCTTAGATCCACACATCAATAAGCCAAAAGAAAAGTTCCTACCCTTCACAAGTTTTTATCCCAACACATTGGCTCTAAAGCATAAAGGAAAGTTAGTAATGGTATTCCAAGTATACCTAAAAATAACAGCTTTTTTCCATGCCTCTACCCTTCCTTCAGTTGAACAGAGTTGCACATCTCCGCAAGAACTTGAAAAAGTAAATTCCTTTTTCTTTTTTCTTTTTGTTTGTTCACATGTTTGTTAATGGATTCAAATATTAAACAAAGCTCACATCTTCTTGCTATAAGTCTTAAAACTGCATATTAAGTGTCTCGTAATATCTTCACCTTTGCAAGCAGGTTGGAAGTGCAGCTGCCTATTTTCTGACAGGTCTGTTTTCAACTAGGCGTTATCTTGTGTTGTTGGCTTCTTCAGTTCTTATAATCACTTGGCTTAACTTAAGGTAAGTTACAGCAGTTTTACCAATAATTTACTAATTCTAGTCGACTTATTCTGCTGAAGCAGCTGTAAAAGTAACTGATCCCCATTATTTAGAGACTGCAAGTATGTTGTGTAAAATGGAAGGTATCTTACTTAGAGCATGACATTGTTGTCCGGATGCACAAATTATCTGGATTGCACAAGGTGATTACTGAGTTCATATGTTACAGTGCATGGTGAAATCACACTCACATATAGGGTCACTAAAGGATTGCTTCTGGTATGTGACTTGCCCAGAAGACTCTCTAATAGTTAGGACAATGCTTCAATGTGCCAGGTTCGTCCAACTTGGCGGAGCTGGATAGAAAAGAAAAAAAATTGACTCTGTAATACTGAAGTTGCTGTTCAGCAGAATCGGGATAGTCATGGATTTGTCTTCTGTCAAGTTCATGTCTTATTTGCTCTTTTCACCTTTAAGTCTTTTACTATGCTCTTTCATTTCTCTCTATTTCATCTCAAGACCAGAGACATCATCACTTCAGTTATGTATCTTTCACTTCTTTTCTTTAATGTGGATTCAAATCTGTATAATATGGGCAGCAACGACGTTTATGATTTTGATACAGGAGCAGATGAAAACAAGAAAGAGTCTGTTGTTAACTTAGTTGGCAGGTGAGAACTGGTTTCCTCCCTAGAATTTTGTCTCTGTGTTTTAGTTTTGCCTAGTGTGTGCGTGTTATTTTTGTCAGTAGTGACAAATACCTGATGGTTATTGTATTGCAAATTTGAAGCCGTACAAGAACCCTGATTGCTGCTTACCTATTACTAGTTCTTGGTTTCATGGGACTTACTTGGGCATCTGTGGAGGCTGGAAGTATGCGATCTGTGTTATTACTGGCTTCTGCAATTACTTGTGGTTACATATATCAGGTAGTAAATACTTTTTTTACTGCTCGGTAAGATTCTCAAAATTCTGAATTAATTGACTTTGTTACTCAGCTCAAAACCATAAGCAAACTATTTGTAGCTTTTAGGACCACATATGGTGAAGTGGAATTTTAGGTAAATCACATTTAATTGGCATTATACTCTTTTCCAAGTATCAAACCTTAATTTTTTGGTCAAACTATTAATCTTAAAACCTCTCACATAAGATTACTTGACATAATTTGTTGTCTTCTCCATAGTGGAACCGTTTTATGTTCCCCTCAGGAGCGGATAACATTTCTGGAAAGTTTGTTAGGATATCAAATATCTAGCTTAATCATACTCGCAATAATTGTGCCCTGATGTTGTATCTGTCATGTTGGCGATGGAGGAGGCAAAATTTCATGTTTTACTATTTTGTTTGCAGTGCCCACCATTTCGGTTAAGCTACCAAGGATTAGGAGAACCCTTGTGCTTTGCAGCATTTGGCCCTTTTGCTACTACTGCTTTTTATCTATTACAGAGTAGTGCAAGGTTTAATTTTTATGCTTTTTGTCACTTTAGTATCGGGATTCAAATTTACATACCTTCTTGATACTGATCTACGATAAACATATGACAGTAAGCTTCCAATAACTGGCACAATCCTATCTGCTTCATTCCTTGTTGGCTTGACAACAACTGTTATTCTCTTTTGCAGTCACTTTCATCAGGTAATCTTTCGCTCTCTATCTTGTTATCCCTCCATCTCTTTTTATAATGTTATTTACTTACTACCTGACAAAAATGGTGGACAATTCAGATAAATGAAGATAGACCTGTTGGAAAAATGTCTCCTTTGGTGAGTAAACTTCTAAATCTTCAAATCTAATAAATAAAATGAATGAACAAATAAATCATTCTTTATTTCGTTATTCAGGTTAGGCTTGGCACGAAAACCGGTTCAGAAATAGTGAAATTGGCGGTGATAACACTCTATTCACTTTTGTTTGCCTTTGGTCTTAGCAGGGTTCTTCCTTTTACTTCCATTGTAAGTCGTGTTGAATTCTATAGTTTCTAATTCTACTTTCACTTTCCTGTGAAGAATAGTTTCATCGCCTCATCTGCTTTATGCTGGATATCCATTTTCTTATCTAGTATCTCTAGACATTGTTCTGAAAATATTAATTGTTCTGTTTCAGTTTCTTTGTTCCCTTACATTACCCGTGGGCAAACTGGTGGTTAGTTTTGTTAGGGAGAATCACAAGGTCAGTAGCAAACTCGTTTAAGTTCTGCTCAATTAATGTACAAGCAAAACATCATTTGGGACCCCAAAAGTTGTAGAAAATTTGATACCCTGCTCGGGTAATGGTTTGTTTACCATAAAGTGCCACAAGTTTGGAGTGGAAATCTTAACAGACTGAATAACTTGTTACTCTATACTTTGAATGACTTGTTACTCAATAATTTGTTCCTATGAACAGAATCGTTCCATTACTATATTTTATTCTTTAACCATTAAAGTTGACGAATCAATGTAGGGCTGCACGGTCATTGAAAAGTTTAAAAGGACTATAATAATAGAGACCATGTTATTAGAAGATCACATGTTGTCTTTATAGTACTTTCATATTTTGAAATTATGGTCTTGCAACTTGGTTTTTACAGGACAAAACAAAGATTTTTATGGCCAAGTATTTCTGTGTGAGATTGCATGCGATATTTGGAGCTGCTTTGGCTACTGGGCTAGTTGCTTCTAGATTGATCTCAAGAAGACTAGTGGCTGTTAACCTCTGAGTAAGCTGTGTAGCAAAGTATTAAATGGAGAATTTGATTGACAAAAATTAGGTAACCCTAAAAGATCAAACATTTAGTTTTAATGTGTCCAAGTTGTTTGATCTCGGATCATATTTCATGTTACCATTTAAGTAGAGTTCATTTTGCATTGCTGATACCTCAGACTGCAAGCAAGGGTAAGGCATAAACATTCAAGAGTATATTTGGAAGCACCCAGTGAAGAACCATAGACCTGGCAAACCGGCAGGGTTTTTATGGAATAGGTCAGGCTTAAAAATGTCTGGTTCTTAAATAAGTCCATCTGCCGAGGAACTTTCAAGCTTTTCACCAGTAAGTCTCGCAGCCAAGTGGCATTGACGCCCTTCAATCTGGGTTTGAAAAAGTATGTATACTAGACTTAGTAGTGCCTCCAGTGATTCGGGTTAGGCTGGGAATTTAATTTTTTTGGTGACAAAACATGTAGATATACTCGATTCCTTTTAGTTTGTATAGTAGTATTATGTTCTTTACCAAAACAATGCCATAGCTCAACCACTTAAAATAATTATTCCAAAAGCATTTTTAGCATACATAATAAACAATAAATTACAGGGCAAAATCATATGAATAATGTTAGAGACACAAATTATTTTACAAATATTTTATAAATTGCTGATGTGGCATACTGCAGTCGAAGATTATATTGAAACAATTTGTTAATCAATATGGTAAGGTGAAGTATACTATATCAGCCGTTTGTAAAATAGTTTGTGTCTGTAGCATTATTCAAATCATATATTATTATCTAATTCAAAGAGAGCAAAAATCCTGGTTATAATTTAACTAGAAGTTTTAGAACAAATCGTAGATGCAAAATGGATATAATGTTGAAACATAATACGCACCAAACATTACCTATCATCTAAAATAGGGTAAATCAATCAAAATTATTAAAATGAATTATGCTACCAAAACTTGACATTTAGCGGTGAGAAGATTGAAGCTTTCACTGCAGTTCCACAATTATTTTAAGCATCAGTTTTTGGCTTAGAAGCAACAAAGAGTTTTGATCTCCTTTTCACCAGGCTCTCACTGCGTCGTTCCCTCTGCTCCTTAAAGCGTGTTGCAAGAAGTTTTTGATATTCAGCTGCCTCTGACTTAGCCTTGGCAATTCTCTGCTTCTCAGAAATCCTAGCTCGTTTTCTTTGAAGAGTAGTGGAGTTACAAGTCTTTGTATCTTTGGAGCTTTACTGCTCTTCTTTCCTGTTATATCCATACACAGGTTATTAAATTAATTGTATACAAAAAAATATGGCATTGATGATTCAAGTGACTTGACATACGAAATAATTGAAGCTATGTAAGCATTACTTTAAAAACAAGATGACTGTTGTATATTCAAACAATTGGAAAAAGTACTGTAATCAAGTGGGATTACTCCAACATTATAATCTTACTGCCACTTGAGGCAACAATGTAGAATACTATGGTCATGTGCTGAACCACTTCATATATCATTAAATTTCCCCTTTCGGCTCCTACTTTTATCTCAAATTACATAACTAGGTATAAGATTTCCTTACCAGATTTTGTAGTAAGTGTTCGGCGGTATGTATTGACATACTTCCGGACATCATCATCCTTGGAAAGGTTAAAGAGCTTCCGAATCTTTGATGCCCTCTTTGGACCTCTCATTTTGAGTTTCTCTGTGTCAGTCAATCCAGACAGATCATTATCACCCTTCTTCACTATAACCAAGTTCAGAACAGAGAGGCCTTGGCTAACGATGCACCCGCGAACAGACTTCCTCCTCCGCTCTCCATTTCGTCTTCCACTACCACGAAAGCATGGAGTGCCTTAGAAAAAAAAGCACATGAAATTAATAACACCAATTTTGATCTTTTGAAGTCAATTCAATACATTTTCAAATTCAAAACTGACGTGATTCAAATTTAAATTTCGAAACAACGATAATTGTAATTAGTAGTACGTTTAGACAATTCACAATATTCATTAATTTTTGAAACATAACTTATCAAAAATACAAAATTAGTCATGTATTTTGGAAGAGCGGGTACTATTTTTACTGCCAGGCATTTGCAAAACAGGTAGATCTAAGAAAACATAACCAAAATGCAAATAAATTAAATCATCTGATTAATATATTCAGGGACTGTAATCCATGCATGTCAATTAATTTATTCAAATTCAAAGATTTTCAAGATGTACAACTACAACCAAAGTGACAGTACAAGTTTCAGCATTGTTACCTCCTGTAATTACTAATAAGGATACAAGTTTATATGTGGATGTTAGAACATCTCCCAATTAACCAACCTCTATGAAGCAAGAGACGAACACGACCAGGGGCAGTGGGGTCGAAATTATTACTCCCTCCGTCCTAAATTATCTGTTTTTCTAGAGTTTCACACACATACCAATATGTGTGATAAAAATATTAAATACCCTTATGTGCTGACTTTTTTGTTTTCTGCGCATGAATCCTGCGCATGAATCCTTATTGGTGGGAATATGAAAAGATGCTTAAAAAAAAGAGAGGCATAAATGAGAGTAATGACTATCATTAATTAGGGTAAAGGGGCAAACTTGGAAAACAAAGGGAAAAAATACATTGAAATTTTGAAAAAACAGATATTGTGGGACAAATTTTTTTTGCTAAAACAGCAGAAAATTTGGGACGGAGGGAGTACTAAGTTACAAAAAATTTAGCGGGGGTTCGGGACAGCGCCCCCGAGCCAATTTTTTTTAATACTTTATACTTTCGGGTATATATATATATATATATTACAATAAAAATATAATGAATAATAATATATGGTATATATATACTATATTGACTCATAATAAACTTTTTTAATCACAATTGTTCATAAGTAAATAATTCATTATTTATTTTTAAAAATAATAAAAATTATATTATTATTTAGTTTAAAATATTATAAAGAGAGATACATATATTTGAGAGGATATGAGTCATATGTGGTTAAAATTTGATTGACAAAGTTATACAATTTTAATTTGACCCCGTATAATAGAAAATTTATAAAATTTTAGTGGGGTCAATTTATATATAATACTTAAAATTTTTAAAATTTATTTTACATTATAAAATAAATTTTTTTTCAATAAGGTCGATTGACCCCACAAAGTATGCGTGGCTTCGCCACTGACCAGGGGTCAGAACTCCCAGTTTCATGGGGAAACCTTGCTTGTCGCAACCACCCATTATTTTGAAAACATATCCTTACTCCTGTCAAACAAAATAACCAAACCATACACAAATTAATTACTTATTAAATCTTCCAAGCAAGTGATTGATGAGTATACAAAACAAAAGTACAAACCATACCTCGCCCAAAACGCACAGCTGAAATTTAAGGCATTAGTTAGAATAAATACTTTTTGGACATTACATGCACAACTATGAAAGTTGGAACCAGTTAAAAGTTATGAAAGATAAGGAATAAAAGAACTGATATTTTCACATGTTAAAATAATATTTTCACATGAGTCTCGCACATGGAGAGGTAAGACTTGCTTACTATTCATGTGAGAAGAATCACGTGAAAATATTATTTTTTTGTGGAAATATAAAAAATCAAAAAACCACTAGCAATTATACTCAGTTATTAGACCAAAAAACCAGTCGTAATTTCCATACAACAGGTGACCACTAGCAATTATATTTTTTAAATGCGTTCTACTGAAATCAATTCAGACATATCATACGCCTATTCCTCTTATAATTCGGAAAAAGTGGTCGAAACATAGAAATGATTCAGGTACACAGAAAATGGAGACTGAAGAAGCAATTGGGACCTCAGAATTTTAGTAATATTGAAATTCCACCATTCATATATGGAATGAAATGCAACAAGTGAACTATACAGAAATTAACACTTCATTATTATTCACCAATCAAATGTAAAAGAAACGAAAATTACTACAAGAAAGAGGATAATAAGATCATACAGCTTCTGATCATCATCGATCTCAAGCTTCTTCTGGCACCCAGTAGTTGGATTTGCAATGTTGAACTACAAAACACAAACAAACAATGGGCGAGTATATATATACATATACACATATATGAAAAGGAAGTACAAAATTTATCTATTTATGAATATAACCAAAGGATGAAAACCTTCATGTTAGATCAGCTTCTTCCGTTCAACCGTGCCAACTGCATTTTCTGAGGGAAAAATGGGTTAGGGTTTTAAATTAGTGAAATTTATACCAAGTTTATCGGGTCGGGTTTTTTAATTTCGTCCTTCCTTTTTTAATATGGGCGGTAACCGAATATATCAACCCAATGGTTTTGGATTGGGCCTAACATAGTGGGGGGTTTCTTTGAAATTTATGTTTTAATTTATATATTGTGAAAAAATTCGCATTACGTCGCATATGATTATAAAATTAATTTATTACATTAAATATTTTTAAAAAATATTATCAATTATAATTATTTATGTTACTCTCATAATAAACAAAGTCCATGTAAAATTGCAATATGTATCATTTTTCTTCTTGTTTTTCTTTTATTTACATGTTTTAGGTACTATTAACCAAGAAATCAAAAAAAATAAATCTATTTGTGATGTCATTAAATCTGAACATGGTGGATGGAGTAATGTCATTTAAGACATACCAATAACATATTTAAATGTAATATTTTTGCATATAAAATATACTTTATATATTATTTTTGGAAAATATTTTTCATGTCCTTCCTTTTTCTTTATTTAATATTAATAGTTGATACATTTGGTTAAAGTAGTAGTGTGTGACTGTGTTTTATTAAACCTTTAACAAATTAAAGATTGCACATATAGTAAGAATGTAAATAATTTTTTATCAATCTTTATTTATTGTTATTTAGTAGTTACCCTTAACTCCCAAAGTATGTTATAAGGTACACCTGACAGTATATTAAAAGATGGATCCTATTAATTAATTTATTAAATAAACAGGAGTTATTTACTCTTATATTTATTTCCATAACTGCATTTATGTACATATAAGCCTATTTGTAACCTTAAGAGTTAATAAAAAAACAACATAATAACAATCCCAGTCCTTAGTCTCCATCTCCATCTTCTATTTCAATCCGACTCTTATGGTCTGATTGAAATGCCTTTCAAAGGATTTACATTTTTCAAAATTGGATTCTTATTGAGTTTTCACACTTTGTTTCAAGTAGGGTATGGAATTGAGGCTATATCATACAACTACTCTGTAAGCATAGAGGTAAATATTAATGATTTAGAGACTACAGTATAAAGTCCTCGATCATGCTCTTGTCAGAGAAATAGATTGTATATAGTCTCGCAGATTAAGGCAAATTCAAAAAATTATAGGGGTGTAAAAAGTGAAAGAATTGTAAATTTTTATACATGGCACAATGAAGATAATTTTCATAGCTTTAAATTGTGCTAAACAAACCATAATTAGTTTGGATGCCATGCCATAATACGACTTATGTAGCATTTTGTTAGTCTTGTCCATTTTTGTCACCTTCGTCTTTTTCAGTGCCTACCCTATCCTCTTGCTCTTCAATATGAAGGAGGAGGAGGATTAGTGGTCAATCCTGCATTTTCCGATGGCTTAAAAGGATGGTATGGTTATGGAAATGCATACATTGAATTGAGAAACATCGGGGGGAATTCCTTTGGCGTAGCCTTCAACAGAAGTGTGCCATATCATAGTGTATCACAACCGATATTGTTGACAGAAGGAATTTATTATGCATTTTCAGGTAAATTTTTTGGTTGGGAATTTTTGTCAAGTAATTTAAATAGATCATTTTTAACTATAATTTGGTTTATTTATTTTTCTAAGCTTGGGTGCAAATCGATAAAGGAAGTGAGGTTGTGGTAGCTTACTTGAGGAATTCGCAAAACCTAACAATGACAATAGGATCTGTCATTGCTAAGTCTGGTTGTTGGTCTATGATTAAAGGAGGGGTTACTCCTGATCAAACAATGCAAGCTAACCTCTATTTTGAGGTATACGTACTATTCTTTATTACTCTCTCTCTCTCTCTCTCGTTTCATAAGATTCACTTTTGTGTTTTATTTAGTTTTTTTTAAGAATCTAACAAATTTGACAGAGTATGAATACTACAATTGAAGTATGGATTGACAACGTTTCTCTACAACCATTTACAAAAGAGGAATGGAGAAACCAACAATCTGAAAGCACAAACAAGGTAATTAAACCATTTAGTATTCGAAACTCTCGACACAAAAAACATTAGCATTGAGAAATGAAAACGTCTTGCAGATAAGAAAGAGGAATTTGAGGCTCATTGTGTCTGACAAGGATGGAAATAACCTCCAAGGAATAAAAATCAGCATTGAGCAAACACGACCTCATTTCCCAATCGGTTGTGCCATCACAGAGCATATATTATCTAGGAAACCTTATGAAGAATGGTTCACTCCGCGCTTCACTGCAACAAGTTTCGGGAATGAGATGAAATGGTACTACACAGAACGAGTTGAAGGTCAAGAGAATTACACCATTGCAGATGCAATGGTTGCCTTTGCTAAGCAACGTCGAGTTTCGGTGAGGGGTCACAATATTCTTTGGGATAACCCCCTTAACAACTTACGATGGGCCAGAGCTTTATCTCCTCCGGATCTTCTGAATGCAGCTATGCAAAGAACTCATTCTGTGATTTCAAAATATAAAGATGAAGTTATTGGGTGGGATGTTGTGAACGAGAACATGCATTTCTCATTTTTCGAAGATAAAACTGGCCCAAATGCCTCCGCAATGTTCTACAATGTTGCACAAGCATTAGATCCCAACAAAACCATGTTCTTGAACGAGTACAATACGTTAGAGGAACCTTCAGATAAGAAAGTAACCCCGTCCAAGTATCTGAAAAAAATCGAGGAAATTAGATCTTTTCCGGGGAATGAAGACATGGTGGTAGGGATTGGACTACAAGCTCATTTTCGTAAGCCAGATATTCCTTATATGCGCGGGTGCTTAGATATCTTGGGTGCAAGCAAAATGCCGGTATGGATTACAGAATTGGATGTCGAAAAAGTTCCAAATCAAGTGAGTTTGAATTCATGAAATTTTAAATCTCAATAGACTAGCTAGCTACTAACAATCAACAATATTAATATTAATTTGGTTGGTTGGTGATAGACTGTTTACCTGGAAGAAATTATGAGAGAAGCGTATTCACATCCTGCCGTTGAAGGAATTATTTTGTGGGGTGCGTGGTACCCGGAAGGCTGCTACCGTATGTGTTTAACAGACGACAATTTTAATAACTTGGAAGTCGGGGATGTAGTTGACAAGCTGCTTACAGAGTGGAAGACGGAGAAGTTGGAGGGAGTGACGAACAACAACGGAGTATACGAGAGCCAAGTTTATCATGGAGAATACCTTGTAACAGTTATGGATCCAAATTATGGAAATATTTTCTTAACAAAACAAGTGAATGTGAGTTCTGATCATGATGATCCACAAAATGTTTTGATTTCCATATAATCTATCTACAAATTTATTTAAGTTAGTTACCCTAATTAAAGATTAATTAATGGCGCCCCGACCAATATTAATTCTTTTATCCAGAACTTAATTGAGAAGTACATGCATGTACACCATGATATATACATTATACTAGACAGACAACATGCATATAGACAAATCTTATACCTTACCACCTTTTATGGGAATTGATTGAGTTTGTAAACTTCGAGTTCTATGTTTTGTAGTCGTGATAATTAATCAAGTTTGAAACCTAGTTATGGATAAACTTTCTAGTTTATAAAGTTTTGAATTTTAAGATTCAAATCCAGCTCATGAAATATAAAACACTAGCAACATTCATGTGCCTCCAGTACTATGGACCGCGAAATTTATCTCAAACTTTGGACGGCCCATAAGATTTATTATGATTAGTTGGAAATTCAAAATTATTTGTATTTTGTTATATAGATTCTTGATCCTTCTTTTTACTAGTATTTATATTATTTATTTAAATTTTGAAAGTAAATAATCTCATAATTAGTAGTTCGTTTAGGTAATTTATAATATTTATAATTGTATTGATATAAATTAAATGAATTCATGTTAATTTAAAATTGACTTTAAAAATTAATAAATTTTTTATTATAATTTAGAATTGAGTGAGTACTACAATTTGCGTAAACATATATAGACATAGTTTTTGAATATAAATTTTAAAAGCAAAATTAATATTATTAAAAAAATTAATTTTTTAATCATATCAAACATAAAATTAATGTTAAAAAGAGCATATAAAAAGAAATAAGGGAGGGGCAACATAAATATAAATATATACTAATACTTTACCCAAAATTGAAAAAGAAAAATACTCTTCCATATAAATTGGTCGCGTGAAAGTTTATAGAACATTGGTGTTCGATTTTCAAGTCTCCGTACGCTCGTTGGTCGCGTCTGTTTCTTGTGAACTCCCTGAAAACTAGTCGATCAATTCAGATCAAATCAGAAAAAAACTGCCATCAATGGCGACACCAACACCACGCGAAGAGAATGTGTACATGGCCAAACTCGCCAAGCAAGCTGAACGTTATGAGGAAATGGAAGAATTAATGGAGAAGGTCTCCGCCTCCGTCACCGAATCCGACGAGCTCTCCGTGGAGGAGCGCAACCTCCTCTCCGTCGCCTACAAGAACGTGATCGGCACTCGCCGCGCCTCCTGGAGGATCATTTCGTCGATCGAGCAGAAGGAGGATGTAAGGAAGAAGCTCCTTAACAATTCGGTTCCCAAACTCAGTAAACAGAAATGAAAGGAAGCTCAGACAGAAATGAGAAAGAAAAAGATAGATAGGGAGAATTAAGAGAGAAATAGATAAGGAATAGAGTTAATCGGGGAAGAAGAAAGTATATTCATTCTATCCATACCTCTTGCATCACAAATCTCAGCTAAATACCCTTACCTCAGCTACGAATCCAAACAGAAAATGAATAATAGATGAGCATGTGACTGGCACAAGCTACATCATGCTGAAACATGACCCTCAATCAGAAAATAAAGACACTTCTTACTCTACCCTTATTTTATTCTGGCAAATTACTATGACACCCGAACAACAAATAACTCAGAATAAATGCGAAATAAATGCAGAATAAATGCAGCTCCCCTTTCTTACAATCCCTCCCCCTTCAGATAAACCCGTGTCCTCAAGGTTTAAAATTAGGAAATTTCTTGACCAATTCATTCCAGTCTTCTCAAGAAGCTTCACTGGGTAAAGTGTTCGTCCATTGTACCAATACCTCCACCCCTGCTGCATTTTTTTTCTTCACCATTCTTCTGTCAAGAACAGCCACTGGTTCCACCATAAACTGTCCAAGTGAGTCCAGGGGTGGTAAAGAAGGAGAAGTAGTACAGTGCTGGCCCACCTTCTTCTTAAGTAAGGAAACATGAAAAACTGGATGAACTTTGGCATAAGTTGGCAACTGCAATTTGTAAGCTACTGCTCCTACTTTGCTTTCCACCAAAAAAGGGCCATAGTACTTGGGCAGTAATTTCCCTTGATTTAATCCAGATAAGGAAAGCTGCTTGTATGGTCTAACCTTAAGATAAACTATATCCCCAGACACAAAGACTCTTTCTGTTCTGTGCTTATCTGCGTAGTGTTTTATCCTTGCTTGTGCTTCAGTCAAATGCTGCTTCATCAGTCTCAGCAATTGGGCTCTATCTTGACAGAATTGCTTGGTGATAGGGTCATAGACTTTCCCAAACTGATGGAAATTTAGGTGTGGGGGTTTATATCCATTAAGCATCTCAAAGGGTGTGGCCTTCAATCCAGTGTGAAAATGGGTATTGTACCATAGCTCAGCCAGAGGAAGCCAAGAGACCCAATTGTGTGGATTTTGTGCAACCATGCACCTGAGATAACATTCTAATACCTGCTTCACCCTCTCAGTCTGGCCATCTGATTGAGGGTGATAGGATGTACTCATCTGTAACTTAGTCCCCACTATCCTGAAAAGTGACTGCCAAAACAAACTAATAAACACCTTATCTCTATCAGATACTATGGTAGCAGGTAAACCATGTAGTTTGTAAATGTGCGAGATAAAAACTTAGGCCAACTGAGAAGCAGAAAAGGGTGTTTGAGTGCCACAAAATGCCTATATTTAGTTAATCTGTCCACCACTACCCATATCACTGTATTGCCTTCTGATTTGGGGAGTGCCTCAATGAAATCCATAGATATATCAGCCCATGGTGTCTCAGGTACTGGTAGGGGCTGCAACATACCGGGGGAGGCTAATGTTTCATGTTTCTGTTGTTGACACACATCACACTCCCTAACAAATGTAGTAACATCCTGTCTGAGTGTGACAACCCCAAAACAGGTCCATTCCACCCAACTCATTCTGAGTCGTCAAATACATGGTACAGAAAACAACTACAACTTTATTACAATAATTATCGTGCAAAATACAACAACACATATGCTGTGAGTTTGGATACAAATATATACCAAATGTGACTCATGTTCCAACCGTGGATATCACCTCACAATAACACCTTACATAAAGGTATAGTCAAAAACTGTTTTAGAAATTAGAATCTTTGGGAAGTGCTCAAGGAAACATTCGTACATGGAAGGCCACGCGTCTAGGTTATGATAGATATCATATGGCCACAGAATTATCCTTGGTTGACCCAATAGACCCCAAAGAAAAACGAGAAGATTACTATCATATTCTTCCCAATGGTGAGTCTTCTCTTGACATATCATTATCTCTACTATCTCTAATTGAGAATTATACTTTAAACAAACACCAAGATTATATAGGTAGTGCTCGTATATATACTCAGCAAGTGGATGAGCACATCCCTGTCTTATGATGACGCGAGGTTGTATGTCGTTAGACATCTTGTATGATAGTGGCAAACCACCCTTCCAACGTTGGGTACACCTTACCCTATTGGATTCACCAAATATAACTACTAAATGAACTTTTCTATACTGCTTCGGGAGAACATCCACAGCTAGAGACCACTGTTCTATTTCCCCGTTACCCTCGGTCGACCCAGCTACACTCTTATTACCTGAAAGGAATTGTGAAGCAAAAGGGTGAGCACAACTAGCCCAGTAAAGAATATCATGACTAAAGATAATTAAATTATCAGTAGCCTTCATCAATAATAAATCAGAGATTTAGAACATATGGTAAATGATAAAAATTTCAACCATAGTTGCAGCGGAACGAGCAATCCATTAGAAGAGTCAAATAGACTATAAAGTCTATTATCTTCTCCATGTTAAAAATCCATCAACAATGTTTTATCCCTGTAACATCAATCAACAGTTCCTTTCCACAATCATATGAATAACTCATAATCATAATTGTGATTCTAAATTTTTCTTCGCACCCAGGACGAAGAATATTTTCATCACATGTCTTTACCTGAAACATCAAAGATCATGGTTATACCAAATCACAGTTCCTGTTCATAATCATACTAATAAATCCATCTTTGCACTACGACCAAAGATATTCAACAACAGTTTATCTTTGCACTACGGGCCAAAGATATTCATCAACAGACCATCTTTGCACTACAGGCCAAAGATATTCATCTACAATTCATCTTTGCACTACAGGCCAAAGATATTCCTCAACCGTTCATCTTTGCATTACTGGCCAAAGATATTCAACAACAGGTCATCTTTGCACTACGGGCCAAAGATATTCATCTACAATTCATCTTTGCACTACAGGCCAAAGATATTCCTCAACAATTCATATTTGCACTACATGCCAAATATATTAATACCTCAAAGAATATATAATCATTTAAGAATTTATATAAACAATAATTATAACCATGTTGATCATTTCACCTTTGCACTTAAGCTAAAGATATTCAATTACAAATTCAATGGTCATGATCATACCAGTCAACAATTCAACTTTGCGCTACTGGCCAAAGAGAACCCATAGTCATGATCATACCAATAACTTACCCATCTTTACACTCAAGCGAAAGAGAATTTCAACATCAAGGTTATAAAAATGTTATATATGATTATAAAAATAATATGGTCAAAACATGGATTTAATTTCAAGAGCAATATTCATAAATCAACTATAATTTGGTTTAGAAAAAGAAACCAATTTTGTCGTGAATAGTAACTCATGAATAGTAACCTCGACTCAAAAAGGTAGAAATTCAACAATAAAATCTATACCAATATTTCGGTATAATAATATTGAAAGAATAACATTTCTTAAGCTTATAAACAATTTATTTAAATTGTTTACACTTTACTAATTAATGCATTTAATCATCATAAAATGTCAACTCTTAAGATTTCATCATCAATAGCCAAAACCCTCATCAAAAATCTGCATATACCTCATATAGGATTCTCAAGCCATAAAATCCTATTTTCCAATTTTCTTTCCTCACAAAACATATTTAATTCATTTACTCATAACTAGACCATTTTCATAAAAAATACCAAATCAGTTCCAAAAATATTTCTTTTCTGGAATTTAGCATAATATAGTCCCATAGTGAACATATATTTTTCTCAGAATTTTTAAAAGTCATTTACTATTTTTCATATGGCCAAAATAGCCGAATATTTAGACATTTATCAAAAATTGTACTTTTGTCTAAAAATTCTGAAATTTACAGAGTATACTTCTATCATATACATGTACTCCCAATAAAAATTTCATCAATTTTGGAGTTAACCACAAGGAATTATAAGCTGTTACTTTTAAAATAGTCTTTTCTCATAAAATTCATAACTCTCAATCTATACATCCAAAAATCACCATTTTTGGACACAATCAAGAAAACTCATCAAAATATCATTTCAAATTTTTCCAGAATTTTTGAAGATCAGAAAAATTACGAAACTGAAAATCATAACAACCCTTAAAATCCCTTAATATCCCTTACTATCCCTTACCTCAAAAGAGCAGTACTTCTGATCGGTATAAGGCTGAAGGAAACTTGCACTGATGAATAGCAACTCACCAAGTATCTAAATACTCACAAAATACACTCAATAATCTAGAGAGAGAAAGAGAGAAAGCTTATGTTTCTGGTGTGATTTTCAATTCTAACTTAGCCCTCTATTTATAGGAAAATTTTGGTAGGTTTGACCTGCAACCTGATGGCTTTACCTGCTACTATTCCCACCCACCACATTTGAAATATAATTCAGCACATTTATTCACCAACCACAAGTGGGGCCCACCAATTCTAGAATTTTCCACCAAAATGATAAACTCCGAAAATTCAATAATTTCTGAACCAGTCATCTCGTAAAATTCATAACAAATCATACGTTCATTTTTAACGGTTCAAAATTTGTGGGCATATACTCAACTTATATATGTATAACATATCCAAAAATTACTACGATCCAACGGTCGGATTAAAAATTATAACCCCCGCAAAATATCTCAAAAACCCTGATTTTTAATACCTCCATTCCGACAAAAATACTGATAAAAACCTCAACATTAACTCCTTCAATTTTAACCACAAAAATATATCCCTCATTTATATCCACATAAAATAAATATTTTCTTATCATATGAATCAATAATTAATTATTCACAAATAATATTACAGAATCACATTTATGACAACCAGGCCGTTCCCAGGAAAGAGGGGGCTTTCCAATAAGAATTTCTCCTTACTGGCGCGCAATTAGATGACCAAACCTCTCCTTAGACAGAACTTTCTAGACATTGACAATAATGTTATCTAATAATATTATTCAAATAATATGAATTATTGATCTGATAAAGGAAA
The DNA here is from genome assembly GCA_016801055.1 of Panax notoginseng. Taxonomy (NCBI): domain Eukaryota; kingdom Viridiplantae; phylum Streptophyta; class Magnoliopsida; order Apiales; family Araliaceae; genus Panax; species Panax notoginseng. The sequence continues at coordinate 12,517,621 of CM029017.1, read as the reverse complement.
ATACTGTACAGCAACAATTATTGAAACAACAATAATATAAAATATCAACGCAGCAATTATTGAATCAATAAAGTAAAATATTGAACAGTAATTACTGTAACAATTATTGAGTAGTGTCTTCTTACGTAAGAATCAATAATTTTAAAAATACTGTGCAATACCGTGTGCTACTGTGCAATAACGCGTATTACTGTATTTTAACCAACGGGTATTCCAACAGTGTTAACGGTAACAACTACGTCGTTATTTGTAAAAACCCAAATTTGTCGTTTTCTTCATCCGACAGTTATTCTGTTATGCGGCCCACAAATGGCTGCGCCGTCGTACGAATATTCCCCGACGGAAAGAATATTCCACGACCAAACGAATATTCCCCGACAACAATGATTATTTTATAACCACTTGCTTATTTTGAAAAAAAAATCATATTTCACTCATAACTTTAAACTTTTATCAATTTAACCATTTACTGAATAGTAATTATAAGAAAAATTGAATACTTTTATTTCATAAAATTCGGGGTCTTACACTGAGTGTTGGCCACCAAAGGAAGCTGTGAATCCTCTCAAAAGTCCCCCTTATTCCAGAGTGTCCTCCAATAGGAGAATTATGGAATTCTGTCAGAAATTTCCTTCTTAGATCAGCATCTGGACCCACTACTATTTTGCCTTGAAATTTAAGCCTGCCATGTTGGAAAGTATATCCTGGAAGAGCATCATCCTTGAGTTGTAATTGAAGGATGATCTCCCTTAAACCATCATCTTTTTCCCAAGTTTGAGCTATTTCAGTTATCCATGATGGAATTGCTGTAGTTAACATATGGCAGCCCGCTGAGGATGTAGTACAAACTTTTTGCAAACCAGCAGATTCTGGAATGAACTCTTCAGCAGATTCCATCTTTCTAGATAAACTATCTGCAACAACATTTTCCTTCCCCTTTTTGTAAGAAATTTCATAATCTAATCCCATAAGTTTTGTGATCCATTTCTGCTGGTTAGTGGTTGTTATCCTTTGATCCAGAAGATACCTTAGGCTGTGATGACCTGTTTTGATGAGGATTTTATTTCCTAACAGGTAATGTCTCCATTTATTGGCTGCAAACACCACTGCCATGAGTTCTTTTTCATAAGTAGAATACCCTAGATGTTTAGCGGAAATGGCCTTACTGAGAAAGGCTATTGGTCTGTTCTGTTGCATAAGGACTGACCCAATACCCCCATACGATGCATCTGTTTCTAGCACAAAAGGTTCTTCGAAATTAGGCATAGCTAATACAGGAGCCTGGGACATAGCCTGCTTGAGTTGCTGAAAAGCCTGTGCAGCTTGATCATTCCATCCAAACTTCCCTTTCTTCAAGAGATCTGTAAGTGGTCTGCTCATGACCCCATAATTTCTGATGAATCTCCTATAATGCCCAGTAAGTCCCAGAAATCCTCTCAGTCCTTTAATGGTTGTAGGAGTAGGCCATTTTAGCATACAATCAATCTTATCTTGGTCTGTAGACACCCCATCAGGATTAATGACATGGCCTAAGTAATGAATCTGCTGAGTACCAAACTCACACTTACTTTTTTTGGCAAACAAACAATGGTTTTGTAACAACTGGAGTACCATTTCTAACTGCTTCAAATGTTCCTCATAAGTCTTGCTATAGATTAGGATATCGTCAAAAAAAACCAACACAAATTTCCTTAAGTAAGGCTGGAATACATCATTCATTAGGGACTGGAATGTGGCAGGTGCATTGGTGAGCCCAAAAGGCATCACCAAAAATTTAAAATGGCCAAAGTGGGTTCTAAAGGCTGTTTTAGGAATGTCAGCAGGATTAACCCTTATTTAGTGATATCCGGACCTTAAAGTCCAACTTAGAAAACCAGTTGGACCCATGGAGTTCATCTAGCAGCTCATCTATAGCAGGAATCGGGAACTTATCTTTAACAGTTGCACTGTTTAAAGCCCTATAATCGACACACATTCTCCACGTTCCATCATGTTTTTTTACCAATAAGACATGAAAGGCATAAGGACTGTTACTTGCCTGAATGATACCATTGCTCAGCATCTCTTTGACAATCTTTTCAATCTCTTCTTTTTGTACATAGGGGTATCTATAGGGCCTGATATTCATTGGCTGACTCCCTTCTTTCAGCCTGATGTGATGATCCTGAGTTCTGAATGGAGGTAACTCCTGAGGTTCTTGGAACACTGAAGCAAATTGCTGCAAAATCTTTTCTATCTGCTCATCCTTCTTAACCTCTGTGAGGTTTGAGTCCCCATTTAAGCCACTGCTGATATACTGCTGTTTTAACTGGTCCTCATTATCCCCTTGACATGCCCCAAAAAGGTATCCAAAATATCCATGGGTTGCAGAATTTAGAACCTGCTTAAACTCCCCAGAATCCATCATTTGAATGGTAGGAGATACCTGGTCTGATTCCCCCTGCAACACAATGGTCCTTCCTTCATGCACTAAAGTCAGCTGCAACTCATGAAAGTCAAAGGTAACAAGATTAAAGAGTCGAAGCCATTGGACTCCTAAAACTACATCTATACCTCCCAGGGGCAGAACTCTAAAGTCTGTCTGAAACTCTTCTCCTTGCACAGACCATGATACCTTGGGGCAAGCTTGATGGCTAGAAACCTTAAACCCATCTGCCACAGTGACATTAAGAGGATTAACATCCTTAATCACAGCTCTAATATTCTTAGCAGCTCGAGGATCCATAAAATTGTTGGTACTCCCACTATCCACCAGTATCCTTAAGAATTCTCCATGAGCCATACCCAACAATCTAATGGTATTATTAGTACTGTGACCAGACAGTGCATGCAGTGTTATTTGGGCTTCTTGCTCTTCACATTCACCATTTAAATCCTCCTTATTATTCTCATCCCCATAATCAGGGTGATCCTCCTCCGTACCTTCTGATGGCAGCATCATGAACAACCTGGGTTTCTTGCAGACATGCCCTGGAGTAAATGGCTCATCACATGAAAAACACAACCTCAATCTCCTTTTTTCATTAATTTGTTCTCTGGTAAGGCCTCTGATAGGTAGAGCCCTGATAGCTTCCTCACTGTTCCTTTCCATTGGCTTGCTTGAAAATGTAGGTATCACCTTATTTTGAACAGCACTACCCCCAGGTTTGCTGACCATCCTACTCCTCTTAAGCCATGCTTCTAACTTGGCCTCCTCCACCCTAGCCAGTCTTATCATTTCTTTTAAATTTCCAGGTTTAAGTTCCTGCACCCCCGGTTGGATTTCCAATTTCAAGCCACCCCATAAAACAATCCATAAAAAACTCCTCATTGAGGGATGGATTTCTAGCTAGGACCCACCCTTTTAGCTCCTCAAATCTCCTTCTGTATTCATCCACAGTCCCCATTTGTTGCAGCTTCTCCGTGATGAATATTGGATTCCTTTTGTGCAGCTAAGAGTGATTCGAACCTTTTCATTAGCAGCTCCAGCTTCACATCTATCCCCTGATCTATGGTAGTAACGGACTCCTGCAACTGAATCCTAAGCTGCTGTATGTTATTGCTATGCTCCTGAAACTGGGTCTCCAAGTTACTTAGTCTCTAATTATTAGTGGCCATAACTGCAGAATTGGTAGCTTTGATACCAATTGTAAGGAAGAAGCTCCTTAACAATTCAGTTCCCAAACTCAGTAAATAGAAATGAAAGGAAGCTCAGACAGAAATGAGAAAGAAAAAGATAGATAGGGAGAATTAAGAGAGAAATAGATAAGGAATGGAGTTAATTAGGGAAGAAGAAAGTATATTCATTCTATCCATACCTCTTACATCACAAATCTCAGCTAAATACCCTTACCTCAGCTACGAATCCAAACAGAAAATGAATAACAGATGAGCATGTGACTGGCACAAGCTACATCATGCTGAAAACATGACCGTCAATCAGAAAATAAAGACACTTCCTACTCTACCCTTGCTTTATTCTGGCAAATTACTATGACACCCGAACAACAAATAACTCAGAATAAATGCAGAATAAATGCAGCTCCCCTTTCTTACAGAGGAGTCTCGCGGCAACGCCGATCACGTGGCGATTATCAAAGAGTACAGAAGGAAGATTGAATCGGAGCTTTCGTCCATCTGCGACGGGATTCTGAAGCTTTTGGATACCAAATTGGTTCCGTCTGCTTCCGCCGGGGACTCGAAGGTCTTTTATTTGAAGATGAAAGGATATTATCATAGGTACTTGGCAGAGTTTAAGACTGCTGCTGATAGGAAGGAGGCTGCTGAAAATACTCTTATTGCCTATAAGGCAGCTTAGGTAAAATTTTACTGCTTAAAACTTTGTTATAAAATGTTAATTTGCCTAATGCTACCCGTGTTTTTGTAAAGATGCATTCTTTTTGTTGGATTGTTAGGTTGACTTATGTTTGCTGGTTACAATCTTTGATGTTTTGTGTTAATTTTGGTTCATGTTTTTCTTTGTTTTAGATTTTTTTTCTCCTGTGGATTGGTGCGGATTTGTTTAATTAAGTCTGAATTTTGGTGAATTAATAATCAAAACTTTAGTTTGTGGTTCAGTGAGCACACTTGTTTTTATCAGTTTTCGTGCAATTTTATGCTAGTAATGTATGTTAATGATAATTGATAAGGGCAAGTGTTAGACTTTGAATCCTTAGTTCTATTTACTTGTTTAGATGTTGGGCTTTTGAACCTTGATTCAATCTTGACCAGTATTTTGGTTAGGCTTCATGCATCTGCATGTGATTAAGCTTATTATATATACAAGTTTATCGTATTATTCTGTGCCTCTAATTAAATGTGAAGAGTTAATTTATGGCTTAAGGTTTCAAGTTTTATGTTGGATTTGGTATCATGTATTTTTAGTGTTGATTCATCTTTCGATCATACAAATACTTTAATTTATAAAATTATCATATAAAATTGTATATTTCAATATGAATATGCAACTATTTTAAGAAAGTTTTTTATGTTCCCATTTATGGATAGTTCACGACAATTGTTTATCTATTTTTAATTTGCGACCAACGTGCATACACGGAATAGGTAGAAATGAGAAGAGAGGCCCACAACATAATTATCTTGTTAACAATGTTTACCAATAATAAAAAGACACGTGAGTGGATATACAAGTCAACGAATTTTCACATATATATCATTTTCCTTACAAATATAACTATATGAATATGTAGCTTTAAGAGTTAAATTAGGAATAATGTGTACACCTTTTTAAATTAGTATCGCTGTTTAACTTAAAATTATGGGTTGTTAATTTATAATTTTGTTCTGCTAATATGTGGTTGCAGGATATAGCAAATGCAGAATTACCTTCTACACATCCAATCCAACTTGGACTGGCTCTCAACTTCTCTGTGTTCTACTATGAGATTCTGAATTCTCCTGATCGAGCATGTAACCTTGCAAAACAGGTGGATACTATATACTCCCCCGTTTCCCAAAAAGAGTCGCTTGCAAAATTTACAGACATTAAGATATATTTTTGTTCCATGTTTACCCGTAATAGGTTGTTACTTGTTAGTTTAGTAGTGATGACATGATAATGAGTTTATGATCTCAAAGCTGAGACCACTATGTAATAAACAGATTACTCATTTTGCAGAATAAATTCTCCCCTCCCCCCAAATGGATCTAGCCTTTATAATTTAGATTTCTTTTGAATCTTACTTCAAATGACTCAACTTTTTGGAGATTGTTTTTGTATCGTCTCTTCATTGTGCTTGTGCATGTACATTGGTTACTGCACTTGTCAAGTCCTGGTATGTATGTATAACATCATATCCTTGGTTTAGAGAGCCAAATATTTTTTATGCCTTTGTTAAGTCTTTGTACATAATTGTTGATATGGTGACATCTTCAGCAGTCAACAAGTTCATAATAAGATAACATGTAAATGAGGACTTGTGATGTAATCTCATCCTTCAGCTTCATCTATTGCTGAGAGTTTTCTATTGGTCTTATCGGTTTATGCCAGGCTTTTGATGAAGCCATTGCAGAGCTAGATACACTCGGAGAGGATTCATACAAGGATAGCACTCTGATAATGCAACTTCTTCGGGACAATTTGACTTTGTGGACGTCAGATATGCAGGTTTCACTTCAACTTTCTTTTATGATTAGATTTACAGAACTCAAGGCTTTCTTCAATGGTGTATAATCCAGTGATATTGCTGGCTTATAGGACGATGCAGGGGATGAAATCAAAGAAGCACCCAAGAAGGAGGATGAACAGCAGTGAAGCTGATTATTTTTATGATAGTATCATGCTTCTTCTTTTGCTGTTTTTGATTGAAGAAGTTGCATGGTTCGGGTTCCTTTTTCAAATTTATTATGGGATTTCCTGATTTATAAACCTTGAATGTAACCACTCTCTTGGTTTCCCAATTTTATTTTCGTCTTTCACTTATACATAATCTTCCCCACCGATATGTTATGGTGGTTCATCTGTGTTATGCGGTACAACCTCTAATTACTCTTACTCGTATAATAATGTTGTGATTTTTTTTTTCTAATTAAAAATTGATATTTTTAATAAGAAAGTGGTCAACACACTCGTGTGATGTGAGGAAAAATTGTGGTTCAGAGGTGGGATGCTCCATTTGAGGAAAAATTACGGTTCAGATTCTGTACACATGTAGAGTGAAATGAAGCTATAAACACAAATAGAAAAATGGTATAGAAGAGAAATAAATATTGGCCTCGTCAGAAAAACCTGGGTTTTCTGATGAGAAAAATAATAAGCAATTATCTGGCCCCAAAATTTCCTTGTGAAGATCCAAAAATGCTTGAAACTGCAACTGCCAGCGACTCGAGTGTGGAGAGGAGAGATATATCTTGACGATGTCGTTTTCAGAATGTGGATATTGAAGCCCAAATACAGGATGTTTAGAAACATTTTCTGGCTTGCTGGGCTTTGAACATTTTATTTGTGTTTTTCTTGTGCAGTTGTACTACATCTAAGTATTTAATAATATTTCAAATTATTCTTATATTTGAACTTCAAAAAAATAATACTCCACATAAATCAACTGTAACTATATTAGTTAACTACCTTTAAATTTTTAGAATTTTAAAAACATTTTATTTACTATAATTATATTATAAAAAATGCTTTATTACACTTGTTCAACATTTTCTTTGTAATTTACTCTCTCTCTCTCCGTTCCATAAACATATTAAATTTTAAAATTGATATGATTTATAAAAATTTATAATTAAATAAATTTTATGATTAATAGTTTTTGTTATATACTATACATACGATTGTAATGATTGTATCAATTAACATTAAATAAATTCACATCAAGTTAAATTTAATATGTCGTCGTTTGATTTAAAAGTCAAATTATATTTCTAATTTTAAAATTAAGAAGTATTAAGGTAGTTTTTTGAAGATGTTAAAAATACATATTATATTATCAATGAATGGATTCATTACTATGTATTATATTCTATAAGTAAAAGCTAAAATACTATTTTTATAAATCATTTTATTAATTTCACCAAGTTTAACTAAAAATATTTTCTTATAAAAACAACACTCTTTTTAATTTATTTATAAATTATAAAAGTAAAATATTTAAATTTCAGAAACTAAAAATGACTCATTAACTAATGTTGCTGAGATATCTGTCTAATTTCGCGCCCAAACCAAAACCCATTTTTAATCCTCTTGTCTCATGACTTCCTCTCAATCTATCAGCGGCCATGGATGAGAAGGTTTTAGGGCAAGACTTGGCAAAGTTCCTAAAGGAATACCACTCCGATCAGATTTCCTCCATCCTTCTATCTCCGGATTCTCGTCTTCATTATCCTCTCCATGTCGAGTAAGTACGCTTAAACTTTGTACAATCCATTTCTATATATATATATTAGCAATTTAGTATATTTTGGCACAAACTTAAGAGTAAATTTTTATTCCATTTATGTATGCAACTATATAAATTTGTGTATTTTCAGTTTTGCAGAGTTACTGGATTTCAAGCCAGACGTTGCTCACCTCCTTTTCAATCAACCTACTAAGATCTTAACGAAATTTGATGAAGCAGCTATGCGGGTTCAGGTATTGCATTTTTTTAAAGTATATATCATGGTAGCATTTTAGCTGTTCACTGGATGATGTAATGGATCTTTTATGTATCTATGTTGTTTATGTAATCAACCATGCTTTTAACAAGTCAAAAGAGTTGTCTAATAAATGGTATTATCAGAAAGGAAAATTAGAAATCGCGATGATTTTGTTTTGAGGGATTAGCGAAATGCTGCCTTTGTAATATCTTTGTAAACTCTTCTCGAATGGAGTAAGTTGATGTGTCATGTTATGGGGCATACAGAGGATCATTTTGCCTGAGGAATTGAAATTCAAGGGCCAGGAAAATGCAAGCTTGAAGGAATACGTGCATGTTCGGATTAATAGTAGTGGTTCTCCTCTTGAATTCCCTGGTTGGATTTTCTCTTTCTTTCTTTTCATGCTTCTGATTCTATTAAGCTTGGGAATATACTTTTTGTTTTTGTTTAGCTGATGTGTCTTCTGTCTGTTCAGAAACATTTCCTAGCATTGGTCGCGTGAGAGTGAAACATCGTGGGATTCTTCTCACTGTCAAGGGAACTGTTATCAGGTCTGGAGCAATAAAGATGATGGAAGGGGAGAGAGTGTACGAGTGTCGAAAATGTAAACACAGGTGGATATTTTGCTCTTATGTCTAAATGTACTTATATAAATTATTGGCCAGGGCTTTGTATGATTCTTGTGTTTATGTGTTGAATCATGAAAAAAGACTATTGAAAGCAAAACTGTTCATATATTGTTCTTCAGTAACGAAATTACTCATTTGGGATGTCGTAGCACTTCGAAATTTGTCTGAAAATGTAACTAATCAAAAAATTAGTAACAAGTGCTTGTAGGATGGATCTCTGAGGACTATTTAAGTAATCTTAACTAACCTCTATGTTACGGATCAAGATCCTAGCCTAGTTAAAATGGGTATTGGGTAAGAATGGAGGGTTAGGATTTAGTGTTAAGAATGAATGGCTTAGATGCATTCTCATGTTATATTGTATTTTCTTTATTTTAAATAGCTGAATGTGAGTCATTAGAAGGTATCAATGAAATGAATTTAAAACTTCTTCTCTAGTTCTCTCTCTTTCTCCCTGCGATTTCTATCGAAGTCTACCTGATAATATAATTCGAAAGGTACACAATCTAGAGAAGTTATTCAGTTGCGGAGATACGAAACGAGAAATCAACGAGTCTTAACAATACTAAAGATTCAAGAATTGGAGTGGGAGCACAAGGAATTTGTCATGAATTACTTTGTGTATCATCAGCAATCCACCACAATTTCTGAATATGAGAGGTCATTTTTGGAACTTAAGTGATGGGCAGAGACTTGGAGTGAAGAGAATTTTGATGAACAGTGGGTTGTCGACCGATTTGTTGCCGGGTTGAAGGAAGAAATCAGATCCAATGTGGAAAGGAGTTATCCAAGATCATTAAATCTAGAAACCAATTCAACAAAGTGGCAAGAGATGTACCCCACACATAAGATGTTTGACAAAATTGTTGAACCAGAATTGGGTCATAAACGTCAACCAACTGACAAAGGGATCGATGATAATCAACAAACTGGTGACCCTATTGTGTTGCAAATCCAGACTCCGCTTAGGTCTTCCACATATGAGGCTCTAGGAACAGAGCTCTTTGGGCTCGTTCAAAACACACAAGAGACTGATTTTGTGATTAAAAATGTGCACGGCTTCAATTGTAATTTTGTACCAATCAACCAGAATTTGCGTATAGATGGAGTTGCTTTTGCTGGAGAGCTTAATGGTGGTGATCAACTGTATAAATTTGTAGAGCAAGATGACTACAATATTGAACTCAAAAGTCAAACCAAAGCCACCAGATGGAAATATGTCTAGGGAAGTGATCCAAGAAACTAGAGCTAAATTTGGAAATGAAAAGGAAGCCCCAAACACTGAGACAACAGAACGAGAGCCAAACATGAAGCTTAATTTCATTTTCTCTCTTCCACTGATTTCCTCTGACCATGTCTATATCTTTGCTTCTGCTATCTCCTCTGCATTTGGTTGTTTTGGATATTGGTTAATGGTCTTTGATGAAATAACCAAAAGAAATGAGTACTCTTGGAAATTTGAATTGAAGGAAGATGGTTTGTACTGAGGTGAAAGAGGAAAAACTGAGATCACTGAATTTCTTTTTAGCCATTTTTAGAAATTATTTTTACTGAATTATGATGGTTATCACTCAAAAATTATTAGCCAAACTAAAAAAACACAACTGCAAACACAAGTTGAATGTGAAAATCTTGTTGTTATGAGCAATATTAAGGAAAGAATAAGGCATAACTACTAGCTTGATCAATATGCTCCTATATATATGTGCCTAAAGCTTCAATTATTGATAATAACAAAGTGAAACTAGATGGTGATTGTGAAATAGGGAAGCTTGAAAAGACTAAATTTCGAAGCCATTTCATGAAATCATATTACTGAATTTCAATGAATACATATGGGCTGATTTTGTTCTCATCTATACATGCTCCTTTTCATCCAACTTTTAGTTTCAAATATGTTATCTTGAAGCTGGTCTCAAAGTGTAGTTCCACATAAGGAAAATCTTGGGATGCATTGAAGCATACATTGGGCTGCATTTGTGTTCAAGCATTTGGGCCCTTGCCACAAATCGAAGCCATGATTGTTGGGAAGGACACACAGGTCATAAAGGTTGGTGCAGCGACAGAGATCAATAATTTATTGGTGACAATACTTTACTCGGATCCATGGTGCCTGCTTTGTCTTTTCACCATGGACATCATTTCATTCTGTAAGAGGTATTATACAAACAAAGAGGTTCAAGTCATTAAAGGAACAATAGCTGTTGGAGTTTCCAGTGGTGCTAATAATGGAGAGATCACAGAAGTATACTTTCGGGATGACAGTGTTCCGATAGTCGTCATGATGGTTGTTAGTATTGAAAGTAGGCAACTTATGGAACTATTCAAAGTACATGTTAGAGAACAACAACAAGGAATGTTGCAGCTGATTACTATTAGCAAGCAGGTTAATCATCACATCTCATTTTATGCCTTCTCTGGTGGTATTATTAGTCTCCAATTTCTATCTTCAAACTGTGTCTCTGTTATGTGTATTGTGCAATTTTTCATGGGAATCTTAAATGGGTGCATTAACAGCCCCATTAGAGTGGACATATGGGAAAATAGTAGCCCTCTCCGTATTTTGGTTGGCACTACTAATTCCTTAGACCCAAAAATTTTTGACGCCTTAAAGAAGTGGAATAAATTGGCCTATGTTATTTTTGAGGATAAGCATGAAGGGCGTACAAGTGTTTGTGTGATTGGCAAGTGTGGAGCTGTGGGTGATTCTAAAAAGGATAGGCTTAAGAGAAATGCAGAGGCATGGAATTCGATGATTTTAAGTTATGTTCACAAAGCTAACGGAGGAGGCTGGGAGATTATAATAACACATGTATTTTGGTCTAGACATGAGCCATCTCTTGGCTTTGGAGAACATTGTTTTGAAAGGAGGTATTATCTAGTTTGGTTTATCGCATTGGTACAACAAACTAGCCTTTATGTTCATCTTCTGATTGACTCCTATGTTTGTGCTAAGTGGACCTTTAGGGGAATTGCTGGTTTGCTGATGAAATATGTAGCCAACATAGTTTTTAGAACAGACAATCAGCTTTCGGAGTTGGTCATTCAAGGAGAACACTTCCTCCTTGAGGACAAGGTGAATTTTGAATGGCGGAGTATTTTTACGGATCAAGATGCTAGCCTAGTTAAAATGGGTATTGGGTAAGAATGGAGGATTAGGATTTAGTGTTAAGAATGAATGGCTTATATGCATTCTCATGCTATCTTGTATTTCCTTTATTTTAAATAGTTGAATGTGAGTCATTAGGAGGTATCAATGAAATGAATTAAAAACATCTTCTCTAGTCTATCTTTCTCTCTCTCTCTCTCTCCCTGCAATTTCTATCAAAGTCTACCCGATACTATAAATCGATATCATAGGCAAAAGAATACTATATAAGAATCTTACAGGAGTAGGTGCGGCATTAACTTACTCCAGAACAAGCTGTTAGACATTTTTGTGTTTTAACAATCGAGAGTTTAAATTGACCTATTGACAGTAACAAACTCATGATGGGTTAATCTGTATGCATTTTCTGTTATTTTTGTTCAGATATTAAGTACTCATTTTTCCCAAGTTAGGTGTCATGTTTCAAAATGATGCAAGTGACACGGATTTTCTAAAGTGCCAACATCACATTTAGGTAGAATATTTAGTACACCTCTTTTCAAATTTGCATGTTAGTTGCTTAAAAATGATTCATAAAAAATCGCATTACTCGAGTGATCTCTAAATGTGTTCTGAATGTCTTAAAATTTGTGGTGAAATCGTGATTTTCTAAATTTGTTTTCTAGTGGTATTATTGATGCTTATATTTCGAGAGTACATTGATTATTGCTTGTACTGTAACTTACTGGAAGATGTAAAATGTAATGTATTTGAATTTTGATGATTAAACACAAAGTAAGATTCTTAGCTCCTCACCTTCATATTGCGCTATGTTTACGAGTAGGTTCAAAGTTTCTCCTGAGCTGGAAACCAGAAATTCAATACCCAAGCCAACATCTTGTCCCTCCCAGGTTTACTTCTATACTCTATCCAAAATTTATACACGGCATTGTTTGCAAAGTTGAAGGTTAAATAGACAATGTAGAAGAGCAATTATGAAATAAAATTTCAGTATTTGTGCGACCTTGTTTAATATTCATAGATTCCGTAGCTTAATCTTTCAAAATTACACTTTAATCCCCTGTCACCTTATAATCTGAATATGAGACTTGGAGGCTAGATTCTTTTTATTATTCCTTTTTATGTTGTGTATAGGTGTAGAATTGTAAATTTTTCTCCTTTTTGAAACTTCTTGTTTTTTTCGTCCTTTTCAAATGAGAATATGTTTAATAGTACTATATTCTTGTAGCTGTTGTTTTTGGTGTTCAAAGCTTATATCCATTGTGTACAATAACAGTGGCCTAAGTTCTGTGAAAGCACCAGTTTCCAGCTCTTAGAGGAAAACAAAATCTGCCACGATTATCAGGAAATAAAAATCCAAGAAAGTACTCAGGTCTTGGATGTTGGAGCTATCCCTCGTTCACTTCCTGTTATTCTGAAGGATGATCTTGTCGACATTGTTAAAGCTGGAGGTAGCACAACTAAAGTTACTATTTACATAGTGTATATTCACTATACTGCATCACATGAATACTTTATAACAAGTAGGAATATGTCGAGTAGTGTAAGTAAAAACTTCCTATTTCATTAACACAATTAACAAAGTGAGACGGAGATGAAAGAGATAAAAGCAAGGAGCTACAAAGCATTGCTTATGTAATCTTCATTAATTCTAGCGACAGGATACAACATGAATTTGTGAGGTAAATTAGTATAATACTATTAGTTTTAAATCATTTTCCTCCAATTTATCCTATGCAAGACAAGTTGCAACTTGCAAGTATTAAAGTAATTCATGTATGGAACTGAGGTTTGTCACAAATTTAGTTAAGAGTTTATTCCAGGGGAGAGGATCTTTTCCTGAAGTATAAATTTCTTTATAGACTTGTGACCAATGTAAGTTGTGTTAGGCTGCAGTATTAATTGTTTATTTGGCTGTGTGCAGCCTAGCTTCTCTTTCGGTATGATAAGGCCTTGTTTCTAAAGTGCCTGTAGACTAGTTGATTTAGTAAAGTATAAGAAAAAAAAAAGAAAAAGAAGCAAGATTCTCCTGTAATAATTATATAAATGGTAGCAAAGTTTTCTCTTACATCAGTCAAATTATACTCGCTTTTGATTTTGTGTGAAGTGAACACAAAGGGGTTCTCAAAGACAGTTTCGTCCTATTCAACTACCATGGTACAAAATGGTAAACCCAATCAATTTTTTTCTTCTAAGGATGCTCCTTTGGATGTTGAAGGTGAAGATATTTTCCATACTCCAAAATACGCAACAAAAATTAATACATAAGATGATTAATCACCTCTTTGAACTGATTCTGGTAAGGTTTCAATGGTGACACCAATCTTATCCCACCAAACGAAAAATCAGTTGGGAATTTCGTTTTTAAGGACATCGGGACAAACTTGGATAAACCAAGTATGGTTATGGATAGGATTCTGGTAGTAGAATACTTGGGTAAAGGAATCAATATAGTCCCAATAACTGTAACGGGTTTCTGCTGTATGACTGGAGTCAATAGTACGGGTGGTATGAGGATTGATACCCCAATTGGCAAGAGGCATGATGCTCTTGATAGTTGTTTTACTGTATTGAATTGGACTTGTTGTCTTAGTAGGATCATGAAGCGTATGCTTAATGTCCATAGATGCTGTTTCGATGATAATCTGTTCATATACATAACGATACTGATTAAAACAGGGAGGAGACTGTTAAGTCGTTAAATAACGTCTCTTTATCTCCCATAGATCTTTCATCCATTTTTCATCATTCTGTTCAATGAATAATACTGTTTCATCCACATTTACGTTTGGAATATACTGTTCTGGTAAAAGGAGAACATCTTTTACTGTAGGTTGGCTAGAAGAAGCCGAAGAGTAACTGGTCTGAGTGTTCAGAGTAGGAAATTCTGTATAATACAGATTGGCTCTGCCTCGGCCTCGTTGACCGCGGTCACGGCCTCTGCTAGTCATGCCTGCAAATATTCTCTGGTTAGAAAATCCGGTAAAGAGTTTTGTGATCCTTTGATATATTCAATATCAAAGTCAAATACTGATAAAATACTTTGCCAAGTGGCAAATATCTGTTTAGAAGCTAAATTTTGAACATCCTTTTTAAATATCTGTTTTGCAGCTGAGCAATCAACTCGGATTAAAAAGTGCTGATTCAAAAGATCATCTTGAAATTTTAAAACACATTTGACAATAGAAAGACATTCTTTCTTTATGGTAGGGTAATTTAAAGAGGGTCCTTTCCAAGTTCCTGAAGTAAAACGAATAAGATCTTCTTTTTTACTGTTAGGATTAAATTGCTTTAGAATACCACCATATCCTGTATTAGAAGCATCAGTTTGAACAATCTTCTTTCATTCAGGATTGGGTAAAGAAAGGCAAGGTAGCTGTTTAACTCTAGTTTTGATCTTTTGGACTGCATCAGTATGTTCAATAGTCCAAGGCAAAGGGTTTTTTCTTAACCGGGTGTACAGTATAGCAGCATCCTGGGAAAGATTAGGGTAATAGTCTCTAATATAATTTAGACTTCCCAAAAATCTTTGCAGTTGATTGGTATCTTTAATTTCATCCGGAAATTTAGATGCAAATTCAATACATCTATCAATTGGAATAATAGTTCCATTGAAAATATTATGTCCGAGAAATCTAATTTTTGTTTGGAAGAGTTTCATTTTAGGAGCAGGAACTACCAAACCATTTTTTATGATAACATTTTTAAAAATATTTAGATGTTTAATGTGTTGTTCAATGGATGGAGAGAAAATTAAAACATCATCAATATAGCAGATAATAAATTCAGTAAAAAGATTAAAAATATCATTCATAATATGTTGAAATTCAGAAGGCCCATTTTTGACACCAAATGGAAGTACATTCCATTCATTATGGCCAAAGGGTATAGTAAAAGCAGTTTTATAAGTATCATGATCTCTGATTTGTATTTGCCAAAATCCTGATTTCATATCAAATTTTGAGAAAATAGTGGCATCATGGAGTCTGTCAAGAAGATCCTTCTTATTCGGAATTGGATATCTAATCCAGGGCTTCATTAAGTGGTTTATAATTAATGGCAAGACGGGGAGTTCCTCGCTCGATTTCTGAATGTTTATTAACATAAAAAGCTGTACAACTCCAAGGAGAAGTACTGGGTTTGATCAAATTCTTCTGTTGAAGAGACTCGATTTCTGTTTTACAAAGAAGCAAATATTCCTTTTTCATTTGACTGGGTCGGGATTTAGTAGGAATATTTTTCTCATTAAAATTAGGGATATAAGGAAGGGAGATAATGTGCTTCTTCCTATTCCAAAAAGTATTAGGGACATCACTACAGATTTCCACTTGAAGAATCTTGTGGATTAATTTTATTTTTTTCCATCAATATTCCATTCATAAATGGTTTTTCCATGGTAAGATTTTTGAGTATGAAGAAAGTCTTCTTCATAGAGAATATCTTGGGGAGTAGGTCTAGGATAGTAATACCTACTAGGTCCGGTTAGAGCCATACGATTAACAGGTTTCTGACTATAAGTAATTTTATTAATAGTCTGCATATCCTGAAAGTTATTCTGGATTTCTAACAGATGACTAGGAGAGATAACATCAGGGTTATCAGTATCACTGTCAATATTGTTACTGGTGAAAGAGGAGTGTCCAGAAATAACATTAATTTGAGAAGAGGAAGTAGGTGCAGTTGTGAGTTTTAAATCTTTCATTTTGTTTAAAAGATTATCAATAAACTCATTGTCAGATTTAAAAGATTTCATTTTAAAATTACTAACTTCCAATGGTGGTTTTATGGTTACAGGTTGAAGGTCAAGCTTGTGGGGAATAACTTGACAGTTTTCATTAATATTATAAATTTGTTCTTCGATTCTGGTTAACTGTTTCCCTACAGTTTGAAGAAATAAATTAGTATAATTATTCTGTTTGGACAAGGGTAAAATATCTTTTATTTTAACCTCTTCTTGTTGATGGGGTATTTCAGATATATCAACATACGGATTGATAACTAAAGGTTTTAAGTTATTGTTTCCTGGACTAAGTTCAAGGGACTTAGGAGGAGGATGAATGGATTGGATAATATTACCATTTGTGGTGATCCAGTTCTTTTGAATTTCAGTTAAAACATTCAGTTGACTTTCAGTGTAAAATTCTGATTTTAATACGAAATCATAATATCAGGTAACAAATGATATAATACACTGATTATTGTTCAGATAACTATAATACTTAGCCTTGATTTCTGCTAATTTTTTATCACCATGATTTTTGAAATACTAATTTCTAAAATTCTGATATTTATCCTGCATAAATTCCTAGTTTAAACTTTGACGAATTTTACTATTGGGAGAAAAATCCATTAACATTCAAAATTCATATTACTAGCAGTTGGACTATAAGGTCTTCTGTTCTGAGGAGTATTTGTTTCATAAATACCATGAGGTATTTGATTTTCAGAAATATGAATTCCTCTAATCAAGTCTTCATTTTTAACATACTCATTTTTAGACTCTTGATAAACAGATCCTAAAGGATCAGACACAGATTGTCTGGAGGATTCAGGAAAATCAATATTATAAGAAACATTATTAATAGGCCGACTACGGGTAAAAGGTCTCTGGAATTTTAAATAAATATTTTCATTACTGGTTTGGATGACATTCTCAATGGACTGTCTAATTATAGGCCTGGTAGGAACAACATTAGTAATTTGCCATTGTTTTGGGAAAGTAATTTCTTCCCAAGGAATCATTCTGGGAATAGCCACTTGACTACTAAAAAGATTAAAGTCAATTAGGACAGTATGTCCTTGCTGGCTTTGCTTACGGATATAAGGGTTTAAAGTAGTTAAAACTTTAAGATGAATACGGAATAAGATGGCAAAAGGAGGAGATCCTGGTAGATACTCATAACCATGAGATATAATTCTCATCTCTAATACTTTTGACAAATTATTATCAGTTAAGGCTACACTTAGATTCGGATAAATATTAAAATAAACTGGTCCATGAGCAAGACTAGTTTCAATGGCTCCCATAAGAGAGGCTTTCCAGTTAAGACACCTACCATCTCGGAGGGTGCACTGAATACTGGTGTTTTGGCCAAGTAAAGTCAAGGGTTTAAAAGCTACTTGGACAAGTCCTATATGAACATATTTATATTTTTGCAGAAAAGGGTATAAATCTTCAACATGCAATAAATATAGAATTTCATCATTATTCTGTAAAGGAACAGCATGCTCAAAAGTCTTAATTATTCTTTTGCTGATAAAATCAAAGGTTCCAATTTTGTAAATTGTTTCGGGTTTGATTTTAGGAATAGTCCATTTATCTAGGGCTTCCTTTACATCCTGATAAGCAATTAGTTTAGTTGCTTCTAAGGTAGAAGCTGAGGCATTAGCTACTGTTGTCACAGATGAAGGAGAAAAATCAGTCATTTTTCAAAGTGACCATATATGCATAATTTATAAGTAATAAATTCATCAATATGACAATAAATTAACATGGCTCTGATACCAAAGGAGGGCAGGATCAAGAAGGATACAAAATAAGCACGTCTGTCAACGGTTTACAGAGGATAAAAGCCACAACGCCTTAACACGACTAAAGGCAAAGTCCTAAACGCGACTTGGATGACGTCCCACTTATTCAAGTATCAAACTTAAACTTGTCTCATTTAATAAAATGACATGGATAATTTAAAGGCATATTAAATATATATTAACAGATAAATTACTACATATATGGTCTCATGAAGTTACTGTTGGTTTGGGGGTCTACCCAAAACTATAAACCTGCAGGTTTCTTCCTGTATGGCTTCTTTGGTTAAACCAATTAACTGTTCAGATTTATCAAACTGTTCTAGAAAATAAGAACGATTATGGTGATTAGTAGTTGTTTGATATGCGAGTTTATAACGATTACTGTTATCTATATGATAATCTAAAAGCTCGAGTAAGGAAACATAATAATTAACAGAAGCAATAATTTAAACTTACAGTAGAGCTCTGCAAATCCTTAAACTTCAAACTTTTATATATATCAAATATTTTACAGAGAGAGAGAGGGAAAATTCTAAAAGAAGTTCTGCCTCTACAAAGGGTGAGGTCTTCCTAATTTATACAAGTGAGGAGATAAGAAAGGATCGTGCGTGTCCTTGTCAGTGGAGTCGATCAGTGATCCTTATCTTTCTTTCTTTAAGTCTCAGCCGTAAAAGGTGGAAGGCGTGAGACAGCTTGTCGATTGAATGGAGCATTATTGGGACAGCTGGCGTCGTTTAATGATAATGGAGAGAGCGACTGACTTTCTTTTCAGGAAGTGGAACTACTGTTCTTGTCTTTTTCTGATTATTGGTCTACTTTTTATAGTGGAAGGTGACTATCATGCTGCTTTTCCTTTCTTGTCCTGTTCCAATTTTTCAGAAATCATAGAGGTGAGAGAATCCCAAAAGTCTCCCATTGTGAGTTCCGGTTCTGATTCTTGACTTTCTCTGGCTAGAACATTGAATTGATTGTCATCCTGTTCAGATTCTTCATCGCTAACTGTTTTCATAGAAACATCATCTGAGATGATACTAAGGATTGTAAGAATTGAGTCTTCATGTAGTCCATAGTTTTAACAATTAATTCTGTTTCAGTGAGATTATGAAACTTTTGTTTTAAATCTGTCTGAATTTTAACAAAAGGATTAACTGGTACTGGTGAAGGAAGGCTTTGCGGGATAACATCTAGACAAGCCTGGGTGTGATTCTTTATTGTTTTAAGGAGTTCTGGTAAAGTCGGATTAAGACCTTTATCCCACCATTTGGTAAAGAATATCCTTTTGAGACGGGGAATCTTATTCTGGTAATCACACCGGAAATCCCATTTCCAAATCCAAGGGATACTGAAACGGATTATAAAATGGGTAAATAATTTAGACATGGACAAATCTCTATTTACTGGTATATGGGAATAAGCAACTTGCCATTCCTTGAATGCTGTTTGAACTGATTCTGGTAAGGTTTCAATGGTGACACCACCTGATGTAAAAGGCTCAAACTATCAAATCTGAGGTGAGATAAAGTTTAGGTCTATACCCTGTCGACCCACCATGGATTTGAAAAATAACAACCAACCCAAGGTATAAAAACTCAGGTTTATGAAAGCGAGTTGATTTGAAGAATATGACATCTATTTAAAAAATATATGTGTCATTGGTAGCACCCCAAACATAGGATCAACTTGGTATACTTGACTGGGCTGAACAACCAAAAATTGAATGTAAAGTGAAGTGTGTATTTGCTAACATCAAAGTATTAATGTACATTTTAATCTTGAAGGAAGTTATATGACAACCTTGGTGATAATGAAGACGAGTTTGTACTTGAAATTCTCTTGGCGAACAGTAATTCATTTAGATGTAATATGGCCATATATTATCCAGTAATGTTTTTCCTTATTCTTCTTGAAATATGGTTGTGGTGATGGAATAATTCTATTACTTGATCTCATATTTAGATATATGGAAAGAAGCATACTGTGTGTATCTCCCCTATTGCTTGTTTAAACACTCTTACCACTTGAATTGATTGCAGAGACAACATACTAAAAGATGTATTTCCTATTTTTCCAACAGTTTACTTGCATTTTATACACAGACACCATATTCCACTCCTTATGCATAAGACATATACATTTTTACAGTGTGGGTTTACTAATACTTGTGTTTATATTTCCAGATGATGTAATTGTTACAGGGATTCTGACAGCAAGATGGTCCTCGGATATGAGGGATGTCCGATGCGACCTTGATCCTGTGCTAGTTGCTAATCATGTGAGGTAATTTGGTGATTCCTTTAATTTTGGTTGAACTGTGAAATGATCTATAATCCCACCAGTCATATTATGGAAGAAACTTCAAAGCAACTACTCCTGAATTTCACCAATGACAATGTCGAGGAATATCATGGACCTTTAGCTTTTGTTTGAAAAACTAAAATGGGGATGATGTAATTCAGCACCTGAAACATTTAGTCATGCTACTTATAATTATTTTTTTTATAGAGTATTCTGGTTTTTAATAACTTGTAGGATTGCTTGGGCCTTTAAGATTGAACACAGGTTGTAAGGTTGGTAAAAGGATTTGGTGGCTTGGTCCAATCTGAAATGTGGCAGGTTGCAGGATTTATGAGATGTTATTGCTAGAAACTATGGATGTTTGGAAGTCATAAGGGGATGAGGGGTTGGCTAGGTTTTGTACACAGGAGTATAAGGTTTTCTGGGAGGAGATAAGGGTTGTTTGGGGGGACGGTGATTTGTGAATAGTTTTAGAATGAAAAATCATCTCTGAGTCTTACCTAGTACTTTTGAGGAATGAGGATTACCCTTTACAGTTAGGCTGCTTTAAAAATCTGAAATCTCAACTGTTCATATATCAACTCTTTTGCAAAATTATGAAGCACAGATACTTAAGAATAAGCTTCGTTAGGTGGTTCTTCTAAGGCTTAAAATTGAAAAACCAGGAAAAACTTCTACTTAGACCATACTAGATCTGGACTTCAAAGAGTTGACAATGACTTTACTTGACCCCAAGCCCGACTATCAACCACTTGACTATGTTCGCAAATGATCATTGTACTAGAACATGATTGCATTGTTTCTCAATCTTGTTTGTAAAGCTTGAAATTTTTTTTATGCTGTTACAACATAATTCAGACTTATATTTCTGGAAATGGTTTTTTATATATTTTTTATTTTTATGAAATGGTTGTTTATTCCAACTCTCTCTTAAACTAAAATATGTTTCTCTTTATAATATTTTTGGTTGTCATGGACCATCATCTCTTACAGAAGAACAAATGAACTAAAGTTGGATATAAATATCCCAGATGATATTATTATGAAATTCAAGCAGTTCTGGTCAGATTTTAAAGATACCCCTTTAAAAGGTAAAATTTCCTGAGTACGAGTACAAATTCATTTACTTATTTCTTTCTACTTCTTTCTCTTATTAAATATCTACCATTTAAAATTGTCCCAGGGAGAAGTGCCATTTTAAGAGGTATCTGCCCACAAGTTTTTGGACTTTTCACTGTAAAGCTTGCAGGTATTCTGGCCAATGTCTGATCTCATTTACGTTGTTTTAATGAGGATCCATGTTGATTGTTTTTTATTAGAACAATTAGCTTTTGATGTCAGTATTTGGAATTTGTATAAGCCTAAGAGGAAACAAGGGCTCAGCAGTCCCTGACAATAAAATTAGGCAGACATGCATACGTAATTGTATAAAAGGTAAAGGCGTATAACAATGTATGTCATAAAGTACAACCTGTAAAGTGGGGCTGCAGATCATTTTTTAGTCAGGTACTGCTGGAGCTTCTGTGAACCCTAATTCAAATTATGTGTTTTTCTTTCTTTAAAGTTTACTTACTGCTCATACGCTAAACAACACAATTTCCCTTGAATGTAGTTGCATTGACACTTATTGGAGGTGTGCAGCATGTTGATGCTTCTGGGACCAAAGCCCGAGGGGAGTCTCATCTGCTTCTGGTTGGCGATCCAGGTAACTGCAAGGTGTTTACGAAATCACCTTTCCTTTTGTGGAGGAATAGGATGCACGTTTATTTAAGCAACATGTGCATAATTAGTTTGAGGTGGTCATTTCTGGGTTACAAATATTTGAGAGAAAATTCAGGTAGATTATTCTAATGACATGTGCTCTTGATTGATTTCTGTAGGTACCTGTACTCTAAAGGCAAACTGGTATATATTAGGTTTATTTTGCCTCAATTTAGTAACACTGATCTAGTACCAGTTACAGACCTATGCTTATCTTTCTACAGAATGTTATATATCTGACATGATAATTGGTAGAAAGGGGAGCAGCACTCCTAAGAATTTATTTGCCTTTGAGCTCTCTCTCAATTCAGAAATATCATATCATCGTTTTCGTTATTTTGTTTATTTTTAGTCTGAAATTTTAATTTCAGCAACTGGAAACTAACTTGATCAATGCCACAATATGATTTTTTAGGTACTGGAAAGTCCCAGTTCTTAAAATTTGCTGCTAAATTGAGTAATAGATCTGTTATTACTACTGGCTTGGGAAGCACTAGTGCTGGATTAACTGTTACAGCCGTCAAAGATGCAGGTACATTATGTTGTTTACTCAATGATTATGCTTTTGTTATTGAGCAAGATTAGAGATATTTTGTTTTTCTATTGCTTTGTTATACATTCCTTACCTTATTCTTCCATTTTAGATTGTAATTTTTTGGCGAAATCTTCATCCCGTGTGTATGTCTTTGCATGAGTCTATGTGTGTACCACTAGTGTATGTCTTTGCATGAGTGTGTATGTGTGTTAAGAGAGAGAGAGATAAGTGAGAGAGAAAGAGAAAGAGAGAGAGAGATTTTGTTTGCAACCCAAGCCTAACCAATTATAATAAAACATGACATATTCCAACTATTTTACACACGCTTTCCATCTGTTTATAAATTCTTGCAACGATAAAAATAGGTCCACCAGATCTTTGAGAATATACTACAAATATTCAAAAACTTTTCCTTCCACCTATTTCTTGTTAAAATTATGGTTATCTCGATACCTATTCCCTTAAAAAGATCAACTTTGTCATTGAACTTTCAGGGGAATGGATGTTAGAAGCTGGGGCGCTTGTTTTAGCAGATGGTGGTCTTTGTTGCATAGACGAATTTGATAGGTACTACTCCATTGGCTGCTTTGAACCACTCTTTTTTTCTTTTATACTTGCTTAAGTCAATCGTACATGGAGATGAAATACTGTTATGTTTCCTTTCATCCAGCATGTCAATGTACAGGGTAGTTGGGTACTAGACTACTAGTGTAGTTTAATGTATCATGTTTTGGCACGACTATATATCATGGTGCTTTAGATATTTCATTAGTAATATGATAAATAGTGATCAATATATCAATATGTATTTACTGAAGCCAAGTTGTATACTCCAGTTGTTTGTATTATTATAAGTTTTACAGCCCATCACTCATATATAACTGCATATATAGTCTAAGGGTGTTGCTATATATGACGACAAATTTATGTCAATGATGTATGTGGATACATTGGATAGGAGGTAGTAAAGAAAGAACCCCACATTACTGTTCTATTTATCACTTTCAATTCCACGCTAGTCGCAATTCACATTTGAGATGAAATTAGGCGACATATAAATCATTTTCCATACTCTATTTGTGGGATATTCATTTTAAGGATGTTTATCAAATGTATAGAATAGTACCTAATGGTCTATACAGAAATATAATGTAGATGCAAGTATGCCTTGGAACTGATAGATATACTATAATAAAAACACAACTTTTAGGAGGGTATTAAACTCATTAGGGCTTTGTACATCCTATTAGTAGCGACTCTGTAGATGTACTAACCAATACAACGTAGGAAAAAATAAATATATCATCACTGAACTTATGCCCCGTTTTTCAGTTGTCACTTGATAAAATTCTTGTCCGAGATTGAGTCACTTGACTTAGTTTCCATTTTGTATTCAAGTGACATGCGTTAAATATTATTGAGTGGTCATATGAGTAGGACAAAATATCTGAGTTGGAGGAAAGAGAAGGAATCTGTGTAACAAGACATAACTAGACCATCTAGAGTCAAACTAATACAACTCTTTGTTTGACAGTATGAGGGAACATGACAGGGCAACCATACACGAGGCAATGGAGCAGCAGACTATTAGTATTGCAAAGGTACGATTTGTGTATATGATAATTCTTAAAGAAACTTCCTGTAACCTGGATTAACTGGTTAAGTTACTTACATGTACTCTATAAGGAAGAATAAGTGCTCTCGGTTTGGGTACATTTTCATAAAAAATCGGCCGAGATCTCGAACATACCGAATACAAGTTAATGATTGATGTAGACAAATTTAATTTCCTTTCTGTATATCTATTTCAAGCTAGGTATTTTTCCTTTTCAAGTGTCACATGATTGTCCCAATTCTCTAATATGTCCAGGAATTATTCACTTGAGTTAGTAAATTCAAATTAGAGTTATGCTAAGATAAGGATTGTTTTAATTTAAAATTTGAATTCAATGTTTAGTTAGGGTTAGTCAAGATAGTATTTACTGTTTGGGACTCTATTCCGTTGTAATCTTAAACATGTAAACCTATTATAAATACAACTCAACATCACTCATTTTGAGTGTACAAAACCCAAATCAAAATGTCCTATTTTAGGTTGCTAGATTGCTGGACGGTCACACGGATGAATGAAACCTTCTTTTAAGTGCATGTTTATTTTGTCTTTTGTTTGTTAACATTTAGACACATTGTCTTTCTTCCGCCACTTATTCGATTTCTAGAACCTCATTTAATGCTCAGTGGAAGCATGTCTCTAAATGGCATTCTGAATTTTCAGGCTGGTCTGGTAACTACTCTCAATACAAGGACAATTGTCTTTGGCGCAACGAATCCCAAGGGACATTACGATCCTGACCAATGTATGAATTTCTTTCAGATTTCATGTTTGTTTTCATACCTCTAAAAGTTACTACCACCTAACAGTATGGATTATAGCAATCCCATAACATTCAGTAGATGAGAATTTTAAAATGTTTTCATTTATTAGTCATCCACATTTAAAGAAAAAAATTCCTGCCTTATTTTACATAATATTTCTTAATGGAAGTCAGCGCTGTCTGTCAACACTACACTTTCTGGACCCTTGATAAGCAGATTTGACATAGTCCTAGTCCTACTGGACACAAAGAATCCAGAATGGGATGCAATTGTTTCATCACACATTCTTGCTGAGGTAACAACTAGTTAGATTTATTTATTTAAAAGATCAGCTTCTAAATAGTTTGAAATGACGCTTTCCTTTTGAACTCGATCAGCAGGCAGAAACAGAGAAAGGCTGTGAGGAAAATTTGGCAAATATCTGGCCACTTCCCATGCTTAGAAGGTAAAATTCTTGTCAGAGTTTACACTCACATGGAAACCTTTTGGTTCTAAGAGTAGATTTGCAGTAATGTGATGTAGTTGCCACACGTCTACAGTCTTCTCAAGAGATTTTAAAACGGCCCGAGTTGAGCACCACATTTCCTCTACAATCGACTTCATCTGTCAGCAATGTGTTTTCTGATCTGGAATGATTCTTGTTTCTAAATCTGACTGTATATATAATATTGCTTAGTGATTCGAATGGTTATTCACGTCAGTCCCAGTATGTGGGAAAAAATCACAAGTCAGTTGCTCTCCAATATTTTCATATGGTTGAATTGATTATTTTGGATACTTGATTTTGGCTTTGACTAGTTGTATGATGTGATACACCGACTTTGTGCTAGTATGCAAGAAATCTAGTGTTCATTATACTCTTACTTTACTGTCCTGTCCTTTCACACATATTTTGCTAGTATTTCTATGTTGTTGTCAGTAACTAGTTATAATAGATGTTAAACATAACACTACAAAATTTTATCTTGTCCTAAAGGGTTGAATTTTCTTAGTTACTTTCTTTGGTTTGATAGTGTATTTGGTCAAATCAAAGTATGAAAGGGTACTTGAAGAGATACAAGTGTATGTGTGTGTGTCATTATGAGGAAATTTGGCAGGTATATTCACTTTGTAAAAGGATATTTCAAGCCAGTTCTTACAATGGAAGCCGAAAAAGTAATCTCAAGCTATTATCAACTCCAAAGAAGATCTGCAACTCAAAATGCAGGTTTCACTTTTTGACAACCACCTTTAGATGATTCAACTGCCATTAGTGTCTTACATAATGTATTTCTATTAAAATGGCTAATCAAAACAAATAATTATGTTTTAATGCAGCTAGGACGACTGTGCGCATGCTTGAGAGTTTGATACGACTTGCTCAAGGTATTATAAGCTCTGTTTGAGGCATCCATCATCCACAAAAGTTTTTTTCTTCTTATTTTTTTTTGGCTCCGAGTATTTAGATACATCCATGTTTCAGCACATGCAAGACTGATGTTCAGAAATGAAGTTATTCAGTTGGATGCCATTACTGCTATATTATGCATTGAATCTTCCATGACTACATCAGCTATAGTTGATAGTGTTGGGAATGCGTTGCACTCCAATTTTACTGAAAATCCTGACCAAGAATGTATCCTTACAGCATATCTGCGGTGTATGCATGCATGTTGTATATATGGTCATTTCATGTAGTTATGTGAACATGTTCTCTTCCAAAAGTTCCAAGTGGATAATAAATACTGCTCTATATTTGGTTTGGTTTTTTAACAGTTAACACAGCACTAGGAGATATAGTTATAGCCATATAGGTACACGTTGATAGAGAGCACTTCTTTAGTTCTACTGCTCTGTTTTTTTGTTTTTTTTTAATATTCTCGTTTAAGTTTTCTACTTACAGTGGTAAAAAGAAGGGAAGAGCAACAATAAGAGATCTTTACCTAAAGGAAGCAATGTGATGCATCCCTTTGATGAAATATTTAGTATGTGAAAAAGCTTGCCTGAAAGCTAGGTTCATGTGTGGTAGTAAAGCTTATCAAAAAGTAACTTGGAGCAACTTCTACCGCAGCAAAATGCTTTTGATTTTTTTAATGTAGATTAATTTTTTCCTTGACCTTCTCAAGGGGAAAAAAAATGCTTGTTGAAATTAATGTTCATGGTTCCTTGACAAAATTTACTATAGATGCCAAGCAAGAAAGAATGATCCTTGAGAAGCTGAACTCCATTGATGAATTCTGACATATACAGCAATGCAGGATATGCAAGCAGGTGAAAACATCGAAAGAACCTAGTGTATGCACCTAAGTCAGTTTACTGCTTCCTGCTTGTGGTTTTAGGCGGTGCTTCATATGTTATGGCTGTAAATTTGTTGGGCACTCCACCCTGATAATTAGATAAACATTTTTGTTCTATTTCCTTTTTAATTGTTCATGATTAAGGTAAGTTGATGTACGAGTTCAAATTTATCAAAACTGCTAAATTTAGACAAAAATTTATAAAGAATATGTGCGGGCTATTCATTTCTGTTGTCTTCGTTCTCCAAATGATATGAAGAACGGATGACTTCAATTAAATTATAAACAAAAATACGTACGAGCACAAATTTGAGTCAAAAATGGTGTTTACGGGACGAGTATTTTACAGGTAGAAGTAAGCAAAGCAAGCAGTAAACAAGTATAGTGGAGTGGATGCCTACCTCCCACCAAAAGACAAAAAAATGAAAAGAAACACAAATGGAAATTGGGGAATTGACACAATTAGAATTGTCAATGACTAATTTATTAGCCTAATTCTACTCGCTTCTATACTGTAACATAACCAACAATATCTACTACGCTATCACATTGGATTATGCATGACATTGTATGCCACTGAAAATCAATTTCAGAGATGCAAGATGGCCATAGAAAACTATCATAACGACCTGCAGTTCTTGGCTAGTGAAGCTCAACTGTTGATTTGTAATATTACATATATCAGATGCCAAGAACAAAGTTAAAACTTGTAACAATTCTTAATAAGATCCATAACTAGAATCAGGACTTGGTAATACTAGAACCTTGTGAAAATAATCACTCTTTCAATTTCGTATATCTGCGCCATTCTTCAAAGAGCATGCAGCATTGACAAATCGCACTATTTGGAACACATATTTTCCTTGCACATCTCGCTATTATCATTACAGATCATGCTTATTTCATGCAACAATATGAAGCTGGGGAGGAAACAACAAGATGAACAAGGCAGGCAAAGACTAATCAATTTCTTTCTTAAAATTTGATTCTCATAACTTATAATCCAAAATTCATTTGAGGCAGTGTTGCACCAGAATAATGCTTGATAAACGAGCTCAACTAAAATGACAAAGCTAAAATTTTGAGCATTTTCTTTGGGGGAAAAAGTTGATGCGCTCAACCATGAAATGAAATGAACAGCATCATTACTACAAAAGATATCTACTTGCATATGAACTTGAAAATCAATATAGGCCCAAAAATTTCCACCAGAAGGTCCCAACAACTCCCCAAATCACAGCGTTAACAAGGGCCATTATAAATCCAATTTTGAATACATCCGGGAGGTCTACATAGCCAGCTGTTGATAAAAATAGGAGAAAGACTTGTCAGTTTTAATATTACTACAATATACTAGCATTTCAATTAATTAATTAAAATTCTCATGAAAATGTTAAAGAGATGAATGCTTCACTGGTTGCCTACTTAAGTTAAAATGAACTCAAGGGGTAAAGATAGACTACTTGAAATATTACTTTCTTCATCTATACCACTATGAACCAAAATGTGCAAAATAAAAATAAAAATAGGGAACTATGAACTTTTCTAGTAAAAAATAATAATTCCCAATATAGATAGATAGAGATTGAAACAGAATATGTTGCAAGAGTTGGGAATGAAAGGGCAGGAGTGATTAAGAATGACATAATCTGGTGCACTGCAGGATTAACATAGACGATAGAAAGAAAAAAGAAAACCCAGCTAAGGAAGTTGACACACCTCCAAAGTACACAGCACCTTGCCCACTACTATAATGTGTTATAGCGCCAAATAGATTGGTGTTATAAGCTAAAGCAACTGCAGCCAACACACCCGGCACCCCAGATGCCAAGTGCATAGCAAGGAATGCAGAGTATAAAGCTCCCACATGACCAGTTTGACTTGCAAATAAGTAGTGGATAAAGAAATAAGCTGCCTGAAGAACACCAAATGCAGCCGGCCAGCTCAAAGAGAGAGATTGAAGTAATTTGGCTACACTGTCAGACATCCAGGTAACAATTCCAAGGTTTGTCAGTTGGCCTGCCATACCCACCAGAACCGCGAACCAAGCCAAAGTATCCCATGCTGATTTCTCACTTAAGCAGTCATCCCAATCAAGCACCCCCAACAACAGGAGTGTTGACAAACCAATCATAGCAGCAACAACACTTGGTACTCCAAGAACGTCTCTACATAAATTAGAAGCTATATCAGCGCAAGTCATACTAAATAAGAATAATAAAAACTAAAAACAAACCATCAGCTATTCTACGCTACATAAATTATGCAGAGGGAATATGTCAATCAGTTGAAGCAATATAGATCTATCAAGCCATTATCTAATTGGCAGTGGTGTTAAACAATTGAAAGAATGTTTAATGTGGTAATGAACTAAAACCTTGTTCACAAAATTAGTTGTTTCCCAAACAACTTAGATATGCTTGCAGAAGCTTATGGCCCTTCTATGCAAAATGTCAACTGATTAGATTTTTTGCTACGGGTAAAGAGCTATGCTCAAATAACCTCCGATAAAGTAGGGTTGAGATCAGCAAGTATCCACAATACATTTTAATTCTAAGAATGAGTCATACTAACACACCGGAGGTGGCCTAGTTGGTTGGCAAACCACCATCTAAGGTCAGGTCTCACCAACAATCAATGCAATGATACTTCCAGAATCAATAAACAATGGAAAAGGGTTCACCCCAAGGGGAGATAGAGAATAAAATCTCGTTGCATTATGATTGCTTTATAGTAATCAAAGATCAAATAAATTTGTTTTAGTTCCTTCTATGTAGTGATTTTTCTATTTTCTAGTCGATGATGTACACATCTGGCTGAGCATGCATTTATCCACATTCTCATACAGATTGATTTCATAGCTACTTTTTAAAAGCATCCAGTGCGTGCCTAACATCGAAAAATTAGAAAGTCAACTCACAAAATTCAATATGTCTAGCTAAGAGCACATAATGGTAATGGTACATTTTGAAATAAGAAAACAGTGTAAAAGGGGAAGAAAGAATGGGTTGAAGGTATATTTCCTAGTAAAGAGGTAGCATCTTTATCTCCTCTTTGTTACATTGAGTACGATGGAGAAAACTGAAAGGGGCTTGGATATGTTACCACCTACCATTATGCTTTTTTAGGTACAGCTACAAAGTTAATTAGGGGGTAAAAATTAAAAATATAGCCACTCTCTTTTCCTCCGATTTTTCTCCCTCTTTATGTTGGGACCAGGAAAAGGAGCATCCCACCTCTTTTATCTTACCTTCCTTCTCCCTCCTTCAAAACGAAGGAATCTTAGTATCCCTTTCCATCCTTCCACTTTGCCATCTTACTGGATAACTGTTAATATTAATGTAAATACTGTTGCATTGATACTCACAGTTTTCTAGTACTTGTGTCCAATCAAATGTCCACATGAACATCAAAATAGTAGCTCAACACAAAATATTGAGCAGAAGCAAATGGTTGTATAAAGTAGAAAGCATATTCATGTTGTGCTTTTTTACTTATTTATGGAATAATTGGTGGTTCGTGTCAATATAACATTTAACAAAAGTTAATAGTTATAAAATTCTATAAAATTAGATGGGATTCAATGAATAGCACATACCCAAAGACCCACAAACCAACTGCAAGAAGCATTGTACCAACCATCACCCATTCATTCTTTGTAACAGGACCCATGAGTTCTAGTCTCGTTGCTGCCATAGCAGGGGCATCT
The DNA here is from genome assembly GCA_016801055.1 of Panax notoginseng. Lineage (NCBI taxonomy): Eukaryota > Viridiplantae > Streptophyta > Magnoliopsida > Apiales > Araliaceae > Panax > Panax notoginseng. The sequence continues at coordinate 12,486,318 of CM029017.1, read as the reverse complement.
GGTGTATCTTTGGTTTCAGGAGGATAAAGTTTGTACAAGATAAATGGAGTAGCTAGGAGAGATACAATTGCGGGTAAACAAGCAGCCTTGAACCAAGAAACCCACGGGTTTGCAACTATCACCCCAAGTTCCTCAGCTAGTTTGAGGCACAGAAGGTTTTGAGCTGCAGCAGTCAGGAAAAGTGCGCTAGAATTACAAGCGGACTGTCATACATCATAAAGAGGAAGCCATAAGTCACGGAGATATTAAGTGAAAACGAGACTTACATGCAATACATAAAGAAACTACAGTTTCAGAAAATTAATAACTATATGAAAAAGTTAATGTTTGAATATTGCTCAAAAGTCAAAACAGATTGATTTAATCATGCTGATTACTCCAACATGACAATCCACAGAAAATTCTAATGAATTAGAGACCTAGGCTAAAATCAACTTAAGAAATGTATTTGCTGTATTCTATATGGGCTATTTAATGGCAAATTCATCTTGTGTCTCTTGTTGCAGACTATGGGTTTCACCTCCAAGGTTCTTAGTGTTATTAGGACAATTCGAAAAACACTATCAAATAATCTGTATAATTTTTGGACCATTTCCTATGAAGTATGAACATACCCTAATGTAAAACCATCTGCTAAACAAGATTCTCTAAATTTATTCATATTTAAGCTATAACATCTCCTACCACTAACAATAAAACACCACTAACATAAAGACAGACGTCAAAGGTTCTACATTTTGCATACAAGCTATAAAAAAGTGTCTATACAACAATAATCAATACAAAATTCAAAAATCAAAGAAAGACACTCTTCAAACACAAATTAACACACTCAAAAGCTTACCTGAAGCTGAGACTGTACAAGATAAGAACCAAGCTTCTTCGCCGAAGGATCACCGGGCTTACTCCCTGCGGATAGGGATAACGACTTAATAATTGGCAAAAACACCCCTCCGGCCCTAGCTGTAGTGCTTGGCATCGCCGGAGCAATCAAAGCCTCACTCAAAGTCAATCCATAAGACAAACCCAATGTACTTTTACCCAACCATTTCACAAAATAAGTAGCAATTCTATCCCCTAACCCAGTTTTAACAAACCCACGAGCAAAAAAGAAAGAAATCACAATTAACCAAATCACTTCATTAGTAAATGCACCAAATGCAGTTGAAAATGTTAAAGTTTTGGTGATAATTGATGTGGTAAGACCCAGAAAAGCCCAAGCTCCTACTGGTAAAGGGCTCAAAACGAGTCCAGCTATTGTAGAAACAAAAATGGATAGTAATTGCCATGCTTGTGGTGAAACTTGAGTAGGTTTTGGAACTAAGAATCGGACAATTAGGCCAAGTGAAATAGAGATACATAAGGGTATGAGCTTGGCGCCTTCGGGTTTTGATTCAGTGACTGACTTTTCTACCGCGGATGATGAAATGGGTTGGATTCTTTTGTGGGTTTTGTTGGGTTTTGGGAGAGGATTGAAGAGGAAAGGTTTGGGATTGAGGAGAGATAAAGATAGGGAGTGGTGGATTGGTGGTGATCGGAGGAGAGAGGATATGGCGCGAGAGGTTGAAATGAGAGGTGGGGATTTGGAGAGAGAGATTCGAGAGGAAGGAGAGAAGGAAGTTATGGTGGAATTGTAGATTGCAAAGCTCTCCATTCTAAAGAGAGAAAGGAGACAGAGAGTTTGTGTGATTGAGATTTGAATGAGAAAAATAGTTTTTGCTTCAGAGAAGAAGCGGAAACTACAGAGAGAAATGGCGGCTATTTGTATTTGTTTTGCTATGTATGAGTACGAGTATGAGGAAGGGAATTATTTTGGATTTCTTTTTCTTTTTTCTGAAAAATTCTATTTGCACAATACAATACTAATACATAATAGTGGTAGAATACATTTACTACATACTAATAAAAAAAATGTTTAAAAATTTAAATATATAGCAATAAAAATGTGCTAAAATTCTCATTTATTAGTTTTTCCTTTTTTATAATAGTTTTATATGCATAAACTATATGCCAAAAATTATGCAAAAACAATACTTCCTCCATTCCCATTTAATAGTTGTTTTAGGGAGTTTAAAATTTTTCTTTATAGTTGACCTAGGCCTGATAAAAAATAATTTTGGTTTATACAATATAGTTATAGTTTAATTAAAAACCAAAATAATTTTTGGGATCGAATACCATCAATAACAATTTATCAAGGCCAGAAAATAGTTCATGAGGTCACGGGGATGCGGGCGTAAGCCCGTAAGAAAAGATTGACTCGGGTTCGTGAAGATTAGTCCGACTGTAATAGGAAAACTCCCGATTATTAAAAAAAACAAAATAATATTACTTGTTTTCAATTAGTTCGACTGCGTGGAGATCATGGTTTCAAGTCTAATATAAGTCAACCTATTTTTCAAATTTCAAACTTCTTATTACTTTTTTTTTTTGCTAAATGAACTTCCTATTACTTTTTCTCTATTTTTTTTAATTCACTTTCTAAAACTTGTATATATTTTTATTTTCTTAAATTTGAGTGCACATTTTCTCTCTAAAATTTTTATATACACTTTCTTTTTAAAAAATTTACTCTGAAAAAATTATTAAAAAAAATTGTACACTTACCCTCTCTAAACTTTTTAAAGTAGAAACAATTCTAAATATGTAAATACAATTTCACTTAATTATGTATTTCGTCCTTCTCAAAATTAGAGATATATTTTGACATTTTAAAGTCAATTCGTGAAATTCTAAAATTTAAAATTGATATAACGTTATTTAATTTCAGGTCAAACAAATATAACAATTATAAACTAACTATAAAGTACTACTAATTATAATCTTTGTAGTTTTCAAAACTAGAACAAAATTAAATCGATTTTAAATTTTAGGATTTTACAAATTGACTATAAAAAGTCAAAATGTATCTCTAATTCTGGAACGGAGATAGTATGTACTCCCTCCGTCCCTATTTAAATGATCTTTTAGAGATGGACACAATAATTAATATAATGATTGAAACGCATTAAATATAGTACTCAATTGTCTATAATACCCTTAAATCATTAATTTATCATATCACAAGAGTTTAAAGTTCTAAAAAAATAGGTTGAGTAATGAGGGGTAATTTTGGAAAAATTGTCATTAATTCTCCTAGATTTGAACAAACGTCAATTAATTAAGGACAAATAAAAAACTCTAAAACATCATTTAAATAGGGACGGAGGGAGTATCAATCAATATATACATAATATATATGTGTATATATATATAGTGTTATAATCCCAATGTAAACTTCTCATATGAGGATAAATCTAGTATGGGATATCAAAGAGAGGTTGATATAGGTTTGGACTTCCCTTCTTGGATAACTTAACTTTTCAAGATTATCTATTATTTTTGTTAGATATGGGAGCGGATTATTAGGGAATTGTCAGAAGTTTGTTGGATTAGGGAGTTCTTTATGATGTTAAAGGATATAAAAAAGTTATCAAAAATTTTTGTTATTTTTTTGTTCAGCTATTTTCTTCGATTGTTTTTATGATTTTCTACAGTTTTTGCTAGTTTAATCATAACAAAATGATATCTCGTTCCTCGACAGCTTCCGACCATGAGAAATGGTACATGATTCATCATAGAGCACTCCCTTGTGTGGCCAATTGAGTGGAGTACCAACAATACAGTATTATAGTGTTCCTTTTTCCGACAGTATTCCTTTTTCCGACAGTGCTCCTTATAGATTTATCCAGGGCTATGAAGAATTTTTCAAAGTGAATCCTATGACCGAAGTAAATATGATTTAATATGTAATCCATGATTTCGAAGGAGAAGCAATAGAATGGTACTATCAGTACGTTGAAGGAAATTTTTTAGATACATGGACTCCGAACTTTTAGGATGACTTTGTTATCGAGCTATATGGAAGGTTTGCGGGTGAACATAAGCTATTTGTTGAAAGGACTAAAACGTAAATGGAAAAAGTTAATGAATCAAAATTTATGGGGAATGAACCTTCTGAAGTTGTGCTCAACTTGTTTGCTAGAATTCCTGAACCAATCAATAATATAGTATTTTTCGAGAGAAATTTGTGGAGGATGAGGAGTTCCTTTCGAAAATCAATTGCGAAATCAACTTCTTAATTACAAATAATGATGGAGTTTATTAATCTTCACCAAGTGTTGAGGTGTGATTTTGATATTTGGATTTACATGTTAAGTAATGGTTTAAACTTTGGATTTGACCATGGAGATCTGCCTAAGTAGATTAAATTTTGATGGTCCACTCCTCATATTCTAATTAATATTTTTCAATATGGCTTCAACAATTAATAGTAAGTGGCATGAGATCTTTTGTTCTAGATTATGATTGTTTATGTGGATTCGACACTATAGAAACTAATGTTGCAATTGCTATTGATCAAGGCTTGCAAGTTTAAGGCCATGTGAACAAGTATGTATTAAGGTATAAAATATACATACATAATACTCTATTTCATTTCCATATTCACTGTGGGATCTTTGAAAATGCGCCTAAATTGCTTGATAAAGTATCGGAAGAAATGTTAGTTCAATGAATGTGATATATATGACCTCTATCAGTGGAAATGAGTTTAATGGAATTAATGAGAAGGACTTGGTCAACTGTGGAATCTACTATAAAAGATATGAGGGATGTTCTACGACAAGTTATGTGTTTAGTAGTTCATTTACTCATATATATCCTCATCATAATGAGTGCTGAAGATAATGGAGATGATGAAAGACTGGATGTGACGCCCCCAAAATAGGTATACAACACCCATTCTGAGTCGCCAGAATACATGGTACAGAAACAATTACATCTTTATTATTACAACATAAGAACTGTGAGTTTAAATACAAATATTGTCATCTAGACAATATCCACACTCAAATAAGTCCTCATTACAATTATTGATACATTATTTCACAAAAATGGTGAGGACTACTAAAATAACTTCTAGAACCATCATTCCATACCCCGACTAGTACTCGTTACATTCTCGTCTCCTGAGAAAAATGGAACAAAAAGGAAATGGGTGAGCTCAACTAGCCCAGTAAAGAACATTATGACTAAGATAATACAGAACAAATTATCGTTAGCCTTCAACAGGGAAAAATCTAATAGAATACAATAGACAACAAGTTTTAAATCAATATTCGCAGCGGAAAATAATAATTCATAGAAGAGTTACGTAGAGAATGAAATCTACTATTATCTATGAATTTAAAAGTCCATCATCAATATTTTATCCCTGTAACATCAATCAATATTCATCTTTGCACTACAAGCTAAAGATATTCATCAGTTGGTCATGCTCATCTCAACACCTGTTCATCTTTGCACTACGGGCCAAAGATATTCATCAGAAAATTATTCATCTTTGCACTACAGGCCAAAGATATTCAGTTATATCATCACTTAGGACTGAGGATGATGAAAAATACTTTAAAGGAAACGAATCCAGTGAAATAAAATAACAAATATTCAGGATTCGTATTTCGATTTATCTATGTCCAAAATTACCTTATAAATAATCATAGTGAAGTAAAATTCAAGAATGATCAAAACATGGATACAATCAAAGCTAGTATCCAGAATATATATTTTGGACGAAAAGAAGAAAATTTTATTTTTTGGTGAATAGTAACTCGTGAATAGTAACTCATGAATAGTAACCCCGACATGAAAAGTTCTAAATTTGATAAAAATTTTCAACCAATATTTCGGCATAATGATATTGAAGAAATAATATCATTTTCGAATAAAATAACATCCCTTACCTCGTAAAGGCAGTACTTCTAGTTGAACACCGGATATAGGCTATGACTTGAACTTGCACCGTATAGCAACATTCAAAGTATTAAAATACTCACAAGAATATGCTCAATATATTGAGAGAGAAACAGAGAGAAATCTGTAGTTTCTGGTGTGATTTTTAATTCTAATCTAAGCACCCTATTTATAGTAAAATGCTTAGAACACCAAAGCAGAAAATTTAATATAATATTAATATAATTATACAAATTTTTTTTAGCCCACCTTTTGGTCAAAAACACCAGCCACACATGTTAATGATGTCCAAAAAATACAAAAAACGTTTTTCTCAAAATAATTAACTAAAACTCCCAAAAATCAATTATTTCAGAATTTCAGAACTTCAATAATTCGTAATAAATAGCCATTTTATCAGAAAATTCGAATCTCGCGAGTTTTTATAGGAAATTCAAATCTCTACAACTTTGCAGAAGAAAGTTTTTCCAAATTCTAAACAGAAATTGACTAAAATCCATAAACGGATGATTTTACAGGCTATAATCAAATTTCAGTCAAGAAATGGGCCCACAGACATGTTTAACATGTTTTAAACAACTTTTGCAAAAAAAAATACTCTTTCTCCTCATATACTCATATATCCCACATTTATTATAAAAATATCATCATTATTATATTATAATAATATAATAAAATATTATTTTATCAGAAAAGATAAAATATCGACTTTTAACAATTGTCACTCTAAAAATTTTCTCCATCTATATCCGCATAAAATGAATATTTTCCTCATTATATAAATTAATAATTAATTATTCACAAATAATATTATAGAATCACAGTACTGACAACCAGGCCGTTCCCAGGAAAGAGGGGGCTTTCCAATAAGGATTTCTCCTTACTGGCGCGCAATTAGGTGATTAAACCTCTCCTTAAACAGAACTTTCTAGACATTACCAATAATGTTATCTAATAATATTATTAAGATAATATGAATTATTGCTCCGATAATAGAAAATACTGTGTAGTGATAATTATTGAAACAACAGTAATATAAAATATCAACGCAGCAATTATTGAATCAATAAAATAAAATACTGAACAGTAATTACTGTAACCATTATTGAGTAGTGCCTTCTTACGTAAGAATCAATAATTGGTGCAATACAGTGTGCTACTGTGCAACAACGCGTATTACTGTGTTTTAACCACCGGGTATTCCAATAGTATTAACGGTAACAACTACGCCGTTATTTATAAACAACTTATTTTTGTCGTTTTCTTCATCCAATCGCTTTCCGTTATGGGGCCCACACAAGGCTGCGCCGTCGTACGAATATTCCCCGACAACAAGTATATTCCAAGACCAAACGAATATTCTCCGACAACAATGAATATTTTATGACCACTTGCTTATTTGAAATATTTACGCATTTTACCCATAACTAACCACATTAATCAAATCAACCCTTACTATTTCAAAATAATAAATATAGGAATTAAATTTCATTTATTAATAATTTGGGGTCTTACAACCTCCCTTCCTTATAAAATTTCGTCCTCGAAATTGACGTACGTACCTGGTGTTTCGAAAAGATGAGGATACCTCGCTTTTATTTCTGTTTCCAGCTCCCAGGTCATTTCCTCAATAGCATGGTTTCTCCACAAAACTTTAACTTGTGGTATGACCTTCGTGTGTAGGACATGCTCCTTCCTATCCAAGATCTTGACAGGTACCTCTTCGTACGTTAAGTCTTCGGCTATCTCGTCCGGTTCTTACTCAATAACGTGGTTTGGGTCCTTCACATATTTACGAAGCATAGATATATGAAAAACGTTATGAACACGAGACATGCTTGGAGGTAACGCGAGTCTATAGGCCACATTTCCTACTCGGTCAAGAATCTGAAATGGACCAATAAATTGTGAATTGAGCTTTCCTCTCTTCTCGAATCTTGTAACTCCCTTCCATGAAGCAACTCGCAACAATACATGATCCCCAATGTCAAATTCCACGTCCTTTCGATGAAGATCCGCATAACTCTTTTGTCGATCCTGTGCCATTTGTATACGTTGTCGAATCGTTTGGATCTTCTCTGTAGTCATTCGTACCAACTCTGGTCCTAACAACGTTGCTTCTCCCGCCTCATCCCAACATACTGGAGAGCGACACTTTCGTCCATATAATGCTTCAAATGGAGCCACACCTATACTTGCCTAATAACTGTTATTGTAGGAGAATTCCACCAATGGTAGGTACTTATCCCAACTCCCTTTGAAATCTAGGACACAAAGTCTTAATAGATCTTCAAGAGTTTGAATTGTCCTCTCTGATTGTCCGTCCGTTTGAGGATGGTATGCTGAACTAAATCGTAAATCTGTGCCCATAGCTTTTTGCAAGCTAACCCAAAATCTTGAAGTGAATCTTGGGTCACGATCCGAAACTATGGATACTGGCATGCCATACAACCTCGTAATCTCATTCACGTACATACTAGCAAGACGTTCAAGGGAATAAGTCTCCCGTATCAGCAAGAAATGAGCAGACTTGGTTAATCTATCAACAATAACCCAAATAGCATTTATGCCTTGAGAAACCGTGGGAATACCCGTAACGAAATCCATGGTAATGTGTTCCCACTTTCATTTCGGAATCTCAAGTGGTTGCAATGGACCCTTTGGCACTTGATGCTCCGCCTTTACACATTGACAAGTTAAACACCTCGAAATAAACTTTGCAATCTCTCTCTTCATATTGTTCCACCAAAATGTATGTCAAAGATCACGATACATCTTGGTCCTTCTAGGATGGATTGCAAATGGTGTATTGTGTGCCTCCATCATGATCTTGTACTTCAAATCAGGATCGTTAGGAACACAAAGTCTGGAGTGGACTCGAAGTATTTCTTCTTCATCGATTCTTGCTTCTGAAATAACACCTTCTTGCACTTTCTTCTTCATACGCATCAGCTCCGGGTCTGTGGCTTGAGCAACTTTAACTTTATCGATTAAAGTTGATTCTACGTGTATACTTGACATCATCGCACTCGTTCCTGCATATGATCTTCTACTCAATGCGTCAGCTACCACGTTTGTTTTTCTACAATGGTATTATCGAAATCTTTCAACAGCTCGAGCCAACGTCGGTGTCGCATGTTAAATTCTTGGAAGCTCTTCTCGCATTCCTTGGTCCATTCGAAGTTTGTATCTTTTTGAATCAACTGAGTTAATGGAATAGCGATTCGAGAAAATCCTTTTACGAATCTCCGATAATAACCAGAAAGCTACGTATTTCAATTACTGACTTAGGTTGCTCTCAACTGTGACTCATATCCAAATCTTGGATATCACGTCACAATGACACCTATCAGTTTACTACCATACGAATATGGCGTCCCCTACGGAGAGTCTGGCTTCAATGCATTCCACAAAGGAAGTTACCAGATAGAGGCTCGGTTATCAACTTCTATAGTTAGATTTTTAACTCCTGAAGTTCAATAGGAGCCTTTCGATATGAGATTTTAGAAATGAGTTTTGTACCGGGTTCAAAGTCGATACAAAATTCAATATCACGCTCTGGGAGTAAGCCAAGAAATTCTTCAGGAAATACGTCAAAAATTTTACTAACAACAGAAATATCATTCAAATCTGACGTATTTTTGTTCAAGTCCATGACATGACTAAGAAAGCTTGACATCTGTTTTTCAATAAACGAATGACTTTACGGCTTGATATGAAAGAGTTTGACTTCAATGGTTTGGTTGCTTGAATTCGAATAACAGGTTGCTTAGGAATATGAAAACTAACAACCTTACGAAAACAATCAATTTTGGCATGATGAGTAGTTAACCAATCAATTCTTAAAATCACATCAAAAGCAAATATCTTTAAAGAGATAAGGTCAACAGGTAATGTGATGGTGCCAACTTGGATCAAACAAGATTTATAAACAGTGGATGTAACGAAAGTTTCTCCTAACGGAGTTTTAACAGATAAGTCAAAGTCTAATTTTCTCCGGAGTCAAGTTTAAACGTTGAGTATAAGCAGAAGAGATAAATGAACGGGTAGAACCGGTATCTAATAAGGTATAGACTTCGCAAAAAATTATAATTAACTAACCCGTGCTAACTTTGTTCGGGTTCCTCGCATTCTGACCAGTCACGAAAAACGCTCTTCTAGGAACCGTTGACTTTGACTTTTCTGGGACAACTTTTTGAGTCACCACCCCCGTTGGACTTGGTTTCACTACAGTACAATCTCGAGTGATATGTCCTTCCTTTCCACAGTTATAACATACCTTAAACTGTTGTGGGCAGTTTGGGTTGATATGTCCTTCTTTTCCACACTTGTAGCATATGACCGGTGGTCGCTCTCCTCCCTTGGAACCAGTTACTGCTGGTGCTAACGTCTTCGTATTGTCATTGTTGAATCTCCTCTTTTTAAAATCTCCTCCCGACTCGCTTCTTCTATTTTCATGGCAACAATTACCACCAGAGTGGTTGCCATTCATATCCGTATTTTTCTTTCTCCGCTGGTTATCGTTGTTCTGATGACTGCTGTCACCGGTATGATTTTGGTTGTGGTCCCTCGATTGACCGTACTCGTTATCTCGCTCTAATAATTGAGCCCTGTTGACAACATCTGAATAGAGAGAAAATTTATGAGAAATGAGATATTGACGTATGCCGGGTTTCAAACCTCTCAGAAACATCCGCGTCATACGTTCCTCATTCTCCACCAAATGAGGTGCAAACCTGGACAACTCTGTAAATTTCGCCTCATACTGGGACACCGTAATGTTATTCTGCTCCAGTCTAATAAACTCTACCTCCTTCATATGGCGAATACTTTCAGGAAAGTATTTTTCGTTGAAAAGTTTCTGAAATGTTTCCCAAGACATGCAGAGTGCGGCAGGCTGGGTCCGTTTCACAGACTCCCACCAGTAGTCTGCCTCGCCACGGAACATAAAGGTGGCGAATGGAACCTTCTGTTCCTCCGTGCATCCTAAGACATCGAATATTTTGGTAATTTGCTTGACCCACGTTTCCGCCATGATCTAATCCGGCTTTCCCTTAAATTCTGGTGGTCCCAATTATTTGAACTACTTGGCTGTGACAAACCGTGAATTGCTATCATTTTCTCCTATATTTTGAACACGAGTCTCCCTCGTCTGTTTTGCATGAATTGCAAAAAGCTTCTAAACATCGCATCGTTCATCATCTGCTCATTGGTGTTGTTCACAGGAGGAACATTGCCAGCCTGTTGCATGTTCTCCTTGTTGGTGAGTACATGCATCTCCATGGTTTCATTTACTCAACTGTTAACATTCTCAGTCGACATTCTCAAATACTGCCATAAAATAAGGGTTAATTTAACAAATTAACAAATCACATAATATCCCTATATTATGACCGACCAACAGATAAGCTTAGGTAGGACACACTAGCGAAGGATTTACTCGTCTCTCCCCTCCTAGTTCTATTTCCCGATCTCCGCTAGAGATCATATCCCTAAGCTCTGATACCAACTGTGACGCTCCCAAAATAGGTATACATCACCCATTCTGAGTCACCAGAATATATGGTACAGAAACAACTACATCTTTATTATTACAACATAAGAACTGTGAGTTTAAATACAAATATTGTCATCTAGACAATATCCACACTCAAATAAGTCCTCATTACAATTATTGATACATTATTTCACAAAAATGGTGATGACTACTAAAATAACTTCTAGACCCATCATTCCATACCCCGACTAGTACTCGCTACATTCTCGCCTCCTGAGAAAAATGGAACAGAAAGGAAATGGGTGAGCTCAACTAGCCCAGTAAAGAACATTATGACTAAGATAATACAGAACAAATTATCGTTAGCCTTCAACAGGAAAAAATCTAATAGAATACAATAGACAACAAGTTTTAAATCAATATTCGCAGCGGAAAATAATAATTCATAGAAGAGTTACGTAGAGAATGAAATCTACTATTATCTATGAATTTAAAAGTCCATCATCAATATTTTATCCCTGTAACATCAATCAATATTCATCTTTGCACTACAAGCTAAAGATATTCATCAGTTGGTCATGCTCATCTCAACACCTGTTCATCTTTGCACTACGGGCCAAAGATATTCATCAGAAAATTATTCATCTTTGCACTACAGGCCAAAGATATTCAGTTATATCATCACTTAGGACTGAGGATGATGAAAAATACTTTAAAGGAAACGAATCCAGTGAAATAAAATAACAAATATTCAGGATTCGTATTTCGATTTATCTATGTCCAAAATTACCTTATAAATAATCATAGTGAAGTAAAATTCAAGAATGATCAAAACATGGATACAATCAAAGCTAGTATCCAGAATATATATTTTGGACGAAAAGAAGAAAATTTTATTTTTCGGTGAATAGTAACTCGTGAATAGTAACTCATGAATAGTAACCCCGACATGAAAAGTTCTAAATTTGATAAAAATTTTCAACCAATATTTCGGCATAATGATATTGAAGAAATAATATCATTTTCGAATAAAATAACATCCCTTACCTCGTAAAGACAGTACTTCTAGTTGAACACCGGATATAGGCTATGACTTGAACTTGCACCGTATAGCAACACTCAAAGTATTAAAATACTCACAAGAATATGCTCAATATATTGAGAGAGAAACAGAGAGAAATCTGTAGTTTCTGGTGTGATTTTTAATTCTAATCTAAACACCCTATTTATAGTAAAATGCTTAGAACACCAAAGCAGAAAATTTAATATAATATTAATATAATTATACAAATTTTTTTTAGCCCACCTTTTGGTCAAAAACACCAGCCACACATGTTAATGATGTCCAAAAAAATACAAAAAACGTTTTTCTCAAAATAATTAACTAAAACTCCCAAAAATCAATTATTTCAGAATTTCAGAACTTCAATAATTCGTAATAAATAGCCCTTTTATCAGAAAATTCGAATCTCGCGAGTTTTTATAGGAAATTCAAATCTCTACAACTTTGCAGAAGAAAGTTTTTCCAAATTCTAAACAAAAATTGACTAAAATTCATAAACGGATGATTTTACAGGCTATAATCAAATTTCAGTCAAGAAATGGGCCCACAGACATGTTTAACATGTTTTAAACAACTTTTGCAAAAAAAAAATACTCTTTCTCCTCATATACTCATATATCCCACATTTATTATAAAAATATCATCATTATTATATTATAATAATATAATAAAATATTATTTTATCAGAAAAGATAAAATATCGATTTTTAACAATTGTCACTCTAAAAATTTTCTCCATCTATATCCGCATAAAATGAATATTTTCTTCATTATATAAATTAATAATTAATTATTCACAAATAATATTACAGAATCACAGTACTGACAACCAGGCCGTTCCCAGGAAAGAGGGGGCTTTCCAATAAGGATTTCTCCTTACTGGCGCGCAATTAGGTGACCAAATCTCTCCTTAGACAGAACTTTCTAGACATTGCTAATAATGTTATCTAATAATATTATTAAGATAATATGAATTATTGCTCCGATAATGGAAAATACTGTGTAGTGATAATTATTGAAACAACAGTAATATAAAATATCAACGTAGCAATTATTGAATCAATAAAATAAAATACTGAACAGTAATTACTGTAACCATTATTGAGTAGTGCCTTCTTACGTAAGAATCAATAATTGGTGCAATACAGTGTGCTACTGTGCAACAACGCATATTACTGTGTTTTAACTACCGGGTATTCCAACAGTATTAACGGTAACTACTACGCCGTTATTTATAAACAACTTATTTTTGTCATTTTCTTCATCCAATCGCTTTCCGTTATGGGGCCCACACAAGGCTGCGCCGTCGTACGAATATTCCCCGACAACAAGAATATTCCACGACCAAACGAATATTCTCCGACAACAATGAATATTTTATGACCACTTACTTATTTAAAATATTTGCGCATTTTACCCATAACTAACCACATTAATCAAATCAACCCTTACTATTTCAAAATAATAAATAGAGGAATTAAATTTCATTTATTAATAATTTGGGGTTTTACACTGGAGTTCCAAGATGGGGTTCTTGTTATTTTCTCAGAAGTTCAAGGAATGACAAAACTTAATGATGGAAAGTCGCGAAAGATCATTAATGTAAGACCATATTTTTTTTGCCTTGAAGAGGATACTTCAAATTTTGATCCGTACAGGGGAGGACGTTGTATTGTCACTCAGGTGAAACAGCCTAAGGTCTTGAATTTTAAACCATTGAAAGACGCACTCGAGGACCCAAACGACTTTAAACCATTAAATAACTATTATGATGCTCACATTTTAGTTTTTAAGGCTAAACTCAAAAAGAAACTGGAAGATGTTCAAGTGTTGGTTATAGGAACTGGTACACTAGGGTGGGAGTTTTAGAAGAATTTAGCTCTAATGACAGTTTCATGTAATACTCAACGGAAGCTAACTGTATCACTGATGATGATAGTGTAATAAATTAAAAGAACCTCAGTAGGAAATTTCTGTTTCGTGAATGGAATATAGGGAAGACCAAATCCACTATTGTTGCTAACTTTACGAAAATGCATGCTTCCAAGTTTTGGTGTTGACCTAATTAAGATGATGGAAGGACCTGCAGCTTGGGGAGGAAATTTCCTTGATCCAACTGGTAGAAGTGAACTAGCAAGAGTACTGATAGTGTTACATGCAAGTGTGACTTTGTTCAATTTTGTTACGAACCACTCATCAAGCAGATCATCAACACTTGCTTGAATTAATGATCAGAATGATAACCTGCTACGTACGTGTGTTACATTAACTTGGTGCTACCATGAAGTCTAATGAAAAGGATTTAATGCGAAAGGACTTGATGAAACATGTTATGCAGACCCGACGACCTTTTTGGAAATAAAGATATTTCATATATCTTCCTGTTGGTTTATATCTTTTGTGATTTTAATAATGACAATATATTTGAGTTTGTGTAATGGTCTTATTTGATTTATTTGGGTTAAATATTTTTATACATATTAATTATATAATATATAATAGTTTGCATGGGTTATTGTATGGATTAATCACTTTGTATGCTAGCTCACAAAAGTTTTCTGCAGGTTTGAATGTGTAAAACAAGTTAGTCTATTGCTTTCAGTTTTTATAACTAGAATATATATATATATATATATATATATATATATATATATATATATATATATATATATAATCCTGTTTTGCTTTGAAGACTAATTCAAACGTGTTGGAGTATAATTAGGAGATTGATATGTGGAGGTTATAAACGGTAAACGTGTTTTGAAGCTGAAATTGAAATCTTATCTATTTTATTCCTTAAGCTCCTTAATTTTAGTCCATCATATTTCTTAGTTATAGAAATATATTTCTTTATATATATATATATATATATATATATATATATATATATATATATATATATATATATATATATATATATGTTACCTGTTATGTATATATATTTGGTTACGTGACTTTTTCACAGTAAGGTATACTTGAGAGTTTTTAGGATTTGATATAATTAAGGACTCTGATTCAAAGTTACTAAAAACATTTGTTTTTTCTAAGGATACATGCTAACAGTGAGTTGGACTCTTTCAACTTGTCTTTGGATATTATATGACTCTTTCATAGCAGTATTCCCTTATATAAGTTGTTATTGCTAACGTATATCTTCTTTTGAAAAGAATTAGTCATTGCTTGGATGAATTTCAAGAATTGGAACGTTACATACCCGTTGTTCTACTCCTTTATGTATACTGCTTTGCTCGGCTTATTGGAGAGATAAGAGACTGCAGAACAGAAATTATTCTAGAAAGCTATTTGAGATACAAATCATCATATCATTCTTTTAGTCTCGGTTTGCACTATTGTTCTTGTATTTCTTCTTTCATATCTATTGTAAACATAGTACAAGTTTAGGTTGGCTTAGGGTTTTTATTTTAGTTATATTCAGTCTGTACAACGAAGCTATCAAAGTCTAAGGTGAGAGGTGTTGCAGAGGTGCAAAGGGGGTAAAAGTGTCCAATCGATCGTTGTTGTAACAGGGAGTTATTTACTTTGTAATTGCTGAGTATTATTTTAATAAAGCGAGTCTCCAATCCTAGTTGGGATTGGACGTGGATTAGGCTACTAGACTAAAAGATAGGGGCTGAACCACGTAAAAATCTTGGTGTGATTTACTGATTTTTGTTTTTGTTTTAAGCTTCAATATTCTGCAGATTTTGTTTATGTCAAAAATTTTTTATAGTAATACAGACAGGTATTAGCTGTCCGTTTATAACAGACGAAGAACATAACTAATACGGACAGGGTCAGACCGTCCGATTGTAGCCTGCAATAGTAAACTTTAAAAATTAACCAGTGTAGATCACTTTTGAGTATTTACACCTATTCACCCCCCTCTATGTAAGACCCCAACTTTTATAAATAAAGATGAATTTTCTATAAATATCATTTTTGAATATTATGGAGTTAATTTGATATAATGTTATAGTTGTGGGTAATATTTATAAATTTTACAAAGTACGCAAGTTGTTATATAATATTCGATTGGTCGGGAAATATTCGTTTTAACAGGGAATATTCGTACAACGACACAATCATTGGTGGACCCCACAACAAAATTATTGTCGGATTGAGAAAACGACAAAAATATTTTATTAAAAATAACGGCGGAAGTTTTACCATTGATACTGTTGAACTACTCGGTAGTAAAAGTACAGTAATACGTGTGGTTGCATAGTAACACACGGTATTGACAAAGCAGTATCATGTTGACAATTTGGACGTTGTTAATTCTTAGATAAATTAATTCTTGAACTTGTTTTATTGAATTCTTATATCATTGTCATCATCTTCATGTTTATAAAATGTTGAAAGTCATCTGTGACCTGTAGTGCATAGATGGACTTGGTATGATTATGACCAGGGATTATTCGGTATAATCATGACCGTAATGTTACAAATGATGTGATAAAAGTCCTCATTGGCCCGTAGTGCATTGATGGACAGTTGTTGGCATGATCATGACCATTAATGAATACACGAATATCCTTGGCCGTAGTGCAGAGGTGATTCGATGATGTGGATTATTTTATTAAGCTGAGTCCCAGCGATAACAGTGTTGAAAAACCTTTTAAATCATAGAAGATAGTAGATTTTATTTTCTACTTGACTCTTTTAATGGATTGCTTGTTCCGCTGCAGTTAAACTTGATGTTCGTTATATTTTATCATTTTAACACTGTTGAAGGCTAATGATAATTTATTCTGCATTATCTTAGTCATAATATTTCTTACTGGGCTAGTTGAGCTCACCCTTTCTTTCACTGTTCTCTTCAGGAAATGAGAATATAGCTTGGACGAGTCGGGGAACGGAGTGATGGACCAGATGATAGTATTAGTAGTCCTCACTATTCTGTTAAATAGTGTGACAATAATTGTAATGAGGACTCCTTTTGAGTTTGTATAGTCTCTAGTAGACAATAATTGTATTCAAACTCACAGTTATGTTTTCTCGTATTGTACACGAATTAGTAAATTGTATTTGTATTCTGTACCATGTATCTGACGACCCAAGATGGGTGATGTATACCTAATTTTGGGGGCGTCACACTCTAGGTGTGTTTAATTACAGAATTTCATTTGGTATCAGAGCAAGGCTCTACTAATATTGATCTTTACAGGTCGTAGGGAAAGATCCTATGGCACACCTCAATTTTCAAGAAGGTCAATCCACAAGCCGGTCACCTTTGTTGCTCGGAAGCGAAAACTTCAACTTTTGGAAGTTTAGAATGATGATTTATCTCAAACGAGACCCATGGGAATAGTGGGTTGTTGACAATGGCCATGTCATTCCAAGACATGATGATAGAAAATCGAAGACTCTTATGGAAATGGATTCAAATGAATCATACATGGTATCCTACGACTCCAAAGCCATGAACACGCTGCTAAGTGGGATGATTCAAGCTGAAATTGACAAAGTTTCTGCATGCACCACTGCTAAAGAAATATGGGATACAATCATCATGAGCCATGAGGGAACTACAAAGGTAAAAGAAGCCAAATTAAGTATGCTAATGCAAGAATATGAACTTTTCAGGTTAGAGAAGAATGAATCCATCAAAGAAGCTCAAACTAGATTCCTTACTCTTATGAACTCTTTAAGCATGCTCGGCCGAAAAATTGATCAAAGGGAGATAAATAGAAAGATACTTAGAGTCATGCACAAACGGTTCGCACCAAAAGTTACAACTCTTCAAGACTCAACTACAATCAACACGATGGAAACTCTAACGTTATTTGGAGAACTTGAAGAATTTGAAAATCAACTTAAGATGTATGATGAAGAAGATGAAGGAACTAAATTGAAGACCTTAGCTCTTCAAGTTAAAAGCTACATAGAAGGTGATGATGAAGATTCCGATGAAGAAATAGCTATGATGTCCCGAAAATTGAGAGAGCTGATTAGAAAGAAGAATAAATCAAAGTTCTAAGGCAAAACATTCAACAACAAGAAAGACGCCAAGCAAAAGCCACAAGAAGATATCTGTTTTGAATGTGGAAGGCCCGGACATTTTAAGAGAGACTGTTTCCAATTAAAAAGGAAGAACAAAGCAAGCAACTTAAAAGGAAAGGCGTTAATGACATAGAGCGATAATGAGTCCAATCATCAAGAGCAAGAAGATGAAACTGCTCAACTGTGTTTCACTGGATTATGCAATCAAGAATCATCTGAGGTAAATTCTGAACTTGGTGATATTACTATTTCTGATTATTGAGTTTTAAAAAATGAAAATATTTGTATTAAAGAGAAAAATGCTCATTTAAAAAATTGGATAAATGATTTAATGAAAGAGGTAGAAACATTAATTGAAGAAAAACAAGAAATAGTTAAAGATTCCACATCAAGTGAAGTATCTAAGTTAAATGCTAAAATTGATTATCTTGATAACTATAATAAAATTCTATATAATCGTGTAAACAAATTAAATGAAGAATTCAATGATCTCAAAAAGGAAAATGTTGTTTTAAAAGAAAGTTTGAAAATGAGAGATACTTGTATTGATGCTTTTAATGACGAAAAAATATTAAACATGCAAAATAATAATGAGGAAGAAATAATTTCATTGAAAAAGAATATTGAAAAATTTGTTCAAGGGGAAGAGAATTTAAAAATAATGTTAGGTGCACAAAGGTCTAATCTTGATAAACAAAGAATTGGGTATAATCATATTAAAAATGTGAAAAATAGAACTAATGATAATATTAAAATAATTAATAGTAAACCAAGGTTTAAAACACTTTATTATTCACCGTTTGTTACTTGTAAATAATATGGTTTTAAAGGTCATTTTGATTCTAATTGTAATAAAATTAGAATAAAACAAATTTGGATAAAAAAATATGATTTATATGGTAGTAACACAAAAGGACCCAGGAAGATTTGGGTACCAAAAAGGTAGAGACTATTTGTTCATTTTGTAGATCTCAAGGTCAAAAAGGAGACAAATAATAGTTATCTATAAATTATTTGGCGGAATCTGTAAGTACCTCGTATTATTTTTTAAATAATGTTTTAATTAGATATATGGATTTTCTAACACAGTGGTTCATAATATTATTTATTCTAAAGTTTTTATTGTGCTAAATGTTCCATATTTAATACACATGACATTCATGATGAGGAATCTGCACTTGTATTTTTTTTAATGAACTTAACCATGATCTGTCAAAGGAAGAGAATGAGGATTCTGCAGGAAATAACAATTTGAGTAGTAGAAGCCAAACTGCTAAATTCGGACAGTCTAATCCGTCTGAATTAGAAAGAAAGACAGCTGAAATCAGACAGCCAGACCCGTCCATTGTAGTTGAAAAATCAGATGAACACTCAGATGCAGAATTTGATATATCACATTTTGAATTCAACGAACAGATGACCACTACCAAGCTTCCTATATCATGTCGAACTGTGGGAAATCATCCCCCAAATTTGATTATAGGTGACCTCCACATTGGATGATCAAAAGAAGTGTTTTTGAAGAGATTTGAATATGAAAATCCAAAATCGAAAACTTCAGAGCACATCTAGCAAGCTTACTATTGGTAACAACAATGTTGATATATAAGTAACAAATCACAAAGGTATTATCGTATTGTTTACTTGCTATATGTGATTTTGTTATAAACTTGCTCCAATGATATTCTTTATCTTTGAACTTATTCTTTTAATATTGATAAATGGGGCAAGATAACTATTTAGCTAAATTGATATAAATTAGTTTTTGTTAATGACAAAAGGGGAGAGATATTTGGGTAATGATGATTATGTTTTAATCAACTTGTACTTAATGATTTATTTTTGATAATGACAAAGGAGGGGAGATATTGGTATTTGAATTGGTTTGAATTGGTATTCATGTTGGTAGTGAGATACTATATTGTGTTACTATATGCAATGATGGTTATTGTCATTTTGGTTTGAATTGGTATTCATGTTAGTAGTGAGATACTATATTGTGCTACTATATGGAATGATGATTATTGTCATTTTTTTGCTCTTTAATATGCATATATTTGGGGGAGCCTTATAGATAGGGGGAGCATATAAATTCAAAAGATAATAAATTGTCATTATCAAAAAGGGAGAGAATGTTGGTTTATATCTTTTGTGATTTTAATAATGACAATATATTTAGGTTTGTGTAGTGGTCTTATTTAATTTATTTGGGTTAAATATTTTTATGCATATTAATTATATAATATATAATAGTTTGCATGGGTTATTGCATGGATTAATCACTTTGTATGCTAGCTCACAAAAGTTTACTGCAGGTTTGAATGTGTAAAACAGGTTAGCGTATTGCTTTCAGTTTTTATAACTAGAATATATATATATATATATATATATATATATATATATATATATATATCTAATCATGTTTTGCTCTGAAGACTAATTCAAATATGTGTTGGAGTATAGTTAGGAGATTGATATGTGGAGGTTATAAAAGGTAAACGTGTTTTGAAGCTGAAATGGAAATCTTATCTGTTTTATTCCTTAAGCTCCTTAATTTTAGTCCATCATATTTCTTAGTTATAGAAATATATTTCTTTATATATATATATATATATATATATATATATATGTTACCTGTTATGTATATATATTTGGTAACGTGACTTTTTCAAAGTAAGGTATACTTGAGAGTTTTTAGGATTTGGTATAATTAAGGACTCTTATTCAAAGTCACTAAAAACAGTTGATTTTTCTAAGGATACATGCTAATAGTGAGTTGGACTCTTTCAACTAGTCTTTGGATATTATATAACTCTTTCATAGCAGTATTCCCTTATATAGGCTGTTATTGCTAACGTATATCTTCTTTTGAAAAGAATTAGCCGTTGCTTGGATGAATTGGAAGAATTGGAACGTTACATAGTCGTTGTTTTACTCCTTTATATATACTGCTTTGCTCGGCTTATTGGAGAGACAGGAGACTGCATAACAAAAATTATTCAAGAAAGCTATCTGAGATACAAATCATCATATCATTCTTTTAGTCTCGGTTTGCACTATAGTTCTTGTATTTCTTCTTTCATATCTATTGTAAACATAGTACAAGTCTAAGTTGGCTTGGGGTTTTTATTTTAGTAATATTCAGTCTGTACAACGAAGCTATCAAAGTCTCAGGTGAGAGGTGTTGCAGAGGTGCAAAGGGGGAAGAGGTGTACAATCGATCGTCGTTGTAACAGGGAGTTATTTACTTTGTAATTGCTGAGTATTATTTTAATAAAGTGAGTCTCCAATCCTAGTTGGGATTGGACATGAATTAGGCTACTAGACTAGAGGATAAGGGCTGAACCACGTAAAAATCTTGGTGTGATTTACTATTTTTTGTTTCTGTTTTAAGCTTCAATATTCTGCAGATTTTGTTTACGTCGAAAAAATTTTATACTAATACGGGCAGGTATTAGCTGTCCGTTTATAACAGACGAAGAACATAACTAATATGGACAGGGTCAGACCGTCCAATTGTAGCCTGCAATAGTAAACTTTAAAAATTGACCACTGTAGATCACTTTTGAGTATTTACACCTATTCACCCCGCTCTAGGTGTGTTTAATTACAGAATTTTATTTGGTATCAGAGCAAGGCTCTACTAATATTGATCTTTGCAAGTCGTAGGGAAAGATCCTATGGCACACCTAAATTTTCAAGAAGGTCAATCCACAAGCTGGCCACCTTTGTTGCTCGGAAGCGAAAACTTCAACTTTTAGAAGTTTAGAATGATGATTTATCTCAAACGAGACCCATGGGAATGGTGGGTTGTTGAAAATGGCCCTGTCATTCTAAGACATGATGATGGAAAATCGAAGACTCTTATGGAAATGGATTCAAATGAATCATACATGGTATCCTACGACTCCAAAGCCATGAACACGCTGCTAAGTAGGATGATTCAAGCTGAAATTGACAAAGTTTCTGCATGCACCACTGCTAAAGAAATATGGGATACAATCATCATGAGCCATGAGGGAACTACAAAGGTAAAAGAAGTCAAATTAAGTATGCCAATGCAAGAATATGAACTTTTCAGGTTAGAAAAGAATGAATTCGTCAAAGAAGCTCAAGCTAGATTCCTTACTCTTATGAACTCTCTAAGCATGCTCGGCCGAAAAATTGATCAAAGGGAGATAAATAGAAAGATACTTAGAGTCATGCCCAAACGGTTCGCACCAAAAGTTACAACTCTTCAAGACTCAACTACAATCAGCACGATGGAAACTCTAACGTTATTTGAAGAACTTGAAGAATTGGAAAATCAACTAAAGAGGTATGATGAAGAAGATGAAGGACCTAAATTGAAGACCTTAGCTCTTCAAGTTGAAAGCTACATAGAAGGTGATGATGAAGATTCCGGTGAAGAAATAGCTATGATGTCCCGAAAATTGAGAAAGCTGATTAGAAAGAAGAATAAATCAAAGTTCCAAGGCAAAACATTCAACAACAAGAAAGACACCAAGCAAAAGCCACAAGAAGATATCTGTTTTGAATATGGAAGGCCCGAACATTTCAAGAGAGACTGTTTCCAATTAAAAAGGAAGAACAAAGCAAGCAACTCAAAAGGAAAGGCGTTAATGACATGGAGCAATGATGAGTCCAATAATGAAGAGCAAGAAGATGAAACTGCTTAACTGTGTTTCACTGGATTATGCAATCAAGAATCATCTGAGGTAAATTGTGAACTTGGTGATATTACTATTTCTGATTATCGAGTTTTAAAAAATGAAAATATTCGTATTAAAGAGAAAAATTGTGACGCCCCCAAAACAGGTATACAACACCTATTCTGAGTCGTCAATAACATGGTACAGAAACAACTACAACTTTATTAATACAACATAAAAAGTGTGAGTGTAAATACAAATATTGTCATCTAGACAATATCCACACTCAAATAAGTCCTCATTACAATTATTGGAACAATATTTTACAAAAAAAAAATGGTGAGGACTACTAAAACAACTTCCTAGAACCTTCATTCCATACCCCGACTAGTACCTGCTACATTCTCGCCTCCTGATAAGAAAATGGAACAACAAGGAAAAGGGTGAGCTCAACTAGCCCAGTAAAGAATATTATGACTAAGATAATATACAACAAATTATCGTTAGTCTTCAACAGGGAAAAATTTAATAGAATACAATAGACAACAAGTTTTAATTCAATATTCGCAGCGGAAAATAATAATTCATAGAGAAGTTACGTAAAGAATGAAATCTACGATTATCTATGAATTTAAAAGTCCATCATTAATATTTTATCCCTGTAACAACAATCAATAAATATCTTGAATCAAATAGTCATCTTTGCACTACAGACCAAAGATATCCATCAGTTGGTCATGTTCACCTCAACACATGTTCATCTTTGCACTACGGGCCAAAGATATTCATCAGAAATTATTCATCTTTGCACTACAGGCCAAAGATATTCAGTTATATCATCATTTAAGACTGAGGATGATGAAAAATATTTTAAAGAAAACGAATCCAGTGAAGCAAAATAACAAATATTAAGGATTCGTATTTCGATTTATCCATGTCCAAAAATACCTTATCATAGTGACGTAAAATTCAAGAATGATCAAAATATGGATACAATCAAAGTTTGTATCCAGAATAGATATTTGGACGAAAAGAAGGAAATTTCATTTTTCGGTGAATAGTAACTCGTGAATAGTAACTCGTGAATAGTAACTCATGAATAGTAACTCATGAATAGTAACCCCGTCATGAAAAGTTCCAAATTTGATAAAAATTTAGATCAATACTTCGGCATAATGATATTGAAGAAAATAATATCATTTAAAAAGAAATAACATCCCTTACCTCGGAAAGACGGTACTTTTGACTGGAATACTAGATATAGTGCTGAAGGAAATTTGTACCGTAAAGCAACACTCAAAGTATCAAATACTCACAAGAATACGCTCGTTATAGAGAGAGAAATAGAGAGAAACTTGTGTTTCTGGTGTGATTTCAATTCTAACCTAAGCACCCTATTTATAGAAAATTGCTTAGAACACCAAAGCAGAAAATTTAATATAATAATAATATATTTATCAAATTTTTCTTAGCCCACCTCTAGACATCTGATCTCAGCCCATTTATATCACATGTTAGCCCACTTAAATGCCAAAAAATATTTTTCTTCAAAATAATAAATAAAACTTCCAAAAATCAATTATTTCGGAACTTCAGAACTTCAATAATTCATAATAAATAGCCCTTTTATCAGAAAATTCGAATCTCGCAAATTTTTATAGGAAATTCAATTCTCTACAACTTTACAGAAGAAAGTTTTTCCAAATTCTAAACAGAAATTGACCGAAATTCACAAACGGACGATTTTATAGTCAATAATAAATTTTCGGTCAAGAATTATGTCCACCAACACACAAAATATGTGTTAATCATTTAATACCACAAAAATACTCTTCCTCCTCATATACTCATATATCCCACATTCATTGTAAAAATACCACCATCAATATATTATTAAAATAATATATTTAAATGAATTATTTTATCAGAAAAAGATAAAATATTAATTTTCAACAATTGTCACATTAAAATTTTTCTCTATCTATATCCACATAAAATCACTATTTTCCTCGTCATATAAATCAATAATTAATTATACACAAATAATATTACAGAATCACAGTACTAGCAACCAGGCCGTTCCCAGGAAAGAGGGGGCTTTCCAATAAGGATCTCTCCTTACTGGCGCGCAATTAGATGACCAAACCTCTCCTTAGACAGAACTTTCTAGACATTGCCAATAATGTTATCTAATAATATTATTCAGATAATATGAATTATTGCTCCGATAATGAAAAATACTGCGTAGTGACAATTATTGAAACAACAGTAATATAAAATATCAACGCAGCAATTATTGAATCAATAAAATACAATATTGAACAGTAATTACTGTAACAATTATTGAGTAGTGCCTTCTTACGTAAGAATCAATAATTGGTGCAATACCGTGTGCTACGCGTATTACCGTGTTTTAACCACCGGGTATTCCAACAGTATTAATGGTAACAACTACGCCGTTATTTATAAACAACTTATTTTTGTCATTTTCTTCATCCAATCGTTTTCTGTTATGGGGCCCACACAAGGCTGCGCCGTCGTACGAATATTCCCCGACGACAAGAATATTTCACGACCAAACAAATATTCCCCGACAACAATGAATATTTTATAACCACTAAAATATTTGCGCATTTTACCCATAACTAACCACATTAATCAAATCAACTCTTACTATTTCAGAATAATAAATAGAGGAAATTAAATTTCATTTATTAATAATTTGGGGTCTTACAACCTCCCCTCCTTATGAAATTTCGTCCTCGAAATTGACATACGTACCTGGTGTTTCGAAAAGATGAGGATACCTCGCTTTCATTTCCGTTTCCAACTCCCAGGTCATTTCCTCAATAGCATGGTTTCTCCACAAAACTTTAACTTGTGGTATGACCTTCGTGCGTAGGACATGCTCCTTCTTATCCATGATCTTGACAGGTACCTCCTCGTACGTTAAGTCTTCAGCTATCTCGTCCGGTTCTAACTCAATAACATGGTTCGGGTCTTTCACATATTTACGAAGCACAGATATATGAAAAACATTATGAACACGAGACATACTTGGAGGTAACGCAAGTCTATGGGCCACATTTCCTACTCGGTCAAGAATTAGAAATGGGCCAATAAATCGTGGATTGAGCTTTCCTCTCTTTCCAAATCTTGTAACTCCTTTCCATGGAGCTACACGTAATAATACATGATCCCCAATGTCAAATTCCACGTCGTTTCGATGAAGATCCACATAACTCTTTTGTCGATCCTGTGCCGTTTGTATACGTTGTCGAATCGTTTGGATCTTCTCTGTAGTCATTCGTACTAACTCTGGTCCCAACAACGTTGCTTCTCCCACCTCATCCCAACATACTGGAGAGCGACACTTTCGTCCATACAATGCTTCAAAGGGAGCCACACCTATACTTGTCTGATAATTGTTGTTGTAGGAGAATTCCACCAATGGTAGGTACTTATCCCAACTTCCTTTGAAATCTAGGACACAAAGTCTTAATAAATCTTCAAGAGTTTGAATAGTCCTCTCTGATTGCCCGTCCGTTTGAGGATGGTATGCCGAACTGAACCATAAATCCGTGCCCATAGCTTTTTGCAAGCTAACCCAAAATCTTAAAGTGAATCTTGGGTCACGATCCGAAACTATGGATACTGGCATGCCATGCAACCTTACAATCTCATTCACGTACATACTAGCAAGACGTTCAAGGGAATAAGTCTCCCGTATCGGCAAGAAATGAGCAGACTTGGTTAATCTATCAACTATAACCCAAATAGCACTTATACCTTGAGAAACAGTGGGAAGACCCGTAACAAAATCCATGGTAATGTGTTCCCACTTCCATTTCGGAATCTCAAGAGGTTGCAATGGACCCTTTGGTACTTGATACTCCGCCTTTACACGTTGACAAGTTAAACACCTCGAGATAAACTTTGCAATCTCTCTCTTCATATTGTTCCACCAAAATGTATGTCGAAGATCACGATACATTTTAGTACTTCCAGGATGGATTGCAAATGGTGTATTGTGTGCCTCCATCATGATCTTGTACTTTAAATCAGAATCGTTAGGAACACAAAGTCTGGAGTGGACTCGAAGTATTCCTTCTTCATCGATTCTTGCTTCTGGAATAGCACCTTCTTGCACTTTCTTCTTCATACGCATCAGCTCCGGGTCTGTAGCTTGAGCAACTTTAACTTTATCGATTAAAGTTGGTTCTACGCGTATACTTGACATCATCGCACTCGTTCCTGCATATGATCTTCTACTCAACGCGTCAGCTACCACGTTTGCTTTTCCAGGATGGTATTGAATAGTGTGGTTGTAATCTTTCAACAGCTCGAGCCAACGTCGTTGCCGCATGTTGAGTTCTTTCTGAGTGAAGAAATATTTGAGGCTTTTATGGTCTGAATATATCTCCACTTTCTCCCCATATAGATAGTGCCTCCAGATCTTTAGCGCGAAAACGACTGCTGCCAACTCTAGATCATGAGTAGGATAATTCCTCTCATATTCTTTAAGTTGTCGCGAGGCATAGGCTATGACTTTTCCACGTTGCATGAGAACACATCCTAACCCTTTGCCTGAAGCATCGCTGTAGATAACAAATCCATCCGAACCAGATGGTATTGTCAAAACAGGTGCCGAAATGAGTCTCCTCTTAAGCTCTTGGAAACTATTCTCGCATTCTTCGCTCCATACGAATTTGATATTCTTCCGAGTCAGCTGAGTTAACGGGGTAGCGATTCGAGAAAACCCTTCTACGAATCTCCGATAATAACCAGCTAAGCCTAGAAAGCTACGTACATCGGTCACCGTCTTCGGTTGCTCCCAGCTTTGTATTGCTTCAATCTTCGTCGGGTCCACAGATACTCCATGTTTTGACACCACGTGCCCTAGGAATGCTACTTTCTCAAGCCAGAACTCGCATTTCTTCAACTTAGCATATAACTTGTTTTCACGCAGTCTTTGGAGTACCAGCTTCAAATGGTGCTCATGATCTTCACGGCTTTTGGAATATATGAGGATGTCATCAATAAAGACAACAACGAACTGATCCAAATAATCCTTGAATACTCGGTTCATCATATCCATGAAAGCCGCAGGAGCATTAGTCAATCCAAAAGACATGACTAAGAATTCATAATGCCCGTACCGAGTTCTAAAGGCAGTCTTCGGAATATCCTCAGTTTTAACCTTCAGCTGATGATATCCAGAACGAAGATCGATTTTTGAAAAGAATTGTGCTCCTTGTAACTGGTCAAACATGTCATCAATACGAGGTAGCGGATACCTATTCTTGATGGTGACATGGTTTAATTCCCGGTAATCGATACAAAGTCGCATACTCCCGTCTTTCTTCTTTACAAATAAAACAGGAGCACCCCAAGGAGATGTACTAGGACGAATGAAACCGATGTCCAACAACTCTTGTAGTTGGACTTTTAACTCCTGAAGTTCAATAGGAGCCATTCGATATGGAGTTTTAGAAATAGGCTTTGTACCAGGTTCAAGATCAATAAAGAATTCAACTTCACGTTCCGAGGGTAGACCGGGAAGTTCTTCAGGAAATACGTCAGGAAAGTTACTAACAACAGGAATATTATTCAAATTTGACGTGTCTTTATTCAAATCCATAACATGGGCTAAGAAAGCTTGACATCCATTTTTCAATAAACGAATGGCTTTATGACTTGATATGACATTGATTGATTTTAATGGCTTTGTTGCTTGAATTCGAACAACAGGTTGATTAGGAATATGAAAACTAATCACCTTACGAAAACAATCAATTTTGGCATGATGAGTAGTTAACCAATCAATTCCTAAAATCACGTCAAATACAAGTATCTTTAAAGAGATAAGGTCAACAGGTAAGGTGATGGTACCAACTTGGATCAAACAAGATTTATAAACAGTGGATGTGATGAAAGTTTCCCCTAACGGAGTATCCACAGATAAATCAAAGTCTAATTTCTCCGGAGTCAAGTTTAAACGTTGAGCACAAGCAGGAGAAATAAATGAATGGGTAGCACCGGTATCTAGTAAGGTATAAACTTCACATGAATTTATGATTAGCTTACCCGTGATCACCTCGTTTGGGTTTCTCGCATGTTGACCAGTCACGACAAACGCTCTTCCAGGAACCGTTGACTTTGACTTTTCTGGGGCAGCCTTTTGAGTCACCGTCCCCGCTGAACTTGGTTTCGCTATCGTACAATCTCGAGCGATATGTCCTTCCTTTCCACAATTATAGCATACCTTGAACTGTTGTGGACAGTTTGGGCTGATATGTCCCTCTTTTCCACATTTATAGCATATGACCGGTGGTCGTTCTCCTCCCTTGGAACCAGTTGCTGCCGGTGCTGACGTCTTCGTATTATCATTGTTGAATCTCCTCTTTTTAAAATCTCCTCTCGGCTCGCTTCTTCTATTTTCATAGCCACGATTACCACCAGAGTGGTTGTCGTTCTTGTCTGTATTTTTCTTTCTCCGCTGGTTATCATTGTTCTGATGACTGTTGTCACCGATATGATCCTGGTTGTGGTCCCTCGGTTGACCGTACTCGTTATCTCGCTCTAATAATTGAGCCCTGTTGACAACATCTGAATAGAGAGAAAATTTATGAGAAATGAGATATTGACGTATGCCGGGTTTCAAACCTCTCAGAAACATCCGTGTCATACGTTCCTCATTCTCCACTAAATGAGGTGTAAACCTGGATAACTCCGCAAACTTCGCCTCGTACTGGGACACCGTCATGTTATTCTGCTCCAGTCTAATAAACTCTACCTCCTTCATATGACGAATACTTTCAGGAAAGTACTTGTCATTGAATAGCTTCTGAAATATCTCCCAAGACATGCTAAGTGCAGCTGGATGGGTACGCTTCACAGATTCCCACCAGTAGTCTGCCTCGCCACGGAAAATAAAGGTGGCGAATGGAACCTTCTGTTCCTCCGTGCATCCCAAGACATCAAATATCTTGGTAATTTGCTTGAACCATGTCTCTGCCTTAATCGGATCCGGCTTTCCCCAGAATTCTGGTGGTCCCAACTCTTTGAACTGCTTGGTTGTGACCAGCTGTGCGTTGCCATTGTTTCTTCCTATATTTTGAACAGGAATCTCCTTCGTCTGGTTTTGCATGAATCGCAAAAAACTTCTAAACATCTCATCGTTCACCGTCTGCTCAGTGGTGTTGTTCACAGGAGGAACATTGCCAGCCGGTTGCACGTTCTCCTCGTTGGTGAGTACAGGTGTCTCCACGATTTTATTTACTCCACTGTTAACATTCTCAGTCGACATTCTCAAATACTACCATAAAACAAGGGTTAATTTAACAAATTAACAAATCACATAATATCCCTATATTTTGACCAACCAACAAATAAGCTTAAGTAGGACACACTAGCGAAGGATTTACTCGTCTCTCCCCTCCTAGTTCTATTCCCCGATCTCCGCCAGAGATCATATCCCTAAGCTCTGATACCAACTGTGACGCCCCCAAAACAGGTATACAACACCTATTCTGAGTCGTCAATAACATGGTACAGAAACAACTACAACTTTATTAATACAACATAAAAAGTGTGAGTGCAAATATAAATATTGTCATCTAGACAATATCCACACTCAAATAAGTCCTCATTACAATTATTGGAACAATATTTTACAAAAAAAAATGGTGAGAACTACTAAAACAACTTCCTAGAACCTTCATTCCATACCCCGACTAGTACCTGCTACATTCTCGCCTCCTGAGAAGAAAATAGAACAACAAGGAAAAGGGTGAGCTCAACTAGCCCAGTAAAGAATATTATGACTAAGATAATATACAACAAATTATCGTTAGTCTTCAACAGGGAAAAATTTAATAGAATACAATAGACAACAAGTTTTAATTCAATATTCGCAGCGGAAAATAATAATTCATAGAGAAGTTACGTAGAGAATGAAATCTACGATTATCTATGAATTTAAAAGCTCATCATCAACATTTTATCCCAGTAACATCAATCAATAAATATCTTGAATCAAATAGTCATCTTTGCACTACAGGCCAAAGATATACATCAGTTGGTCATGTTCACCTCAACACCTGTTCATCTTTGCACTACGGGCCAAAGATATTCATCAGAAATTATCAATCTTTGCACTACAGGCCAAAGATATTCAATTATATCATCATTTAGGACTGAGGATGATGAAAAATATTTTAAAGAAAACGAATCCAGTAAAGCAAAATAACAAATATTAAGGATTCGTATTTCAATTTATCCATGTCCAAAAATACCTTATCATAGTGAAGTAAAATTCAAGAATGATCAAAACATGGATACAATCAAAGCTAGTATCCAGAATAGATATTTGGACGAAAAGAAGGAAATTTCATTTTTCGGTGAATAGTAACTCGTGAATAGTAACTCATAAATAGTAACTCATGAATAGTAACCCCGTCATGAAA
Organism: Panax notoginseng; assembly: GCA_016801055.1. Lineage (NCBI taxonomy): Eukaryota > Viridiplantae > Streptophyta > Magnoliopsida > Apiales > Araliaceae > Panax > Panax notoginseng. Next base: position 12,454,842 of record CM029017.1, on the reverse strand, counting down.
AGTTCCAAATTTGATAAAAATTTAGATCAATACTTCGGCATAATGATATTGAAGAAAATAATATCATTTAAGAAGAAATAACATCCCTTACCTCGGAAAGACGGTACTTCTGACTGGAATACTAGATATAGTACTGAAGGAAACTTGCACCGTAAAGCAACACTCAAAGTATCAAATACTCACAAGAATACGCTCGTTATAGAGAGAGAAATAGAGAGAAACTTGTGTTTCTGGTGTGATTTCAATTCTAACCTAAGCACCCTATTTATAGGAAATTGCTTAGAACACCAAAGCAGAAAATTTAATATAATAATAATATATTTATCAAATTTTCCTTAGCCCACCTCTAGACATCTGATCTCAGCCCATTTATATCATATGTTAGCCCACTTAAATGCCAAAAAACGTTTTTCTTCAAAATAATAAATAAAACTTCCAAAAATCAATTATTTCGGAACTTCAGAACTTCAATAATTCATAATAAATAGCCCTTTTATCAGAAAATTCGAATCTCGCAAGTTTTTATAGGAAATTCAATTCTCTACAACTTTGCAGAAGAAAGTTTTTCCAAATTTTAAACAGAAATTGATCGAAATTCACAAACGGGCGATTTTATAGTCAATAATAAATTTTCGGTCAAGAATTATGTCCACCAACACACAAAACATGTGTTAATCATTTAATACCACAAAAATACTCTTCCTCCTCATATACTCATATATCCCACATTCATTGTAAAAATTCCACCATCAATATATTATTAAAATAATATATTTAAATGAATTATTTTATCAGAAAAAGATAAAATATTAATTTTCAACAATTGTCACATTAAAATTTTTCTCTATCTATATCCACATAAAATCACTATTTTCCTCGTCATATAAATCAATAATTAATTATACACAAATAATATTACAGAATCACAGTACTAGCAACCAGGCCGTTCCCAGGAAAGAGGGGGCTTTCCAATAAGGATCTCTCCTTACTGGCGCGCAATTAGATGACCAAACCTCTCCTTAGACAGAACTTTCTAGACATTGTCAATAATGTTATCTAATAATATTATTCAGATAATATGAATTATTGCTCCGATAATGAAAAATACTGCCTAGTGACAATTATTGAAACAACAGTAATATAAAATATCAACGCAGCAATTATTGAATCAATAAAATACAATATTGAACAGTAATTACTGTAACAATTATTGAGTAGTGCCTTCTTACGTAAGAATCAATAATTGGTGCAATACCGTGTGCTACGCGTATTACCGTGTTTTAACCACCGGGTATTCCAACAGTATTAATGGTAACAACTACGCCGTTATTTATAAACAACTTATTTTTGTCGTTTTCTTCATCCAATCGTTTTCTGTTATGGGGCCCACACAAGGCTGCGCCGTCGTACGAATATTCCCCGACGACAAGAATATTTCACGACCAAACAAATATTCCCCGACAACAATGAATATTTTATAACCACTAAAATATTTGCGCATTTTACCCATAACTAACCACATTAATCAAATCAACTCTTACTATTTCAGAATAATAAATAGAGGAAATTAAATTTCATTTATTAATAATTTGGGGTCTTACAAAAATGCTCATTTAAAAAATTGGATAAATGATTTAATGAAAGAGGTAGAAACATTAATTGAAAAAAAACAAGAAATAGTTAAAGATTGCACATCAAGTGAAGTATCTAAGTCAAATGCTAAAATTGATTATCTTGATAACTATAATAAATTCTATATAATCATGTAAACAAATTAAATGAAGAATTCAATGATCTTAAAAAGGAAAATGATGTTTTAAAAGAAAGTTTAAAAATGAGATATACTTGTATTGATGCTTTTAATGATGAAAAAAATGTTAAAAATGTAAAATAATAATGAGGAAAAAATAATTTCATTAAAAAAGGATCTTGCAAAATTTGTTCAAGGGGAAGAGAATTTAAATATAATATTAGATGCACAAAGGTCTAGTCTTGATAAACAAAGAATTGGGTATAATCCTATTAAAAATGTGAAAAATAGAACTAATGATAATATTAAAATGATTAATAGTAAACCAATGTTTAAATCACTTTATTGTTCACCGTTTGTTACTTGTAAAAAATGTGATTTTAAAGGTTATTTTGATTCTAATTGTAATAAAATTAGAATAAAACAAATTTGGATAAAAAAATGTGATTTATATGCTACTAACCCAAAAGGACCCAGAAAGATTTGGGTACCAAAAAAGTAGAGACTATTTGTTCATTTTGTAGATGTCTCAAGATCAAAAAGGAGACAAATAGTAGTTATCTATAAATTATTTGGCGGAATCTGTAAGTACCTCATATTATTTTTTAAGTAATGTTTTAATTAGATATATGAATTTTCTAACACAAGGGTTCATAATATTATTTATTCTAAAGTTTTTATTGTGCTAAATGTTCCATATTTAATACACATGACAATCATGATGAGGAATCTGTACTTGTATTTTTTTTAATGAACTTAACCATGATCTATCAAAGGAAGAGAATGAGGATTCTGCAGGAAATAACAATTTGAGTCGTAGAAGCCAAACTGCTAAATCCGCACAGCATAAGCCTTCCAAATTAGAAGGAAAGACAGCTGAAATCAGACAGCCAGACCCGTCCGTTGTAGTAAAAAAATTAGATGAACACTCAGATGCAGAATTTGATAGATCACATTTTGAATCCATCGAACAGATGACCACTACCAAGCTTCCTAGATCATGTCGGACTGTGGGAAATCATCCCCCAAATTTGATTATAGGTGACCTCCACATTGAATGATCAAAAGAAGTGTTTTTGAAGAGATTTGAGTAAGAAAATCCAAAATCGAAAACTTCAGAGCACATCTAACAAGCTTATTATTGGTAACAACAATGTTGATATATAAGTAACAAATCACAAAGATATGATCGTATTGTTTACTTGCTATATGTCATTTTGTTATAAACTTGCTCCAATGATATTGTGACGCCCCCAAAATAGGTCCATTCCACTCAACCTATTCTGAGTCGCCAAATACATGGTACATAATATAACTACAACTTTATTACTACAATTGTCGTGCCAAATACAATAACACATATACTGTGAGTTTTAATACAAACTGTTACTCATGTCCCAACTATGGACAGCACCTCACATTGATACCTTACATAAAGGTACAGTCAAAAACTATTTTAGAAATTAAAATCTTTGGAAAGTGCTCATGGAAACCTTCATACATGGGAGGCCACGCGTCTAGGTTATGATAGATATCATATGTCCACAGAATTATCCTTGGTTGACCCAATAGACTTGAAAGAAAAACGAGAAGATTACTATCATGTTTTTCCCAATGGTGAGTCTTCTCTTGACATATAACTATCTCCACTGTCTCCAGTTGAAAATTTTATTTTAAATAAACTCCAAGATCATATAGGTAGTGCTCGTAGATATACTCAGCAAGTGGATGTACACAACCCTGTCTTATGATAACACGAGATTGTATGTCATTAGACATCTTGTATGATAGTGGCAAAACACCCTTCCAACGTTGGGTTCGCCTTACCCTATTTGATTCACCAAATATAACTACAAAATGATGTATAAAATATAACACACTTTTCTATACTACTTAGGGAGAACTCCACAGCTAGAGACCACCGTTCTATTCCCTTGTTACCCCCGCTCGACCCAGCTACACTCTTATTACCTGAAAGGAATTGTGAAGCAAAAGGGTGAGCTCAACTAGCTCAACTAGCCCAGTAAAGAATATCATGACTAAAAATAAATAAATTATCAATAGCTTCTACAGTAATAAATCAGAGATTTAGAACATATGGTAGATGATAAAAATTTTCAACCATAGTTGCAGCGGAACGAGCAATCTATTAGAAGAGTCAAATAGACCATAAAGTCTATTATCTTCTCCATGTTAAAAATCCACCAATAATATTTTATTCCTGTAACATCAATCAACAGTTCTAGTCCACAATCATATGAATAACTCATAATCATAATTATGATTCTAAATTCCTCTTCGCATCCAGGACGAAGATAATTTTCATCACATGTCTTTACCTGAAACATCAAAGATCATGGTTATACCAAATCACAGTTCCTGTTCATAATCATACCAATAAATTCATCTTTGCACTACGGGCCAAAGATATTCGTCAACTGTTTATCTTTGCACTACTGGCCAAAGATATTTAACAACAGATCATCTTTGCACTACAGGCCAAAGATATTCAACAACAGATCATCTTTGCACTACGGGCCAAAGATATTCATATCTCAAAGAAACACATGATCATTTCAGAATTTATATAATTCACCTTTGCACTTAAGCTAAAGATATTCAGTTATAACTTCAATGGTCATGATCATACCAGTCAATAATTCATCTTTGCACTACTGACCAAAGAGAACCCATAGCCACGATCATACCAATATTCCATCCATCTTTACACTCAAGTCAAACAGAAATTTCTTCACCAAGATTATAAAAATGTTATATATAAAAATCAAACATGGATTTAATTTCAAGAGTAAGATTCATAAATCAACGATAGTTTGGTCAGTAAAAGAAACAAATTTTTTTCGTGAATAGTACCCGTGAATATAGTAACTCGTGAATAGTAGTAACTCATGAATAGTAACTCGTGAATAGTAATTCATGAATAGTAACCCCGACATGAAAAATGTAGAAATTCCATAATAAAATTCATACCAATATTTCAATATAATGATATTAAAAAAAATAATATTTCTTAAACTAATAAATAAATTTTTTTAATTATTTTCAATTTACTAAATAATGCATTTAATCATCCTAAAATGCTAAACTCATAAGATTTCATCACCAATAATTAAAACCCTCATCAAAAATCTGCAAATACCTCATATAGGATTCTCAAGTCATAAAATTCTATTTTTCAATTTTCTTACTTCCCATAACATATTTAATTCATTTACTCATAACTAGTCTATTTTTAAGAAAAATACCAAATCAGCCCCAAAAATATTTTTTTCTGGGATTTAGCAAAATATAGTCCCATATTGAACATATATTTTTCTCGAAATTTTTAAAATTTATTTACTATTTTTCATATGGCGAAAACCGCCGAATATTTATACATTTATCATAAATTGTACTTTTGTGCAAAAATTCCGAAATTTACAGAGTATACTTCTGTTATATACATGTACTCCCAATAAAAATTTCACCAATTTTGGAGTTAACCACAAGTAGTTATAAGGGTTTATTTTTAAAATAGTCTTTTCCCATAAAATTCATAACTCTTAATCTATATATTCAAAAATTGTCATTTTTGGACACAATCTAGAAAACTCATCAAATTATCATTTTAATTTTTTCTAGAATTTTTGAAGATCAGAAAAATTACGAAACTGAAAAACATAATAACCCTTAAAATCCCTTACAATCCCTTACCTCGAAAAGACAGTACTTCTGACTGGAATACTGGATATAGAGCTGAAGGAAACTTGCACCGTATAGCAACACTCAAAGTCTTAAAATACTCATAAGAATACACTCGATAATATAGAGAGAGAAAATTTCAGTTTCTGGTGTGATTTTCAATTCTAACCTAAGCACCCTATTTATAGGAAAAATGCTTAGAACACCAAAGTAGAAAATTTAATATAATAATATTATTTTTACTCAACATTCATACGCACACCTAAGACATCTGAATTCAGCAACTAACATGTGTAAGTGAGGCCCATTAAATGGAAAAAACGTTTTTCTTAATAAACATAATTAAAACTTCCAAAAATCAATTATTCTGAAACTTTGGAACTTCAATAATTCATAATAAATAGCTCTTTTATTAGAAAAATTCGAACCTTATGTCTTCTTCATAGGAAATTCCATTTTCTACAGCTTTGTAAGTTTAAGTTTTTCCAAATTCCAAACAGAAATTGACCGAAATCCATAAACGTACGATTTTATAGGCTATAATCAAATTTCAGTCAAGAAATGGGGTCCACCGATACACAAAATATGTGTTAATCATTTAATGCAACAAAAATACTCTTCCTCCTCATATACTCATTACTCATATATCCCACATTCATCGTAAAAATATCACCATTATTATATTATTAAAATATAATTGTAAGACCCCAACTTTTATAAATAAAGATGAATTTTTTATAAATATCATTTTTGAATATTATGGAGTTAATTTGATATAATGTTATAGTTGTGGGTAATATTTATAAATTTTACAAAAGTACGCAAGTTGTTATATAATATTCGATTGGTCGGAGAATATTCGTTTTAACAGGGAATATTCGTACAACGGCACAATCATTGGTGGACCCCACAACGGAATTATTGTCGAATTGAGAAAACGATAAAAATATTTTATTAAAAATAACGGCGGAAGTTTTACCATTGATACTGTTGAACTACTCGGTAGTAAAAGTACAGTAACACGTGTGGTTGCATAGTAGCACACGGTATTGATTATTAATGCTTATGTGAGAAGTCACTCAGTTTGATTCAATTATTGTCAGTTAATAATATGAATTATTTAGCGATAATGAAGTTTTGTTTTATTCGTATTATTAACGTAATAAAACAGAAACATCTTTTTATATAAAACAGAATACTTTATTAAAGTTATTCTATAAATAGAATATATTATATTTTATTTAAAAGATTTTTCTTTAAATATGGACCGTCAGATTAAAGTAATCAATCTGGATCGTTCATGGATTAGTTACTATGCATTCTATTTTTTTATAAATAGCAGCTCATTCCTTCATTATTTCTGACGAATTTACTAAACTCTAGAAAGAGAAACTATAGAGAGAGAAGAAAAGTATTCTGCTACTTAACTACTTCCTTATTTCAGTTCTTCTTTAAAACGGTAAGGGGTGTTATTCTTTCTTATTCATGAAGAGAACTGTTGTTATTCCATTTCTTATTATTCTGTTCGAATAACCTGTATACGTGGTCTACCCTATACTTCGTGACATTCTTCTATTATTATGTTGGAACATCCTGTCTGTGTGTTTTACACCGGACCTGGTTCCGTTTTTATTATTATTCTGTTAGAACATCCTGTCTGTGTGTTTTACATCGAACCTAGTTCTGTCTTGTTATTATTCTGTTAGAACATCCTGCTTGTGTGTTTTACATCGGACCTGGTTCCATTATTTATTATTCTGTCGGAATATTCTGTCTGTGCGTTTACGCCGGACATGGTTCCATTATTTATTATTCTGTCGGAATATCCTATCTTTGCGTTTACGCCGGACCTGGTTCCATTATTTATTATTCTGTTAAAATAACCTGTCTGTGAGGTCTATCGCATGTCGGGTGATTTTTTTTGTTATTCCATTCTTTATCATACTCAGTTGGTTAAGTTTTAACTTCTATACTTCATGAAATTAGTGGAATATTCTTGATAATTGCGTTTCATCCAGTATCTTTTCATGAAAATATTATTCTAAGCATTCTTGAATTTTACTCCACAAAGCAGTATCATGTTGACAATTTGAACGTTGTTAATTCTTGAACTTGTTTTATTGAATTCTTATATCATTGTCATCATCCTCATGTTTATAAAATGTTAAAAGTCATCTGTGGCCTGTAGTGCATAGATGGACTTGGTATGATTATGACCAGGGATTATTCGGTATAATCATGACTGTAATGTTACAAATGATGTGGTAAAAGTCCTTATTGGCCCGTAGTGCAATGATGGACAGTTGTTGGCATGATCATGACCATTAATGAATACACAAATATTCTTGATCGTAGTGCATGGATAATTGTAGTCGTGATACTAAAGAATATCATTGGCCGTAGTGCAGGGGTGATTCGATGATGTTGATTATTTTGTTAAGCTGAGTCCCAGCGATAACAGTGTTAAAAAACCTTTTAAATCATAGAAGATAGTAGATTTTATTCTCTACTTGACTCTTTTAATAGATTACTTTTTTCACTGCAGTTAAACTTGATGTTCGTTATATTTTATCAGTTTAACCCTGTTGAAGGCTAATGATAATTTATTCTGCATTATCTTAGTCATAATATTTCTTACTGGGCTAGTTGAGCTCACCCTTTCTTTCACTGTTCTCTTCAGGAAATGAGAATATAGCTGGGACGAGTCGGGGAACGGAGTGATGGACCAGATGATAGTATTAGTAGTCATCACTATTCTGTTAAATAGTGTGACAATAATTGTAATGATGACTCCTTTTGAGTTTGTATAGTCTCTAGTAAACAATAATTATATTCAAACTCACAGTTATGTTTTGTCGTATTGTACACGACAGTTGTATTAGTAAGTTGTATGTGTATTCTGTACCATGTATCTGACGACCCAAGATGGGTGATGTATACCTAATTTTAGGGGCGTCACAATAATAATATATTTAAATGAATTATTTTATCAGAAAAAGATAAAATATTAATTTTCAACAATTGTCACATTAAAAATTTTCTCATCTATATCCACATAAAATTAATATTTTCCTAATCATATAAATCAATAATTAATTATTCATAAATAATATTACAGAATCACAATACTGGCAACTAGGTCGTTCCAAGGAAAGAGGGGACTTTTCAATAAGGATCTCTCCTTACTAGCGCGTAATTAGGTGACCAAACCTCTTCTTAGACAGAACTTTCTAGACATTGCCAATAATGTTATCTAATAATATTATTTAGATAATTTGAATTATTGCTCCGATAATAGAAAATATTGTGTAGTGACAATTATTGAACAACAATAATATAAAATATCAACGTAGCAATTATTGAATCAATAAAATAAAATATTGAACAGTAATTATTGTAATAATTATTAAGTAGTGTCTTCTTACGTAAGAATCAATAATTCAAAAATACTGTGCAATACTGTGTGCTACTGTGCAACAACGCGTATTACTTTACTTTACCCACCGGGTATTCCAACAGTGTTAACGGTAACGATTACGCCGTTATTTATAAAAATTCAAATTTATCGTTTTCTTCATCCGACAGTTATTCCGTTATGGGCCCCACAAATAGATGCGCCGTCGTACGAATATTTTTCGACAACGAGAATATTTCACGACCAAACGAATATTTCCCGACAACAATGAATATTTTATAACCACTTGCTTATTTTAAAAATTTTTGCACATTTCACCCCTAACCAAAGTATTATATCAAATTAACACTTTATTATTCACAATAATAAATAGAGGAAATTTGATTTTTATTCATTAAAAAGTTGGGGTCTTACAAATATTCTTTATCTTTGAACTTATTCTTTTAATATTGATAAATGGGGCAAGATAACTATTTAGCTAAATTGATATAAATTAGTTTTTGTTAATGACAAAAGGGGAGAGATATTTGTGTAATGATGATTATGATTTAATCAACTTGTGCTTAATGATTTATTTTTGATAATGACAAAGGGGGAGAGATATTGGTATTTGAATTAGTTTGAATTGGTATTCATGTTGGTAGTGAGATACTATATTGTGCTACTATATGCAATGATGGTTATTGTCATTTTGGTTTGAATTGGTATTCATGTTGTTAGTGAGATACTATATTGTGCTACTATATAGAATGATGGTTATTGTCATTTTTTTGCTCTTTAATATGCATATATTTAGGGGGATCCTTATAGGTAGGGGAACATATAAATTCAAAAGATAATATATTGTCATTATCAAAAAGGGGGAGAATGTTGGTTTATATCTTTTGTGATTTTAATAATGATAATATATTTGGGTTTGTGTAATGGTCTTATTTGATTTATTTGGGTTAAATATTTTTATGCATATTAATTATATAATATATAATCGTTTGCATGGGTTATTGCATGGATTAATCACTTTGTATGCTAGCTCATAAAAGTTTACTGCAGGTTTGAATGTATAAAACAGGTTAGTCTATTGCTTTCAGTTTTTATAATTAGAATATATATATATATATATATATATATATATATATATATATATATATATATCTAATCATGTTTTGCTTTGAATACTAATTCAAATATATGTTGGAGTATAATTAGGAGATTGATATGTGGATGTTATAAAAGGTAAACGTGTTTTGAAGCTGAAATTGAAATCTTATCTGTTTTATTCCTTAAGCTCCTTAATTTTAGTCCATCATATTTCTTAGTTATAGAAATATATTTCTTTATATATATACATATATACTTTATATATATACATATATATATATATATATATATATGTTACCTGTTATGTATATATATTTGGTTACGTGACATTTTTAAAGTAAGGTATACTTGAGAGTTTTTAGTATTTTGTATAATTAAGGACTCTTATTCAAAGTTACTAAAAACAGTTGTTTTTTCTAAGTATACATGCTAACTGTGAGTTAGACTCTTTCAACTAGTCTTTGGATATTATATAACTCTTTCATAGCAGTATTCCCTTATATAGGCTGTTATTGCTAACGTATATCTTCTTTTGAAAAGAATTAGCCGTTGCTTGGATGAATTGGAAGAATTGGAACGTTACATAGTCGTTGTTTTACTCCTTTATATATACTGCTTTGCTCGGCTTATTGGAGAGACAAGAGACTGCAGAACAGAAATTATTCAAGAAAGTTATCTGAGATACAAATCAGCATATCATTCTTTTAGTCTCGGTTTGCACTATAGTTCTTGTATTTCTTTTTTCATATCTATTGTAAACATAGTACAAGTTTAGGTTGACTTAGGGTTTTTATTTTAATAATATTCAGTCTGTACAACGAAGCTTTCAAAGTCTTAGGTGAGAGGTGTTGCAGAGGTGCAAAGGGGGCAGAGGTGCAAAGGGGGCAGAGGTGTCCAATCGATCGTCGTTGTAACAGGGAGTTATTTACTTTGTAATTGTTGAGTATTATTTTAATAAAGTGAGTCTCCAATCCTAGTTGGGATTGGACGTGGATTAGGCTACTAGACTAGAGGATCGAGGCTGAACCACGTAAAAATCTTGGTGTGATTTACTATTTTTTGTTTCTGTTTTAAGATTCAATATTCTGCAGATTTTGTTTATGTCGGAAAAATTTTATACTAATACGGACATGTATTAGCTGTCCGTTTATAACAGACGAAGAACATAACTAATACGGACAGGGTCCGACCGTTCGATTGTAACCTGTAATAGTAAACTTTAAAAATTGACCATTGCAAATCACTTTTGAGTATTTATACCTATTTACCCCCCTCTAGGTGTGTTTAATTACAGAATTCCACTCCCCTCTCCTTCAATAGCTCAGAAATACTCCATGTGTTGAGAACTTGTACGAGGGAGCAAGCGACGATATTTAGGCTAATTAATGTTATTAAAAAATTGTGATCACGACGAACCTCTTATGCTCTACGTGACTAAGGTGATGTTTGTTTAGATCTGATTGCCTCTTAATGGATTGCCTCTTATTCGCTAAGAGGCATGATACTATTTGTTTTGTTTTTTATTACCTCTGAATGCCTCTTAATCGGTAAGACAGAAAATGAAATCTTAATAATTAAGAGGTACCTCTTAATGAAATTTTTTTGATAATTTTTTTTTATATAAATATATTCAACAATATTATGCACTCATTTTTATTAAATTGAATATTTAAAATTATTAAATAAAATTTTATCCTTTAAAATGGTAAAATAGTGTCATTAAGAGACAACTTACTTTTTTGTTATCAAACAATTTTTTAGATTCAGACCTCATAACGATTCAGATGATTTAATTTATTAAGATATCATAATCATTCAGATCTTAATTCCCATATTTATCAAACACAACCTAAGATGTTTCCAACTTCTGATAAGGGTGTGTTTGCTAGTAAGGTCTCCACAAGTTTGAAGGTCAGGATACGTTCGAAGAAGTATTATTTGGATGGGAAAAGGCAGGAAATAGTTGAGGATGGACTGTGCAGAAATACAGGTACCACCATTGATGGTTTGGATCAGTTCATCACTAAAAATGCAACTCTGACAATTAAATGAGAAAGAAGTAGATATATATATATACCCATCTAGTCACAGCAATGAAATTTTATGTCTCACTTGTGGTGTGTGTTGTTCAAACAGAACTACCGCAAACAAACAATGTTGGAGAATTGAAACCTGTACCCACCTGTAGCAGTATTAGATACAAGTTTGGTGAAGAAGGGACAAAGGACGACAACCATATATGGTGTTAGTTCAATGGTCTCATAGTAATATTCCAGAGGATGCTTCGTTGGAGAAATGGAGCAAGTTAAGTAGTGAACAATATTCAGACTTTGATCCTTGAGGACAAGGATTCTTTCAAGTAATGGGGAATTGTCGGTTAGGAGAGTGAATCGTAGAATAATGAATCGAAAAGTAATGTTTGAATGGAACAAGAATAAATAACCAATTGGTTTATTATATTATGCAAAATAAATAACCAAAACTAAAGTAACATTAAATATAGTACTAATTTGGATCCAAAACTGAACTGAGTTATTATATTATGCAAAACAAATAACCGATTGGTTTTGGGTTAACATGATGCCAATGTTTTAACGATAAAATTAAAGTAATAAATGACTTTTTTAATAAATGTACAACACTCTAAAATATAAAATAAATAGGAAAGGAGAGAGTATAAAAAAGAGAGTAGATAAAAAATGAGACCTATCATTTAAATCTTTATACATTTTTAGTAGTAGTATGTTTACACAAGTCTTGATGTTTGTGTACAATTATTTTTTATTGGTATGCACTAAATGGTACTCATGGACTCCTTCTGTTCTGTCTACTAATATATGACGTTTTAGAGTTGTGCATAAAAATTTTAAAAATAATTGTATAACATTAAATATAATACTAATTGTCTATAATACCCTTTACTATACTTATCTCATACTCTCCATCTCTCTCGTATGTAACATTTTTCTATGAGTGATAATTTTAGAAAGATTGTGACTAATTCTCCTAGATTATATAAAATGTTAAATAGTTTGAGAAAAATAAAATCACCTAAAACCTTATATATTATGGGACGGAGGAAGTAATGCATATTAATAAAAATATGTTAGAATAACTGGCAAGTCCCACACATTTTCTATTTTTTTTTAAATTAATATTTCTACGAGCAAAATAAATATTTTTATAAGACTCTTTTCACACGACTAATAAATAGACCCCATATTTATATGAGTGCTGAAAGTAATATTTTCTTGTGTTAGGAGAATTTGGTATCCACCATATATATGAACTATTACTTGGCCCAAATTAGTTACTAATACATTTGCTACCTTAATCACAAGTGTAAGAGTGTAAGTTTGCGTTTAGTTCGCACCAAATTAATGTAATAATTCTATAATGTAAGAGGATATTACATTGATGTGATATTTATTATGTTTGATTTACGTATTACATGTATTACTTTATTACGGGCGTAGTAATGCTATTACGTCAATTTTTAAGCTTTTCATTTATATACTCTAATTGATACTCATGTATTGACCTGTTACGTCCGTAATGTAATATGTCATATAAGATAAAAAAGTAATAATTACAATTGATTTGACATTTTGACTTACCAATTTATTTTATTTATTATCTGCAATCATATAATTTAGTGAACAAAATATAATAATATAATAATATAATAATATAATATATATATATATATATATATATATATATATATATATATGGGATTCCATCCACAGCAACCGGTTGTTGGGAGCAACTCATTTTTGGCCAGCCACTATAACGTGTACCGGCTTATAAAAAAAAATTGTTAAGGCCGGTACAGGTTGTAGCGGCTGACAAAAAATGGGTTGTTCTCAATAACCGATTGCTGTGGATGGAATTCCTATATATATATATATATATATATATATATATATATATATATATATAAAACCATCACCTAAGGGTCTTTTAGGAATGACAAAGAAAGATTTACAAAAGGAAGAAAGATTGTATTGACTCAGTCCACTTTGACACGTTTTGAGATTATCATCATGTAGTTGTAGTCTTTGCATTGACTTTGACGTAAAAACTGATGGATTTCTTAGCACACCCAATGGCAATTCTAATAGTATTAAATAAAATTAAAATCTTGATTCAATTGGAAATCAGAGTGAATCTTAAACCTTCAAAGTCTAAAAATGGAGCATGTGGGTCTATTCAAATTCATAGTTTTCACACGTGATAGCTCAGTTGTGGGGTGGGGTTTCTCTCTTTATTTATTAACCATTTAATCCATTCCCACCAACATTTAATTCTTTTTTTTTTTTGAATTTGACTTTTGTTACACATTTGTTTAATTTCATTTAATACACTGTATTTTTATAGTAGCTTTAATTGATATCGATATCGGTCAACTAATTTATTATATTGAATAACATAAATATTTCAAAAATAAAAATAATCCGACATTTTTTTATTATTTGATGAATATATAAAATTTTCATCAAAATTTCAATTGATGAAAATTCTTTTAACAGTGAAACTATTTTTTATGATTCTGATTTTTTGTAGGATTTATCTTAATACCATCAATTATTTATTAACATATTTTGATCATTACTAACAAAATTATTAAAATCAAATAATTAATGTATTAGATGTAATTGAAAAAAAAGTGTAACGAAAGGGAGTCAAATCTTTTTTTTACTGCGTCAGATTATATGTTCGAATTTACTCATTAGTAAAAAAAAAAATTATATATAACCACATAGACTTTTCTCTCAAGTATATTTATAAGTCCTAATATGAGATAAGTTGTCTAAAAAAGGTTTTCAAAAGAACATACATATATATTTTTATCGTGTTTGATTGTATCTTAATGCATCTTAACAACTCAACTTTTAATATATTTTAACAGTCTATATTTTTATATTAAGAGATTATCTGAATAGTTTAGACTCATATTTATATTTTAACTATTCAGAACACCTTTTAATATAAATATATAAATTCTTAAAAACATTAAAAAATAAATTATTAAAATATATTAAGATATAATTAAACACCAACGAGCCTTTCCACTAAAGAGACAACCCAATACAAAATCACTACTTGTGCTTTATATGTTAAACGGCAAAGTCAAAAAATGGGGCTGATCGAAACTGAAAAAATAATAGCATGCCCTCCATAAATGTCCCATCGACTGCGCTTTTGCTTGGCCATCAGCATTCAATATTTGTCCATAGATAATTAGTACATGATTTTTTTATAGATATCTTAATCTCATTTATAAGTGATCGAGATTTTTTATATTTTATTTTAGTAATAAAATATCTTATGTATTATTTGTTACACCTTAAAAGTTAAAAACCCAAGTATTATTTTAAATAATTCTAAGTTGTGTTTTTTAATTTATTGTCAAAGAATAATGAGTAATTCTGAACACCTCGCCTATAATTCAAAAGATTTTTTTTATGTTAATTAAGTAACAATTGATTTACTTCGGAAAATAAAATCAATAATTTTAGAAACAGAATCAGTCAGGTTCTTGAATGTTTAATTTCATTAGATAGAGAAATACCGATACAATATAAGATTAATTCAAGAAATAAATATGAGTAAGCATCTCTAACATGTCGGAGAAACACAAATCTTAGACTAAATATAGTTTAGAAGTCAGATTTCACTCCAACAGTAAGACTAAATATAATCTATGAAAGTGTGGAATAATGATTGGTGTACAATAATTTATTAAATATAATATAATCTTTTAATATTATAGTCCATGAGATGGTCCATTATCTGCTTGAATGTGATTCGATACATAGTTAATTATTATTATTTTGTTTTGTTTTTCATTTTAATTGTGAGTTTATATTTGTAAAGTGTAATAATAAATATGTTTTCCCATTTCTAAGTAAAATAACAAATTCAATTTATAATTATATTTATTATAAAATTAGTTATTATATGAAGACTCGAATTCGAGCTTGAATTTGAAGTTCGCGAGTAGTTTGAATATAATTCGATCCTAGTCGGATCGAATTCGAATAATAAATATTCGAGTTGAGTCGAATCTGAGTATAATTTTTCAAATACAATTCGAATTTGAGTCGAATTCGAGTACGAATTTATCATTTCGAGTCGAATTCGAACAGCTATTTGTTCGCTTCGGTTCGACTCGTTTATGTTAGAGAACACGAATAAAATATAGAATTCAACTATAAAATAAAAAAAGGGCCAAAATAGAACTTATCGATTTATAACGAATTATGTTGAACAAAGGCGTGCAGTGCACTGTCCTTAAGTCGCCCCTCCGAGAACTTTTCCAGTTACTAAGGTCACTGACGAAATCCTATTTCATGATTCAATGGCTCTTCACCCAATTAATCAACACTCTAAATAGTTGAATAATCCAAAAATAACTTCTAATTTTTCTTACTTAAACTCAAAATTGTATCTCACACACACACACACACACACACACACACACACACACATATATATATATATATATATATATATATATATATATCTATATCTAACAAAATATAACTGATTTTAAATTTTTTGCTTACCCTAATAAATCATTTGAGCCGTTCAAAATTTGAAATAAATCTCACCGTCATATAATATCAAAAATACGGGACACAACTAGTGTATATATATATATATATATATATATATATATATATATATATATATATATATGGACATTTTTGAAGGAGTGAGCTCAGCCTTTTTATAGAAAAAGAATTATAACAGTAACATCACATCAACGGTAACAAGTTAAAACACATTTCCCAAGAGTAGACCTTTTAATTTATTTAGAACAGTTACAATGTCTTCATATGTAAATTAATTTTGTCTCATTTAATTTACACATAAGATAACATTACAAAATAAATTAATATATATATTTTATTTAATTTTATAATATATTATTTTACATAAAATACAACAGTTTATACCCTTACACCCAAGAGAACAAAAATTAAAATATAAATTTGATAATGAATTGTATGAAATTCACCATTGATATTTAAAAATTATTGAAAGAGAATATTGTTTTCCCTTGCTAATTAAAATGATTGGTATCTATCTATATTTATTTCTCCCACGTAATTAAGTAGACGATGAATGATTGGTTTGTGCGTAGCTGACCCAGGAGTTGGTTCGGCCGTTTCCCAGTTGTTTCTTCCTTCTTCTTCTTCCCGATAAAAGGCAAGACCAAAGTCCCAATTGGGTATAATTATTATTTGCCAAAAATTTGGAATTTTTTCAAACAATTTAACCCTTAAGAAGCTTCAAACAAATGGCTTCCATCAATATGTCATGCCCCTCAACACGTTTGCCCAGATCACAGTAAGTTCCCTTTCATTTTCTATCTCAATCTATATTCTGTTATTTTCATAATCTCAACAAATGCGTCTAAGTTTTTGTTGTAAACCAATTTTTATTGATTTTTGTCTGGAAATTTTATTTGCAACTTTTGCGTTGAATACTTGGCTGTATTGGTTTTGTCTGAATCCATGAATTTTGTTTTTTATTTTATTTTATTTAAGTATTCCATGTTGATTTTTGTTTAATTGGTTGATTTGATTTAGATTAGCTATATTTGTGATTGAGAGCAGGGAAGGAAATGGGTTTTTATCTGACTTGTAGATTCAGAGTTCTACAAGCTCAAAATTACTACTTTTCCATTGTGTTGTGCATAATAAAAGATATGAAGAACGGGATGAGTGTTTAAGGGATTAAAAGTTTTGATTTTGTGGACCGTAACAGACATTTTAATTTTTGGATTTCCCTGAGTTGACAAGGTTATTTTAAAAATAATTCGTTTCTGTGTTCTGATATGCTGTTAAGCACTTATCCTGTAGTGGAAGGTCATTTCGAGTCATTAATGAAGAAAGCTTGAAAAGGCCAGACTTAAATACCTAAACATGTGTATATATATATATATATATATATATATATATATATATATATATATATATATTTTAAGAGAATCTCGGAATGATAAACTTTACATATATAAGCTTCATCTATGTTGTGGCATGGATGACTGTCTAATCTATACACTTAACTTGAGGAAAACCGGGAAAGGGTAGGTTACTAAATTGTGGCGAGAATACAATTGCTTAATTTTTGTTTTTGGTCATGTAAATGAGGTTGATGTTACTTATATAAAATTGACATTTTAAATGGTTGAAATCTTTGGTTTCATGCTTATTATGATCCAAGGTTTATGATTGGTTTTGACCTAGTGGAACTAGTTCTTTATCATTACTGTTTAGGAAATATAATAAGATCTGTTTTCATCTTGTTGGATGTGGTATAATATTGTTTTAAAAATTTTAGCTCGCGTGGTTATATCCACCATGCTCATCTTTTGCGATGTTTAGAATTCATCACTACCAATAACGGTTTACAGCTCTTTCTAATGTACTTGACGACGGCTTTATATTATCATATGTTCTGATAATTTGCTGACCTCTCTGTTATATAGGGCATTGAAAAAATTCACACTATTCAATGGACTGCACTGTGTAAATTTGTTCACTGCAAATGGATTCACGTCAGAGGCTTTTATCCGGATGGGTAGCAGATCAGGCTTCTCTATTAAGGTTGATGGAAAAGTCCAATCCACTCTTTTATCTGGAGAGGGTGACCTATTGTCTCGTCAAAATAGCAGGAAAGATTCTCTATTCAGTTCCCTCTCAGCTGGGATTGAGATACAGCCTGATGCAATAGCTCTGGGAACGCTCGCATCGGAGACCACTCCTACATCTAGTGGTTTCCCTACTGACAGTGATGAATTTGATTTGGACCGTCCGTCGGTTGGTTTTTCATCCATTCCAGAGGCCATTGAAGATATTCGTCAAGGAAAGGTTGGTTGTCTCTTATTCTTATTGCCCTGTTGTGAAACTTTGAAGTTTCAAATTTTACTTGAAAGTTTTAATCTTTATCTCCACTTTATCGATATTGCAGATGGTAGTGGTTGTAGATGATGAGGACAGAGAAAATGAAGGAGATCTAATAATGGCGGCATCAAAGGCTACACCAGAGGCTATGGCTTTTATTGTGAAGCATGGAACTGGAATTGTCTGTGTAAGCATGAAAGAGGGGGACTTGGAGAGGTTGCAGCTTCCTCTGATGGTAAACCATAAAGATAATGAGGAGAAACTTTCTACTGCATTCACAGTGTCTGTGGTATGTAATTTTACTTGATTGTCTTTCTTTTTGATAAGTCATTTGTCATATTCAATTAAATTTCCATCTTCATTTTTGGAGCTTGCTTAAAATAATTTTATTATTAATTCATAAATTATGTTCAAGGACAAATGCATTTTTTGAATATCAGATGATCGTAATGGTAACAAATTTATTTGGAGAGCTCAACAGATTTCTGGACATTTATTTTGATTGAACTTATTTATACTTGTATTTTTTATATGGTTATGTAGGATGCAAAACACGGTACAACTACAGGGGTGTCAGCACGTGATAGGGCAACAACAATATTGACTCTTGCATCCAAAGATTCAAAACCAGAGGATTTCAACCGCCCAGGCCATATATTTCCATTGAAATACAGGGAAGGTGGGGTTTTAAAAAGAGCTGGTCATACAGAAGCTTCTGTTGATCTTACTATGCTAGCTGGGTTTGAACCTGTTTCTGTTTTATGTGAGATTGTGGATGATGATGGTTCCATGGCTAGACTACCAAAGCTTAGGGAATTCGCAAAAAAGGAGAACTTGAAGATTGTATCTATTGCCGATCTAATCAGGTAGGCAAAGACATCAACCTTTGAGACATTGTTATTAACCACAACATAAAAAAAATACATTAATTTTCCATTGATGTTGCAGTTTTTTTATGGCACTTGATTAATAATTTTCTCACTAGTCATGTTATAATCTACTTGCTGAAATGTTGCTTTAGACTTGATCTAACTGCCTCCTCTAATTAGAAAGGCAGCCATTTATATGTAGAATTTAATGTTTCTTCAATTTAACCATTGAAACTGCAGTTTGAGATTTCAAAAAGAAAAGAAGAAAAACGAATTGATTTGATATCCTAATTTACCTATAAAACTCATTTGCATGTGTAAAATATTCGTTCTCACAACTTCATCTTGTAGCTTCCTTTTCATTTTCTAAAATTTATTGTTGGTGGAGTATCTGTAAACGTGTTTGCTCTAGGGTGTGTATGTTGATATATGCAAAACTAAGAGGGTGATTGGGATAGGTTATAATCAGTTTTTAAGAAGAAAAAAGTGTTTGGTAACCTGATTTAAAAACTGCTTACAATCCTTTTTATAGAAAGAGTCCTGGTATGTATTGCAAAAGTTTTCAGCTTAATTATAATTGCGACGTATGTGTATACATGAGATGGGTATGAATTAAGAATGCCCTCACCTTAATTTATTTTATCTTATCGTATAGACTTCTACGCTGGTCGCAATTCAACTTCGTCACATATTTGTCCACATGTATATCATTTCCCTTGTGAAAGTAGAAACTCTAATTTAGAGCTTCTTATTATTTGCCAAATCTAATAGTTAGGTTTGACCAACTATATTTATTTTATTAATTTCATACATTACCATCTTTACTTCACAAAACTTTCCTTTTTAGTAATTTGCACTTGAAGTAAGTGATTAACATTTTTTTATACCAAACACTTCTCATTTTTTACTAGTTTAAGTGCTTTTTATTTACTAAACACAAACTACTTTTTTAAAACTAATTATAAGCAAAAGCAATAATCTGAGTCAATAATCACATTTTTTAAGCAATCCCAAAACATACTCTATGTACGAAGTTATCTTTTGAATCAAAACCTTTATGTGCAATTTTAGAAAATGTTTTGCTATATAGTATCAAACAAATTGGTCATACATAGGTCTTTACTCTTTAATACTCCCTCCGTCCCTATTATTTAAATGACGTTTTAGATATGGGCACAAAAATTAAGATAATGATTGGAAAGTATTAAATATAGTACTCAATTGTCTATAATACCCTTAAATCATTAATTTATCATAGCACAAGAGTTTAAAGTACCAAAAAAATAGGTAGAGTAATGAGGGGTAATTTTGAAAAAATTATCATTAATTCTCCTAGATTTAAACAAACGTCAATTAATTAGGGACAAATAAAAAACTCTAAAACGTCATTTAAATAGGGAAAATAGGGATGGAGGGAGTATATGGTATTGACTTCATTCCATATGTTAACAAATTAGGACTCCTGACAATACTAGGGAGCTCAACTTTTTTGTGTTTTTCCAAGAATCTTTTGTGCATCTTATTTATATTGATTTGTTCAAATCAATTAAATGCCTGTATTCTCAAAGTCAAGTTGGGTGGACCTTAGGCACTCTGAACATATGTATGGGCTTTGATGTTATGCTCTATGATCTTTTTATTTTAGTCCTGATGGTATATAATAAAAACCATCCCTCTGATGAGGTCCAACATTAAGTGGGTTATACTCAGTGGAAAAGATTAAGAGCATCAGCAAATATTGGTTTTTATGAGAATGATCGTGAAATTCATAAGTTCACTATTTGGTCGGAAGACTGGTCTTACATTGTTGAATCTCGTTTTTGGTTGTGTTAGTACTTGCGTAGTTGCGTCTATCCGTTGTATCTGTTAGTTTTAGTGGGATAGCATAGTCCTTCTGATTGTCCATTATGTCATAGTGCATTATTATGAGCAAATCATACATGCACCACAATTAACTTTGTATGAAAGCACTTATCATTTGTCTTCATTTCTTGTTCTTCCTCTCTTCCCTAAAGCAAAGTTTTATCTTTCTTAATTTATGACTTTTGGTTAATTATAATTGCAAGTTGTTGAAATCATATTAAAATGAGTAATGTTCTAATATGGATTTTAAATGGCAGATATAGGAGGAAAAGGGATCATTTGGTGGAACGTTCTTCTGCTGCAAGGATACCTACCATGTGGGGACCATTTACTGCCTACTGTTATCGATCAATCATAGATGGGATCGAGCATATTGCGATGGTCAAGGTGAGAAATTTCCAAAATTTAAAGTAATTTTCTTGTTCAATTACGAAAAAAATAAAATTCTGGATTATGGTATACACACAGCCACAATTACCATTCAACACTGGCTCTATAAGTTCTTTCAATTAAGTTTTGGTCGACTGCAATGCAATTTCAGCTATGTAAATTGAAGGTACAGTTAGATAGAACAATTACGAGTCATCTATTTCAGTTTTTGTTTGGTCCTAAACTTTCTCGGTTTTTCCATTTTTTCCTTCGTCTTGGCCCTACATTGTCTTCTTCAAAGACAATTGTACAACTTTCTATTGGAGACAAATAATCTCTATTTACATTTGGGGTTCACAAACCACAGAGCACAGATTTATAAAGTCAGTTTCAACACTTTTTATTTTGCCCTTGGTATGCCAGCATAAGACATTGGACAGGGAAATGTGAAGTAGTAAATTTAGTTTAAATTTTTTTCCTGCTAGGTACTTAACAGTGATGTTAATAATATTTTGTGCTGTAAACAGGGTGACATAGGAGATGGTCAAGATATTCTTGTCAGGGTTCACTCGGAATGCCTTACAGGAGATATATTTGGGTCGGCAAGATGCGATTGTGGGAACCAGCTGGGGCTGGCAATGCAACAAATCGAGGATGCGAGAAGGGGTGTATTGGTATACCTTCGTGGTCATGAAGGAAGGGGCATTGGTTTGGGCCACAAGCTCCGTGCCTATAATCTGCAAGACGATGGGCGTGACACTGTCGAAGCCAATGAGGAGCTGGGGTTGCCTGTTGATTCTAGAGAGTATGGTATTGGTGCACAGGTACTTCCTAGTATCTTACACTATCATAACACAATAATGATATTACAAGACACAAAAATAAAAATAAAAAAGACATTCTCAATATCAAATCGTGCAAAAATGGGTCATTTGACTTTTTACATTTTTCTACACATTAATGTTTGCCCAGAACACACTTAAACATATAACAAATTTATTCCTAGTTTTCAATATTGAAAAAAATAATATCAGGAAAAAGGTACAAGTGTGTTCTAGGCCTCCCATTTCCACATGGGGAGGGCATATTAGTTAAATTTGATAATCAAAATAATTTTAACAGCAAAAGTGCAATAGTAACAGTTTTAATGGGAAGTTTTCATCTTCAGTAGTTGAGTTGAACTTTAATATCTTCCTTCCTAACAAGTGCATTGGTTAACCAAATTTACCTTTGTGATCATTGCAGATACTAAGAGATCTTGGGGTTCGAACAATGAAACTGATGACAAATAACCCTGCAAAATATGTTGGGCTGAAGGGTTATGGTTTGGCAGTTGCAGGCAGAGTCCCCCTTGTGACCCTCATTACAAAGGAGAACAAGAGATATCTTGAAACAAAACGTGCAAAAATGGGTCACGTATACGGCCTAGGATTCAATGGCAATCCGAGCAGCAGTGAAAATGGTGAACCGAGCTCTAAGGAGCCATCCAATTGATCCGAGTCATAATGTGCTTGCCTCATTGGGGGCAAATGACTAGTAAAAAATTTAGATGGATTTAACTGAAAATTCGTTAGAAAGGTAACATTATCAATTGCATTATTTGAATTCAAAGATGAGATTAAATTCTTGAGGAAATAAATTTATGATAGAATTAATAAAGTTAGTACAATGTTACATCATTCTTTTTACCCCAAGGGGTTCATTCATGGAATTTCATTTATCTTAGAATTTACAGTTGTACTTGTTATACTTTCTCTTGAGCTCTGTTAAAATTTATGAGAGGTGAAATATTAAGGAGGTGTTTATCAATCTTGTAACCTTAGTTTTACTGATTATACGGATGATTTACCCCAAGCATTTGCTACTCTTTCGTTTGACCTTTTACCCAATGCATATTAAGTTTAACCATATTTTAAAATAATATTCATTAAATAAAATTAGATTTAAATGAATTGAATGAATCCTCAGTTTGGGAGAAATGGGAATGAGGGTGGCCTCCGTCCTTAACCTTTTAGCTTAGTTGTACTTGTATATATGTGATGATTTATTGACATCCCATGCCCAATTTTCCAAGACACATCAGATGCTCTTCAATCAGCAGATTGGAGCTCTAAACAATATATATATATATAATTGAGCTTCTTTTTCATTTTTCTTAAGGAAAAGCCAACAAAAAATTTATCTGTAAATTTTAGAAAAATAGGTAGGTAGTTAATTACCATTTGAAGATTTGAAGCAGACTCCTAAGAATTTATGTAGTACGAGTTCACATCACAGTTTGTAATGCTCACCCAAACATGCCAGTAAGTTTACATATCTGGGCCGTTGGATGCCTAAATGAAAATAGATGTACTAGACGAAAATAGTTTACAGTATGCTAAGGTGACCCATGTTACCCGTTTTGTATGTATAAAGCTCAAGTTTACCACTAGAAGTATCAATTGTGACATTTTGGGTTGGGCTCATGTAGATCATTCAAGGCTTAACTTTATACCTGTTTTTAAAGAGTCAGAGTTGGATAATTGAAGTTCTTCAATTTTGTATATGGATCATTATCTTATTATCTAACTCATCTCTGATCCTTTAAAAAAAGATTGAATGATTTAAGATTCACCTCGTCTGCACAATAGTTGTGCGGATAAAATATCTCATCTGCACAATTTTTATAAGAATGAGAGCCCATAAATTATATTCCAAATGGCTTAAGATTTATTTCGTCCGCACAATAGTTGTCCGGATGTGAATAGTTGTACGAATGGAATAACACGTCCGGACAACTATTATGCGGATGAGAATCTAGAAATAATACCCCATTCACACAACTATTGCACGAATGAGATGTCTGATTATCCGTACAACTGTTGTGCAGATATGGTCGACCATCCGCATAACAGTTATGCGGATGACAATAATTTTAACTTTTAGATTACATAAATGAATAGTGAGATCTGAGTTGGATGGATGTGACTCCCATCCAACTTTGGCTATGTATCACTCTAGGTCGGACAAAATATGGTTATGGGTTGATTTAGATTTATATAATTTGGTTATGGTTCCATTTAATAACTAAATCCATATTAACTATTTTTAATATGGGTTTTGTGGGTTGGAACCATATAGTTATGGTTCAAATATAGATCGACCCATATTTTAAATTTCAAACTTACCATTATTATGATCCAATTAAATAAATAATTATTAGATAATAAATTAGATAATTATTAATTTATATTAGTAAATTAAGATTAACTAGAGAAATAGAACCATGAGAAATTGAGCTTCTTGAATATGTAAATATGAGTGAAAAGAACTTTTGATTTGGATTTGGAATGAAATATGGGTTAAAAAATGGTTAATCGGGTTGAACCTATATTTCTTTTTAAAAATATGGTTCCAAACTTAACCAACTTAAATAAATAAAAATAGTTAACCAACCCATTTAGTTCCAGTTAATATGAGTTGACCCAACAGTTAACAAACTATATTGTCACGTCTAAATTACTCATATATATATATATATATATATATATATATATATATATATATATATATGGTTGGAAAGGTCTCAAAAAATCTTCAAAATAAGAGGCATTATTGATATGTTTTGATGTATTTAAAAGGTCAAAAGTTGCAATCAAAGGTAATAATGGTGTATTTCAAAATATAAAATTTTAATTCTAATTTTGGTCATTTTAACTAAATAAAAAGATATCAACAATGTATTTTATTTTAAAGATGTTAACGAGAGTTTTTTTTAACAATATATAGTTTAACAATATTTTATATTTGTAAAGAAAAAGTTATTGAATTTTAAAACTTGATTGAAGAAAGAAAAAATTGGGTTAAGAGAGAGAAAGAGTTTCTGACTTTTTCCTAAATTTTTTAACGTTAAAATTAAAATTTTCGCAAGAAGTATCTGCAAGAAGTTTATGTGGATACTAACTATCCGCAAGACCTTCTTGAGAATAGTAATATGACACTTCTAATCTTAGCCATTGAAGATTGCAATTAATTGCCACAAATGAGTTGATTGGGAGATAACGCGCGCGCGCGCACACACACACACACACACATATATGTGGGTCCCTATGACAACCGGTTGCTACGATCGTAGAGTCATTATTTTATGATCGTTAAGTTAGTAGTCTACGATAACTTTACAATCGTTAAGTCAGTTCGATCTCTACAATATTAAAGTTAATACTTTATGATCGTTAATATATTGCTCTACGATCTAAGTCATTATTAATTTACTATCGTTAAGTCAATAATTTATTAATTATTTCATCCTTAATCTATCGGAAGCTATTTCATCGTTACGTAAATATTGAATCTCGAAAGCAATTAGTGTTAAGACGCCTCTATCGAATGAGATGTCTCTAAGGCTTTCAATTTTAGCTTCCCTGAATCGGATTCCGACTTTATTGAGCTCTGTTGCAGATCATTTACTATAAGTTAACTAACCCTAGTAGCGATCACGACGACGAGGGTATTGCTGGCATCGTATGCTCTTTTTTGTGCATGTCTAGTACATGGAGACAGTTCTACAAATTTGAGTCCGGTACGTATTATAAGAGATTCAAGCTTATATGATTGCAAATATTATAATGATGTAATTAAACAATATGTCGCTACTCCTAGCGACAGAGATTAGATTAAGGGGATGGTATTTAGGTAATTTTTCGGGTCGCTAGAAAGAGTATGTCTACCACTACTCCTTCTAGTGGCAGGATCCAAATTCAATTTAATCACATCCTTTGGATAGTGCCATGGACAGTATATGATGTGGTTGCTGGAATAGTGTATGTAGCAACCGGTTGCCATTGATGGGGGACCCTTTTTATATATATACACATTCTTTTCTTAATTTGTTGCATACTCTGATTCAGATTCTTGAATATACCATACTCTCGATCAAGATAATTACTTATAATATTATTACTGATGTGTTATTTTTTTAAATTCTAGTTTAATATATAAGAGCTCTAAATATATTTGAGAAACAATATATATTACGAGTTTATGTATAATTTTTTTTGTTATCAATTACGTAAAAAACTAATAATTATAATTTTTGTAAAGAAATATATAACATGGTGGACCACCATTATAATTTAATCGACAAAACTAATGAAATACTCACTGTAGTTGGCACGTTTTATTGATTACACCATTAAATTTTTAATTTTTAAATTACCCCACTAAACTAATTATTATTTTGAAATTGAGTCATGCCGTTAAAAAAAATAAACGGACATTAACTTTTTATTGACAAAACTAATGAATTACACAATGTAGTTGATACGTTTTACTGATTACACTATTGAACTTTTAATTTTTCAAATTAACTCATTAAACTAATTATTATTTTAAAATTGGATCATTCTGTTATCTTTGCCTCACGAGTGTTACATCGTTTCAATTTTTATCCTATGTGTACGTGAAAAAGAAAAAAGAAAAAAGAAAAAAGAAAATAAACAAATTTGATTTATTCTCTCTTTTCCTTCCTTTTATCCTTCTCTTCTCTCCCTTCTTCCAGATCAAATAGATCTGCGTATTTTTTCTCTAAAATCTATGAAAATTCATAAATCCGAATACCCAAAATATTGAATTAAGCTTCAAAGTTCAACATTAGATATAACAATAGAGTCTGAATCTCCAAGAATAACAACAAATGAAGTAAATGGTGTTGTAGTAGGTTTCCTCCCTCTCACATCCAACTATCAGCAGTCTTATGTCTCCGAACTTCTCTCATTCACCCTCGATCGTCTCCACAAGGTCCACTCATTCCCCAATATCTTTCTATATATATATGTGTGTGTGTGTGTGTGCGTGTGTGTGTATATATATATATACACACACACACACATGGTAGTAATATTTGATTAAATTAATTTTGTTGGGATTACATTTATGATTTGATAAGAGCCTGAGTTTTGACGGATGGATGCGGAGATAATTCAGAGGCAGATGCAAAATGTTGTTTTTGTCAATTATTGCGTTTTCATTTCTAATGCTGATGCATTGTTTTTCATTCGCGAGGAAGTTTATTCTAATGATAAACATCTGAGATTATAGTACCAAAAATAATTTGATTTTTTTCCTTTCACTTTCAAGTTTTTTATTATTTTTTTCCACATAAATAATATTTTTTATTTTTAAATTTTTTTTCCAGAGCCACATATATAAAAAATTAATGCCTACTTAATTTTTTTAATAGAATGACTTAATTTCAAAATATTAATTAGTTTTATGAGGTAATTTGAAAAATTAAAAGTTTAATGGTGTCATCAATAAAACATGTTAACTATAGTGGGTAAGTCATTAGTTTTGTCGATAAAAAATTAATGTCCGTTAATTTTTTTTTGACGGAATGATCCAATTTTAAAATAATAATTAGTTTAATGGGGTAATTTAAAAAATTAAAAGTTCAATGGTGTAATCAGTAAAACGTGCCAACTACAGTGGGTATTCCATTAGTTTTGCTTAATTTAATCCAATATTTACATATATCAAGGTATTTTGTATCCAATTACATTTTTTTTAAATAATACTACTATCACATAAAAAAGGGTCACATAATACTCACATGCACACACATGCATACTACGGACTCCACATGTCAGGCGGGGGCCCATAGTATGTATGTGTGTATATGTTAGTTGTGACGCCTCCAAAATAGGTATACAACACCCATTCTGAGTCGCCAAAATACATGGTACAGAAACAACTACATCTTTATTATTACAACACAAGAACTGTGAGTTTAAATACAAATATTGTCATTTAGACAATATCCACACTCAAATAAGTCCTCATTACAATTATTGATACATTATTTCACAAAAATGGTGAGGACTACTAAAGTAACTTCTAGAACCATCATTCCATACCCCGACTAGTACTCGCTACATTCTCGCCTCCTGAGAAAAATGGAACAAAAAGGAAAAGGGTGAGCTCAACTAGCCCAGTAAAGAACATTATGACTAAGATAATACAGAACAAATTATCGTTAGTCTTCAACAGGGAAAAATCTAATAGAATACAATAGACAACAAGTTTTAAATCAATAACTGCAGCGGAAACAGCAAACCATTAGAAGAGTCAAGTAGAGAATGAGTTCTACTATCTTCTAAGATTTAAAAGTCCATCATTAATATTTTATCCCTGTAACAACAATCAATAACCATCTTTAATCAAATATTCATCTTTGCACTACAGGCCAAAGATATTCATTTGTATCACCAGTCGGTCATGTTCATCTCAACACCTGTTCATCTTTGCACTACGGGCCAAAGATATTCATCAGTTAATCATTCATCTTTGCACTACGGGCCAAAGATATTCAGTAATATCATCATTTAGGACTGAGGATGATGAAAAATATCTTAAAGAAAACGAATCCAGTGAAACAAAATAACAAATATTAAGGATTCGTATTTCGATTTATCTATGTCCAAAAATACCTTATAATTATTCATAGTGAAGTAGAATTCAAGAATGATCAAAACATGGATACAATCAAAGCTAGTACCCAGAATAGATATTTTGGACGAAAAGAAGAAAATTTTATTTTTCGATGAATAGTAACTCGTGAATAGTAACTCGTGAATAGTAACCCCGACGTGAAAAGTTCCAAATTTGATAAAAATTTCCAACCAATATTTCGGCATAATGATATTGAAGAAATAATATCATTTTTGAATAAAATAACATCCCTTACCTCGTAAAGACAGTACTTCTGGTCGGAATACCGGTATAAGGCTGAAAGACACTTGCTCTGGTGAATAGAAACTCTCAAAGTATCTAAATACTCACAAAATACACAAAATAATCTAGAGAGAGAAAGAGAGAAAACTTGTTTCTGGTGTGATTTTCAATTCTAACTTAGCCCTCTATTTATAGAAAAATGTTAGCACGCCGAAGCAGACTTAACCTGCAACCTGATGGCTTTACCTGCTACTATTCTCACCCACCACATTTGAATAAAAATCTCAGCATATTTTTTCACCAACCAAGAGTGGGGCCCACCAATTCTAGAATTTTCTACCAAAATGATTAACTCCGAAAATTCAACAATTTCTGAACCAGTCATCTCGTAAAATTCATAATAAATCATACATTCATTTTTAACGGTTCAAAATTTGTGGACATATACTCAACTTATATATGTATAACATATCCAAAAATTACCACGATCCAACGGTCGGATTAAAAATTATAACCCCCGCAAAATATCTCAAAAACCCTGATTTTTAATACCTCCATTCCGACAAAAATACTGATAAAAACCTCAACATTAACTCCTTCATTTTTAACCACAAAAATATATCCCTCATTTATATCCACAAAAAATAAATATTTCCTTATCATATGAATCAATAATTAATTATTCACAAATAATATTACAGAATCACATTTATGACAATCAGGCCGTTCCCAGGAAAGAGGAGGCTTTCCAATAAGGATTTCTCCTTACTGGCGCGCAATTAGATGACCAAACCTCTCCTTAGACAGAACTTTCTAGACATTGCCAATAATGTTATCTAATAATATTATTCAAATAATATGAATTATTGATCTGATAATGGAAATACTGTGTAGTGACAATTATTGAAACAACAGTAATATAAAATATCAACGCAGCAATTATTGAATCAATAAAATAAAATACTGAACAGTAATTACTGTAACCATTATTGAGTAGTGCCTTCTTACGTAAGAATCAATAATTGGTGCAATACAGTGTGCTACTGTGTAACAACGCGTATTACTGTATTTTAACCACCGGGTATTCCAACAGTATTAACGGTAACAATTACGTCGTTATTAATAAACAACATATACTTGTCGTTTTCTTCATCCAATCGCTTTCCGTTATGGGGCCCACAAAAGACTGCGCCGTCGTACGAATATTCCCCGACAGGAAGAATATTCCACGACCAAACGAATATTCCCCGACAACAATGAATATTTTATAACCACCTGCTTATTTGAAATATTTGCGCATTTTACCCATAACTAACCTCATTAACACTTACTATTTCAAAATAATAAATAGAGGGAATTTAAATTTCATTTATTAATAATTTGGGGTCTTACAACCTCCCCTCCTTATGAAATTTCGTCCTCGAAATTGACGTACGTACCTGGTGTTTCGAAAAGATGAGGATACCTCGCTTTCATTTCCGTTTCCAACTCCCAGGTCATTTCCTCAATAGCATGGTTTCTCCACAAAACTTTAACTTGTGGTATGACCTTCGTGCGTAGGACATGCTCCTTTCTATCCAAGATCTTGACAGGTACCTCTTCGTACGTTAAGTCTTCAGCTATCTCGTCCGGTTCTAACTCAATAACGTGGTCTGGGTCTTTCACATATTTACGTAACACAGATATATGAAAAACATTATGAACACGAGACATACTTGGAGGTAACGCGAGTCTATAGGCCACATTTCCTACTCGGTCAAGAATCTGAAATGGACCAATAAATCGTGGATTGAGCTTTCCTCTCTTCCCAAATCTTGTAACTCCTTTCCATGGAGCCACACGCAACAATACATGATCCCCAATGTCAAATTCCACGTCCTTTCGATAAAGATCCGCATAACTCTTTTGTCGATCCTGTGCCGTTTGTATACGTTGTCGAATCGTTTGGACCTTCTCTGTAGTAATGCGTACCAACTCTGGTCCCAATAATGTTGCTTCACCCACCTCGTCCCAGCATACTGGAGAGCGACACTTTCGTCCATATAATGCTTCAAATGGGGCCACACCTATACTTGCCTGATAACTGTTATTGTAAGAGAATTCCACCAATGGTAGGTACTTATCCCAACTTCCTTTGAAATCTAGGACACAAAGTCTTAATAGATCTTCAAGAGTTTGAATAGTCCTCTCTGATTGTCCGTCCATTTGAGGATGGTATGCCGAACTAAATCGTAAATCTGTGCCCATAGCTTTTTGCAAGCTAACCCAAAATTTTGAAGTGAATCTTGGGTCACGATCCGAAACTATGGATACTGGCATGCCATGCAGTCTCACAATCTCATCTACGTATATACGAGCAAGACGTTCAAGAGAATAAGTCTCCCGTATCGGCAAGAAATGAGCAGACTTGGTTAATCTATCAACAATAACCCAAATAGCATTTATGCCTTGAGAAACCGTGGGAAGACCCGTAACGAAATCCATGGTAATGTGTTCCCACTTCCATTTCGAAATCTCAAGTGGTTGCAATGGACCCTTTGGTACTTGATGTTCCGCCTTTACACGTTGACAAGTTAAACACCTCGAGATAAACTTTGCAATCTTTCTCTTCATATTATTCCACCAAAATGTATGTCGTAGATCACGATACATTTTGGTACTTCCAGGATGGATTGCAAATGGTGTATTGTGTGCTTCCATCATGATCTTGTACTTCAAATCAGAATTGTTAGGAACACAGAGTCTAGAGTGGACTCGAAGTATTCCTTCTTCATCGATTCTTGCTTCTGGAATAGAACCTTCTTGCACTTTCTTCTTCATACGCATCAGCTCTATATCCGTAGCTTGAGCAGCTTTAACTTTATCGATTAAAGTCGGTTCTACTCGTATATTTGATATCATCATGTGGGTATTTGGAGCCTTCATCTCTATCTCCATCCTTTGCAAGTCATACAAAATGGGCCTTTGTGTTAACAACATTGCACTCGTACCCGCATATGCTCTTCTACTCAATGCGTCAGCTACTACGTTTGCTTTTTTAGGATGATATTGGATGGTATGATCGTAATCTTTCAACAGCTCGAGCCAACGTCGCTGCCGCATGTTGAGTTCCTTTTGGGTGAAGAAATATTTGAGGCTTTTATGTTCTGTATAGATCTCCACTTTCTCCCCATACAGGTAGTGTCTCCAGATCTTCAACGCGAAAACTACTGCTGTCAACTCCAAATCATGAGTAGGATAATTCCTCTCATATTCTTTGAGTTGTCGCGAGGCATAGGCTATGACTTTCCCATGTTGCATGAGAACACATCCTAACCCTTTGCCTGAAGCATCACTGTAGATAACAAATCCATCCGAACCAGATGGTATTGTCAGAACAGGTGCCGAAATGAGTCTCCTCTTAAGCTCTTGAAAACTCTTCTCGCATTCCTCGCTCCATACGAATTTGATATCTTTCTGAGTCAGCTGAGTTAACGGGGTAGCGATTCGAGAAAACCCTTCCACGAATCTCCGATAATAACCAGCTAAACCCAAAAAGCTACGTACTTCGGTCACCGTCTTTGGTTGCTCCCAACTTTGTATTGCTTCAATCTTCGCCGGGTCAACAGATACTCCATGTTTTGACACCACGTGCCCTAGGAAAGCTACTTCCTCAAGCCAGAACTCGCATTTCTTCAACTTAGCATATAACTTATTTTCACGCAGCCTTTGGAGTACCAGCTTCAAATGATGCTCATGATCTTCACGGCTTTTGGAATATATGAGGATGTCATCAATAAAGACAACAACGAACTGATCCAAATAATCCTTGAATACTCGGTTCATCATATCCATGAAAGCCGCAGGAGCATTAGTCAATCCAAAAGACATGACTAGGAACTCATAATGCCTGTACCGAGTTCTGAAGGCAGTCTTTGGAATATCCTCAGTTTTAACCTTCAGCTGATGATATCCAGAACGAAGATCGATCTTTGAAAAGAATTGTGCTCCTTGTAACTGGTCAAACAGGTCATCAATATGAGGTAGCGGATACCTATTCTTAATAGTGACATGGTTTAATTCCCGGTAATCAATACAAAGTCGCATACTCCCGTCTTTCTTCTTTACAAATAAAACAGGAGCATCCCAAGGAGATGTACTAGGACAAATGAAACCGATGTCCAACAACTCTTGTAGTTGGACCTTTAACTCTTGAAGTTCAATAGGAGCCATTCGATATGGAGTTTTAGAAATGGCTTTGTACCAGGTTCAAGATCAATAAAGAATTCAATTTCTCGTTCTGGGGGTAGACCGGAAAGTTCTTCAGGAAATATGTCAGGAAAGTCAATAACAACAGGAATATTATTCAAATTTGACGTGTCTTTATTCAAATCCATAACATGGGCTAAGAAAGCTTGACATCCATTTTTTAATAAACGAATGGCTTTATGGCTTGATATAACAGTGATTGATTTTAATGGCTTAGTTGTTTGAATTCGTACAACAGGTTGGTTAGGAATATGAAAACTAACAACCTTACGAAAACAATCAATTTTGGCATGATGAGTAGTTAGCCAATAAATCCCTAAAATCACATCAAAAGCAAGTATCTTTAAAGAGATAAGGTCAACAGGTAAGGTGATGGTGCCAACTTGGATCACACAAGATTTATAAACAGTGGATGTGATGAAAGTTTCTCCTAACGGAGTCTCCACAGATAAATCAAAGTCTAACTTCTCCGGAGTCAAGTTTAAACGTTGAGCACAAGCAGGAGAGATAAAAGAATGGGTAGAACCGGTATCTAATAAGGTATAAACTTCGCATAAATTTATGATTAGCTTACCCGTGATCACCTCGTTTGGGTTCCTCGCATGTTGACCAGTCACGACAAATGCTCTTCCAGGAACCGTTGACTTTATCTTTTCTGAGACAGCTTTTTGAGTCACCATCCCCGCTGGACTTGGTTTTGCTATAGTGCAATCTCGAGCGATATGTCCTTCCTTTCCACAATTATAACATACCTTAAACTGTTGTGGGCAGTTTGGACTGATATGTCCTTCTTTTCCGCACTTATAGCATATAATCGGTGGTCGTTCTCCTCCCTTGGAACCAGTTGCTGCTGGTGCTGACGTCTTCGTATTGTCATTGTTGAATCTCCTCTTTTTAAAATCTCCTCCCGACTCGCTTCTTCTATTTTCATAGCCACGATTACCACCAGAGTGGTTGTCGTTCTTGTCTGTATTTTTCTTTCTCCGCTGGTTATCATTGTTCTGATGACTGCTGTCACCGATATGATCCTGGTTGTGGTCCCTCAGTTGACCGTACTCATTATCTCGCTCTAATAATTGAGCCCTGTTGACAACATCTGAATAGAGAGAAAATTTATGAGAAATGAGATATTGACGTATGCCAGATTTTAAACATCTCAAAAACATCCTCGTCATACGTTCCTCATTCTCCACCAAATGAGGTGCAAACCTGGACAACTCTGCAAACCTCGCCTCGTACTGAGACACCGTCATGTTATTCTGCTCCAGTCTAATAAACTCTACCTCCTTCATATGACGAATACTTTCAGGAAAGTACTTGTCATTGAACAGTTTCTGAAATGTCTCCCAAGACATGCTGAGTGCGGTTGGATGGGTACGCTTCACAGACTCCCACCAGTAATCTGCCTCGCCACGGAACATATAGGTGGCGAATGGAACCTTCTGTTCCTCCGTGCATCCCAAGACATCGAATATCTTGGTAATTTGCTTGACCCACGTTTCCGCCATGATCGGATCCGGCTTTCCCTTAAATTCTGGTGGTCCCAATTCTTTGAACTGTTTGGCTGTGACAAGCCGTGAATTGCTATCATTTCCTCCTGTATTTTGAACACGAGTCTCCCTTGTCTGGTTTTGCATGAATTGCAAAAAATTTCTAAACATTCCATCATTCATCATCTGCTTATTGGTGTTGTTCACAGGAGGAACATTGCCAGCCTGTTGCACGTTCTCCTCGTTGGTAAGCACCGGTGTCTCCACGGTCTCATTTACTCCACTGTTAATATTCTCAGTCGACATTCTCAAATACTGCCATAAAACAAGGGTTAATTAAATAAATTAACAAATCACATAATACCCCTATATTATGACTGACCAATAAATAAGCTTAGGTAGGACACACTAGCGAAGGATTTATTCGTCTCTCCCCTCCTAGTTCTATTCTCCGATCTCCGCCAGAGATCATATCCCTAAGCTCTGATACCAACTGTGACGCCCCCAAAATAGGTATACAACACCCATTCTGAGTCGCCAAAATACATGGTACAGAAACAACTACATCTTTATTATTACAACACAAGAACTGTGAGTTTAAATACAAATATTGTCATTTAGACAATATCCACACTCAAATAAGTCCTCATTACAATTATTGATACATTATTTCACAAAAATGGTGAGGACTACTAAAGTAACTTCTAGAACCATCATTCCATACCCCGACTAGTACTCGCTACATTCTCGCCTCCTGAGAAAAATGGAACAAAAAGGAAAAGGGTGAGCTCAACTAGCCCAGTAAAGAACATTATGACTAAGATAATACAGAACAAATTATCGTTAGTCTTCAACAGGGAAAAATCTAATAGAATACAATAGACAACAAGTTTTAAATCAATAACTGCAGCGGAAACAGCAAACCATTAGAAGAGTCAAGTAGAGAATGAGTTCTACTATCTTCTAAGATTTAAAAGTCCATCATTAATATTTTATCCCTGTAACAACAATCAATAACCATCTTTAATCAAATATTCATCTTTGCACTACAGGCCAAAGATATTCATTTGTATCACCAGTCGGTCATGTTCATCTCAACACCTGTTCATCTTTGCACTACGGGCCAAAGATATTCATCAGTTAATCATTCATCTTTGCACTACGGGCCAAAGATATTCAGTAATATCATCATTTAGGACTGAGGATGATGAAAAATATCTTAAAGAAAACGAATCCAGTGAAACAAAATAACAAATATTAAGGATTCGTATTTCGATTTATCTATGTCCAAAAATACCTTATAGTTATTCATAGTGAAGTAGAATTCAAGAATGATCAAAACATGGATACAATCAAAGCTAGTACCCAGAATAGATATTTTGGACGAAAAGAAGAAAATTTTATTTTTCGGTGAATAGTAACTCGTGAATAGTAACCCCGACGTGAAAAGTTCTAAATTTGATAAAAATTTCCAACCAATATTTCGGCATAATGATATTGAAGAAATAATATCATTTTTGAATAAAATAACATCCCTTACCTCGTAAAGACAGTACTTCTGGTCGGAATACCGGTATAAGGCTGAAAGACACTTGCTCTGGTGAATAGAAACTCTCAAAGTATCTAAATACTCACAAAATACACAAAATAATCTAGAGAGAGAAAGAGAGAAAACTTGTTTCTGGTGTGATTTTCAATTCTAACTTAGCCCTCTATTTATAGAAAAATGTTAGCACGCCGAAGCAGACTTAACCTGCAACCTGATGGCTTTACCTGCTACTATTCTCACCCACCACATTTGAATAAAAATCTCAGCACATTTCTTCACCAACCAAGAGTGGGGCCCACCAATTCTAGAATTTTCTACCAAAATGATTAACTCCGAAAATTCAACAATTTTCTGAACCAGTCATCTCGTAAAATTCATAATAAATCATACATTCATTTTTAACGGTTCAAAATTTGTGGACATATACTCAACTTATATATGTATAACATATCCAAAAATTACCACG
Organism: Panax notoginseng; assembly: GCA_016801055.1. Taxonomy (NCBI): domain Eukaryota; kingdom Viridiplantae; phylum Streptophyta; class Magnoliopsida; order Apiales; family Araliaceae; genus Panax; species Panax notoginseng. The sequence continues at coordinate 12,417,395 of CM029017.1, read as the reverse complement.
ATCCAACGGTCGGATTAAAAATTATAACCCCCGCAAAATATCTCAAAAACCCTGATTTTTAATACCTCCATTCCGACAAAAATACTGATAAAAACCTCAACATTAACTCCTTCATTTTTAACCACAAAAATATATCCCTCATTTATATCCACAAAAAATAAATATTTCCTTATCATATGAATCAATAATTAATTATTCACAAATAATATTACAGAATCACATTTATGACAATCAGGCCGTTCCCAGGAAAGAGGAGGCTTTCCAATAAGGATTTCTCCTTACTGGCGCGCAATTAGATGACCAAACCTCTCCTTAGACAGAACTTTCTAGACATTGCCAATAATGTTATCTAATAATATTATTCAAATAATATGAATTATTGATCTGATAATGGAAATACTGTGTAGTGACAATTATTGAAACAACAGTAATATAAAATATCAACGCAGCAATTATTGAATCAATAAAATAAAATACTGAACAGTAATTACTGTAACCATTATTGAGTAGTGCCTTCTTACGTAAGAATCAATAATTGGTGCAATACAGTGTGCTACTGTGTAACAACGCGTATTACTGTGTTTTAACCACCGGGTATTCCAACAGTATTAACGGTAACAACTACGCCGTTATTAATAAACAACATATACTTGTCGTTTTCTTCATCCAATCGCTTTCCGTTATGGGGCCCACAAAAGACTGCGCCGTCGTACGAATATTCCCCGACAGGAAAAATATTCCACGACCAAACGAATATTCCCCGACAACAATGAATATTTTATAACCACCTGCTTATTTGAAATATTTGCGCATTTTACCCATAACTAACCTCATTAACACTTACTATTTCAAAATAATAAATAGAGGGAATTTAAATTTTATTTATTAATAATTTGGGGTCTTACATTAGTATTATGTGACTCTTTTTTATGTGATAGTAGCATTGGTTTTTTTTTTTTGCAATACTTCTTTCACTCCTTTTTTAATTGACGTTTTAAATGGAAAAATATAAATAAGTAAAAATACAATTAATGTTTTGTCTAATTGATCAAATTAAATACAAAATCATAATACAATCTTTCTAAAATTTATTGAAAGGTTAGAAAGAGTAAAAAAGTAATATTTAATATAAAATTAATATTTTTAAAACTTTACAAACAATCGATTAAAAAAATAAATTTTATTTCTAAAAAGACAAAAAAAAAATAGTAGTACATATCAAGACTCAATTTATTTTGGGAAGAATATCCAAATACGAAAGAGGACAATTAATTGTTTCTATTCAGTCCTTTAAAAAAAGGAAAACAAATCAATTCTACGGTCGGACTCTCTCTCTCCCTTACGCGGGCTCCAACCGTGTTTCCCTTTAAGGCTATCCTCATCCGTCAGATCTCCTAATAAACAATCGTGCTAAATCAAATCCAACGGTTAATACGCACAACTCTTTTCATAAATTGACCACAAGTCGGACTCCCTCCCCTCTAAGGCTCTATAGACTCCCTCCCCTAATAAGTCAGACTCCCTCCTCTATATATATTCTCTCTCACACACAAACACACAATAAATCGCTCACAATGGCTTATTCCAGTATGATTGTTGTTATGCTAGCCGCATTGTTCTTGGGATCCGTGATTGCTAGGTCTCCGGCGGTTGCACCAGCCCCGTCACCTGCAACACTTTCTAATTCTCCGGCGCCGACTCCCGTGTCAGTACGATCTCCAGCACCGACTCCGTCGAAAACCACACCACCGTCTCCGTCTCCTATCAATTCTCCCGTATCTCCACCTTTTCCGGCGCCGGTGTACCCTCCGTCTTTTCCACCGACGATTTCGACTCCGCCGTCCGACGCACCAGCACCTGCAAAGAACGCTGCGGCATTGAACAAACTTTCTATGGGATCTATTGCTGTTGGTGCATTCGTCGTTGCATTGGTGGCGTAGATATTGATTTAGTTAGATAGGGATTGAATGATGAAACTTACTATAATATTTATTGATATGTTCTTGATGGTTGGGAATTTATATGATTCATTATCTTATTTATATGCTTATTGAAATCTACAAAGTTCTAATGTGTGTATATATATATATTATCTTATTTATATGCTTATTGGAATTTTCAAAGTTCTAAGACGTGAATGTTAGTGGATATGTTAGGTGACCTTCATTATCGATGATCTTGTCTGTTAGATATAACATGCAGATAGTTTTTATTCAAGATTGGGTTTGAGAATCTATCGTTTTAGTTGTAGTGATGATGTTGGTCGCCTTCATTATTAATTGAATGTTAGATATGATATGTAGAGGAGTTTTTATCTGCATTTATCGTTGATATCTATATATATAGAGGGGTTCTTTTTGAGTTTAAAAGTGTAAAAAGTATGTACGGTACAATCGCCCATGTATTTTTATAAGAGCTCTGCTAGGCTGATATGAAAATTGAAAAGAATTCTATTTGATTTTTACTTATTTGTAATTTTACTCGCTGTTGGGGGTAAAAATACAAATAACCCAATCAGGCACCAACGCGGAGCGAAAGCAGCTGAGAAGAGAATCAAACGGAGCAAATATTGCCCCCAATTCGGTCCTCTCTTTTCCCCCTCGTGGTCTATTTGCATTCTCATCCATCACAAGTACTTTTGATTCTAAATTTCCAATCAAGTTTTTAGATTTCTAGGTTCTAATTCTCTCTCTATATTTTTTGTATAGTTTTTGGTTTTGAATGTTCTTGGAATCATCAGTGTGTGAACTGTGAGTGATTGTTTGATTAAAGTTTGAATTTTTTTTGTTATTGATTTGGTTAACTGTAGTTACTGTTTGTTTAATATGATTGAGTTTTTGTTTTTGGGTTGTTTGATCTTCAATTGAAAATGAGATCATTCTGGTTGATTAATTTTTATATTTTATTGTAATAACTTACAATGATTTTACTTTATTCTATAATTGGAAACTTATAAACTTTACTATTTAAAGATACGGGAGACGGAAATCATAGTAAAAATAACCTATTTATCCAAATACTTTTCAGCCTTTTACTAGAGTTTTATTTCATTACATTTTAGCTTGTCTGGGTGGTGTAGATCAGACAGATAATTTGCTTATAATTAGTTTTGCATTATTCAGTATTATTGATTATTAGTTTTGTCTTTACAAATGTTTGCTTTTGTTGTATACTATTTCATGGTATGGTGTTGCTGGTGTCGTAGTAAAGGTCGGAAGCCAAGCGAAAAATCTAAAGGAAGGTGATGAAGTACATATATGGAGACATAAGTGAAAAAACATTTAATGAACCTAAACAGTCAAACAGAGTACACTGCTGTTGAGGATAAAGTTGTTGGTTCTGAAACTTAAAAATCTAGATTTTGTTCAAGCTGTCAGTTTACCACTTGTAATTGAGACCGCTTATGAAGGTCTCCAAAGGTCTAAATTTTTAACTCGTAAATCAATTCTTGTTTTGGGAGGTGCCGGATATTTGAAATTTATAAAAAGATATAAAAATTAGTTTATGTTTTAAAATTAATTCATAATTTTGTTTGAATATATAAAATAAATTTAGTTTGAGACTTTCAATATTTGGGGAATCAATTAATTAAATTGAACTATGACAAATAATTGAAATAAATTCCTAAATTGTATCTAAATGTTTTTTTATTTTGAAATTCCTTTTTTAAATTGAATTATGAATATTTATTTGCTACTGCCACGGTAGAGATGATATTTTCAACGATGAATATTATTGAAATCACTCTCCGAAATCAAATGAGCGATAAATGGTTGTGATTGTTTGATTCCTTACATTGAAAATAATATATTTAAAACTATTGATAATAAAGCTATCTTAGAACATTTTCAAGTTATGGGATTTAGGAGAATAGTATTGTAATTTATAAATATTATTATGATTAATTTAAAATTTTTTTATTTAACTTCAACAAAAATTTTTTTAGCTAAAATCAACCCGAAAATATTCCTGGATACATGAAAATGAGAACTGCACAAATACATAAAAATGAAAAGTAGATGCTTAATATATATTAGCCTTGCTTAATTAACACGTACGGCAGCTCCATTATTTAGTCAAGGCTGCAATATCAGAATCTTGCTCAAAAATAAGAATGTCTTTCTCCTCTAAATACACCCATGCTTCAATCCCATGGCCCTCTTTCGTATCCATCTAAATAACAAGATTCTTGACCGGCATGGAAGCCGCACTTGCCCAAACGGGCGTTCCCCAACCGAAATCAGCGTCATAATAAGGAAACTGTTAACGCCAAGATCTTTGATGACGTCCCAATCACGTAAGACGCCCTAATCCTGCACAGAAAACACGATCAACACCAAAAGCTTGACGGCTGGACCGTCGGGGGATAGCTCCGGCGTGAGAGTCAATACAGGTGTTCAAGGTTTAACAATGGAGGGTGTAAAAATGTCTAGTGTGTTGAGCTAGGTAGAAAGTGTATGCGTACCTTTTGTTAGGAGACCCCCTTGCTAGGTTATACTCTCATACTCGGTTTTTTGTGCCACCAACCATGATCTGACACAGCCTCCTGCTTCTCTGTGGTCTCAGCCGTGTGCATGCAGGTTGTCACCTTTTTTCCACTGTTCCTGTCGCCGGCCGGATAAGATCCCATCCACATTAATGATCTGCAGGTGCTTGGTCAACTGCCCTCCTCCTTTTTCATCATTACCGGTCAAAGTCTTAGATATTTAAAAGATCTTATGGGCCGGCCACTTGACCCAACCCATTATTAATGGGATACAATAAAGGCAATATAAATGTTAGGCCCAATGACTATAAGACTTAGTGATAAAGGTCCACTAGGCTAATTAAACGGATGGGCCCAATTAGTCAGGCCCAATGAAAGAAATATCAGGCCCCAACATTGCCCCCTAGTCTTTTATTAAACAGGATGTTTAGTGGAAGACTGACTGCAAATAGCGCGAGTCCACAAGACGAAAGGGCCCACTGGGCACCAGCCTACCTTGGATAACCCACCAAAACCAAAATCAGACGTTACCCTTTCCTCTCCCTCATCATTATCCCCAATTAATGCGCCGCCCTCGGCTCTCGTGCAAATTTTGAAAAAATCATTCGCTATAAAAGCCGCTGCCCATCCTCCTTGGAGGGTTCCCTGCCATTTCGAATTCATAAGAGCTTAATACCTTCTCCTCTTCAAATTTCTTCCTTTTCTCTGCAAATTCCAACAATGGCATCCCAGAACCCCGATACAAGTTCTCCCCTTCGTGTCGCCCCCATCTCCACCGTGACCCCTCACTCCAATCCTGACAAAGAGGTCCCGGGCTCAAACCCCCAAATCAATGCCGCGAGTAAGGAAGCTCCGTCCATGGAACCACTCCCCAACCCATCTGATTTTTTCCAGAACGAGGAAGACTTTCCTCATGCCAACACCCCTTCCACTGTCAATGAAACCGAGCTCTGCAACATCAGAGCTCGCTATCAGATCCCGGATACCCACAGGGTACGGATAGCGGCTCCTCACGAAAGGATGTATCAGCGTCCCGATGGCTGGATCGCCGTTCCGGCAACCTTTCTGGAGAAGGGGGTGAGGTTCCCTCTTCACGCCTTTTTGATCACCCTCTTAGGGTTTGTCGGAGTGGGGTTCGCCCAACTGGTGCCGAACTCGTACATCCACATACTGGCTTATATAGCCTTCTGCTACGAAATAGGAGTTCCTCCTGCTGTGGATTCCTTCTTCACCCTCTTCTCTGTGGGGAAATCACGGGAGAAAGGCTTCAAGGTGCTAAGTAAGATAGCCCCCAAGCCCAATGCCAGGATCGAGAAGCGGTCTCTAATGGACACTCCTTCGAGCAACCGAGGATGGCATAACAAATGGTTCTTCGTCAATGGGCCCGAAATCTCTTCTATTCCTGACTGGACCACTTCTGATCGCGTCTCTGCAGACTTCGGAGACATATCCGAGGAGCGCATAAGAGAAATGACGCGCATCATAGAGAAGATACCCCTGAAGGAGTGGAGCTTCGGCCTCTTGGGCAAACAAGCCTGGTTGTACGACCACAAGTTGTCTCTTATCAAGCCGACTTCGACCGATCGGAGGGACTTGGATAGGTACCTTTCTGGCAAGCCTTCATCCCCTTCCACTGAAGTTCCCCAAGAAGAACTTCCGGCCTCGGAGGCCCAGGATGCAGAGGTCTCCCGTGGATCAGAACCTGTTGAGGAGCCCAGCCGACCTCGACAGAAGAAGAGGGCGGTTCGGAAAGTCCGGTCAAATCCTCAAGGAACTCAATCAACTTCTACAGCGAGTCTGATTGACTTGCCTGCGACCGAGCGAATGCAGGCTCTACGGATAAAGAAAAGGAGGACTCACGTGACTCCTCTATCTGCCGATGAGCTTCGAGTTCCTCGTTCTGCCGCGGTTGAGCCTCCCCCCGTCATCCCTGTGGAGATCCACGTTTCAGAAGATGAGCTCGAAAACTTGAATGAGTCTCCTCTTCTGTCTCGTAAAAGGAAGCAGTCCTCCGAGGATCAACCAGCACCGCCTCCTGAACCATCAGTGCCTTCTCCGCCGAGACCCTCTTCCTCTACCTTCCGGCGAGAAGCTGCGTCTTCTCCCACTGTATGGCCTGATTTTAACGAGAACTTTCCTTTTCAGCTGTTCGACTCCTTTGTTCGGGAGACCGATGACCATCGGTTCGGAAACAGTTCGATCAGGGATTTGATCGAGGAGGGCATGAGTTACCAGGCTAAGGTGAGTTGGTTCAATTGAAATATCTAGGGATCATCTGTTTCTTCTACTAATTCGCTTTAAATGTCTGCAGGCAAATGCTGTCTTCGGGAGACTTCTCCCCCGATACAGAGAGTCTGAAGCCGAAGAAGATGCGGCCAGGCGAGAGATGGCTACTATGGCTTCTGCTCTGGAGAGGGAGAGAAGGGCTCATGGTATCACTATCTTCAATAAAGAAGGCCTTCAGAAGGACTTAAATAAGTTGAAAGAACAGTTGGAGACATCCGAGGCCACCTATCAGCTGACCGTTACTTCAAACATAGACCTGGTTCGTCGGAACGAGGTTCTTGTTGGGAAGAACGAGACGATGGTGAAGACCAATAAGAGCTTGGCTATACAAGTACACGACCTTGAGGCCAGGGATCTGAGACATCTGAAGGAGCGGGCAAAACTCGAAGAGGAGCTCCGCGAACTTCGGGCTCTGAGAGACTTGGGTCCTCCTCTAACCGGAGATCTTCGGAGGGAAATCCAACAAGAATACCGAAAATCTGCTGAGTTGAACGAGGAGATCATCCAGATGTTCTCGGATGGATACGACGAATGCCGAAGCAAAGACAAGTCAAGACTTGTCGCTGCCAAGGTTGAACCGACTATCCTGGACTCTTCGGAAGACGAAGCCGATCTCTGAAGATGGTTTTCTTTCCCTTAGCTGTAGGATTTTTGTAAAGCTTCTATCGCTTTGTAAACATCTTTGTGTAAATAAAATATCAGTGTTATCGGTACCATTCTTTATGACTTCGGTTTTCACTGTTTACCAGCACTTCAATATGGATTTAATTTGAAAAATGTACAAGCTCCTCCGTGGGCCTAACTTTAAACTGTTAATTAGCAACTAAGCAAGTCGTATAACAGGTAAGACGAAGCTAAATAACATGGCCTTCCGAACTCAACACTTAGAACGATTTAGGCAATAATAATAAAGTAAAGGAATACTTATTCGTTACCGAAGTGTGAGGTAGATGTCGCGAGGGATCGGACGAAGTCTGAATGACGATGCTTGTCTACCCCGAAGGGCCTGATAAGGTTCTTAGGATCACCGGACGGTGCGGTTATCATCGAATGGTCGACAAGTCTGTCCGAACCTTTTAGCTTTGGTGGCCATTGATTTTACCACCCTTGGTAAAAAACAATATAGGATCCAGGATTTGACTGCCACACGGGGTATCAAATAGATTGGCTGCCATCGAATGGCCAGCGAGTCCTACCATACCTCCTTACTTCGGTGACCATTGATTTTACCACCCTTGGTAAAAAACAATATAGGATCCAGGATTTGACTACCACACGGGGTATCAAATAGATTGGCTGCCATCGAATGGCCAGCGAGTCCTACCATACCTCCTTACTTCGGTGACCATTGATTTTACCACCCTTGGTAAAAATCAATATGGGATCCGGGATTTGACTACCACACGGGGTATCAAATAGATTGGCTGCCATCGAATGGCCAGCGAGTCCTACCATACCTCCTTACTCCACTGTGACATTAGGACAGATGCGAAGATCAGTTGTGAAAGAAGTGACTTTTTATTGATGATGAACGGTTATGTACAGACTCCCAGTGGACTGACTTGGTTTCTATTGAAAGTACTTTCGGAGCCTGCCTGCGTGCCATGTGTTCTGAATTTCGGATCCATCCAAGGCCCTCAGTCGATATGTCCCGGGCTTTGGTACTTCGGCCACTTCATACGGTCCTTCCCAGTTTGGCATCAACTTCCCAGTGTTCTGCGGTGTAGATGCTTCGGCCTCTCTGAGAACGAGGTCTCCCACCTCAAATCTTCGAAACTTTACCCCTTTGTTGTAGTGCTTGGCGACTCTTCTTTGGTAGGCTGCTAACTTGATCATAGCCATTTCTCTGACTTCCTCTAGCAGGTCCAAGTTGGCTTTTAATCCTTCGTCATTGTAGATCTCACTGAACTGACTAACTCGAAGGCTTGGAGATCCAATCTCAACTGGGACTAAGGCATCAGTGCCGTAGGCCAGTCTGAAAGGCGAGTCCCCTGTTGTTGTCCTCGGCGTAGTCCTATAAGCCCACAATACGCTGAGCAGCTCTTCCGGCCATCTTCCTTTGGCTTCGTCCAATCTGCGCTTGATCCCGTTTAAGAGTGTTCTGTTAGTCACTTCGACCTGCCCGTTCGATTGCGGATGAGCCACTGACGTCTTCCTGTGCTGAACCCCCAGTTCCTTCAGAAAGCCTTCAAATTTTGATCCCACAAACTGACGTCCGTTGTCTGATATCACCACTTGAGGGATCCCGAAGCGAAACACTACGAATTCTTTTATAAATTTCAGACACTCCTGTTCCGTTATCAGCCGAAGTGGTTTCGCCTCGACCCATTTGGTCATATAATCAATGGCGACGATGACGAAGCTGACCTGCCCCTTAGCCTTCGGTAACGGACCCAGTATATCAACCCCCCAGACAGCGAAGGGTTTAGGAGATAGAATCGAGTATAGCTCTTCCGGTGGCTGATGCGGGATCGGACTGTTGAGCTGACATTTATCACATTTTTTCACGTATTCCGTAGCCTCCTTGAAGATCGTTGGCCAGTAGTACCCCTGCCGAAGAACTTTGTATGCCAGCGACTTAGCCGCCATGTGATCACCACAGATACCCTCATGAACTTCCCGAAGGGCGTACTCTGCTTCGGACGGGACCAGACATTTCAATAATGGTGACGAAAATGCCCTCCGATAAAGATCCCCGTCAATGAGAACGAAGTTGGCACTTTTGTATTTGACCTTTTTTGCTAACATCTGATCCGAAGGAAGGACGCCGTCTGCCAAATAATTGATGTAGGGAGTCATCCAGCAGTCAGGTCGCTCGATACACATCACCGAGTCATGTTGAACACTAGGCTGCTGTAAGACCTCCAAATAGACTGACCCGTTGAACACGACAGCATCTGTAGTGGCCAACTTTGATAAGGCATCGGCAATAGAATTATCGTTACGCTCTATGCCTTGAAATTCGTGAAAAGCAAAGTATCGGAGTCGGTCTTTCAACTCTGCCAAGTACCTGATCATCCTCGTCCCCCGAGCTTCATATTCTCCTGACAACTGCTTGACGACCAACTGAGAGTCACTATAGATACTCAATTTCTGGACTTCTAGGCTCTTCGCCAGCCGAACCCCAGCTAGAACGGCTTCATACTCGGCCTCGTTGTTAGTCGCCTTAAACCCGAATCTAATGGCTTGTTGTACCTTGAACCCTTCCGGACTGGTCAGAATAATCCCTGCTCCACTGACATTTACTGTGGAAGACCCATCTACATACAGTGTCCATGCATTCTGACCGTGCTGAAGAAGTGTAACAGTTCGATCAGATGTCCTCGTTTCCGGCGACTCGGCATCTGCCTCGGTAAAGGAACATTCTACCACAAAGTCGGCCAAAGCTTGTCCCTTGATAGCGGTTCGGGGATGGTATTCAAGGAAAAACTGGGACAATTCCATGGTCCATGCTGCCAATCTCCCCGAAACCTCCGGCTTGCCCATTACCTTTTTCAGTGGTTGATCTGTGTAGACGATCAAGAGCCTACCCTGAAAGTATTGCCGAAGCTTTCGGCTAGCAATTACTAAAGCAAAGGCAATCTTTTCAATATTTGGATACCTGGTTTCGGCGTCTCGTAGGACGTGACTGACGTAATAGACCGGGTGCTGCTTTCCGCTGATCTCCCGAATCAACACCGCTCCAACGGCTAAGGGACTTGCTGCAAGGTATAGATATAAGGTTTCTTTCGGAGTGGGTTTTACCAATAGGGGAGCAGAGGACAGATAGGTCTTTATGCCTTGGAAGGCTTCTTCACAGGGCGAGGTCCATTGGAAAGTTTTAGCGTTCTTCGGCCCCTTCAGTGTGTCGAAGAATGGTAGACACCTCTCTGCGGATTTAGACATGAACCTCCTCAGAGCTGCAATTCTACCGGTCAAGCGTTGGACGTCTTTAAATGATTGAGGAGTCTTCATGTCAAGGACTGCTTGAATTTTCTCCGGATTAGCTTCGATGCCCCTCTGACTGACCAGATACCCCAAGAACTTTCCTGCACCGAGGCCGAAGGTACATTTTGCGGGATTAAGCCTCAATTTGTGCTGTCGGACAGTCTGGAAACATTCCTCCAGATCATCCAAATGTTTCTGAACCTGCCCGCTTTTAACGATCATGTCGTCCACATAAACCTCCATATTCTTTCCCAGCTGCTTGTGGAAAATAAAATTCATCATTCTTTGGTAGGTTGCACCAGCATTTATGAGGCCAAAGGTCATCTTCTTATAGGCGTACACCGAACGGTGTGTAATGAATGTTGTCTTCGGGATATCTTCCCTACACATAGATATTTGATGATAACCTGAAAAAGCATCCATAAAGCTTAGTAGAGCATAACCTGAAGTTGCATCAATAAGTTGATCAATATGGGGTAAAGGATAAAAGTCCTTCGGGCAAGCTTTATTTAGGTCGGTGTAATCAATGCAAACTCGCCATTTCTGGTTCTGCTTCTGCACCAATACTACGTTGGCCATCCCCTGTGGGTAGTCGATCTCAAAAATAAAATCAGCAGCCAACAGCTTGGCGATCTCTTCGTCAATTATCTTCTGTCGCTCGGGTGCGAATATCCGCCTCTTTTGCCGAACAGGCTTCTTCGAGGGATCTACCTCCAATCGGTGCTCAGCAACTCTTCTGCTAATCCCAGGCATGTCCTTTGGCTCCCATGCAAAAATGTCCGCATAGCTGCGAAGGAGTTCCATAAGATTTGTCCGAAGAGGCTCTGGTAGACCCAAACCAATTTTTACTGTCTTGTCCGCTTTCCCGAGGACCAACTCGATCTCCTCCGTTTCCCCCGCAGGTGTTACCAATGGCTCGGAACTGCTTTCAGTGAAGGGCTCAATCTCGATTGCCATGGTTTGTTTCTGCTTGCTAACCCCTACTCCGGAAGAGATGCACGCATTCCGATAACAGCGTCGGGCTAGATCCAAATCCCCAGCCACCTCTCCGACTCCGTGCGCTGTAGGGAACTTGATTTTGAAATGGGGGATGGAGGTCACGGCTTGGAGAGCCGTCAGGGTAGGTCTTCCCAGTATGGCGTTGTAAGCCGAATCTACATGCACAACATAGAATTTACACATTATTTCCGCCTGCTGAGGGGCTGTGCCGAAGACCACTGGGAGTTCGATAGTGCCTGCAACTTTGACCGGATCGTTGCTGAAACCATATAGAGGAGCCTCCTGCCCAACTTCCATCTTTCGCCCTTCAAGATGCATTCTTTGATATGCGTGGGCGTACAGAATATCCACTGAAGACCCGTTATCTATCATCATACGCTTCATGTCTACCGAGCCCACTTGCGCGGTGACCACTAACGCTCCTTCATGTGGATCAATGGGCTCCAAAGGATAGTCCGCGTCTGTAAAAGATATAACAGTTCCGGAAAATGGTCTGTCCATCTTTGAAGAGGCACCTGATATGGACATAACCGAATCTAGGTATCCCCTTCTCTTTCTTCCTACCAATTTCCCCGACGTTCCCCCTGTTATTACGTCGATGACATGCCTTGGTGGCGGGTTCGGGACGGGCTGCACAGGAGGATCCGTTTGAACTGACTGAACGGTGCGGTCGGCACCTTGGTGACTCTTTTCGGCCACATATTGGACTAACAGATCGCTCTGGATCTTTCTTTCCACAAAATCCTTAAGATTACAACACTCATTGGTGCCATGGCCTGCGGCTTGATGATAGTTACAATATTTTCGAGGATTGCCCTGCCCGGTCCTATAGTTGTCCCTTGGTGGCTCAAAGAACGGCTGGTTCCGGATTTGGTCTAGAATCACCGATCTGTCCGTGTTCAGTTTGGTATAAACCTTATTCACCTTCGGGGTCGAAGCGGGCAGACGAGCATCTCCTTGTCGCCACGAGTTGTTGAACTTCTTGGAACGATTCTCCGATCTATCACTGTACCCCCCAGTCTTCTTCGGATCATCCCGGGTTCTAGGGGCATCTGCCTCCTTCATCTGTTCCGTAGAGGAACGCTTCAAGCTACTCATAGCCTCTTCCACAACGATATAACCTTCTGCCTTATCGAATGCCTCCGCCAGGCTCTTCGGGTGATTGAACATCAACTTCTTCACCAGCTTCTCCGACTTTACTAGGTCCAGACCGTTCTGAAACAAACCCACGGCTTGGAGATCGTTCAAATCTGACACCTGGCCAACGGCTTCTCGGAACCTCTTCACATACTGACCCAAAGACTCATCGGTGTACTGCCTGACCTGCGCCAAAGAGCCCGTGGGCTTCCCCCTCCTTCGATTACTCCCAAAACGAGCATGGAACTTATCGCAGAGTTCGGACCACGAGGAAATTGAATCTGCCGGTAAATTTCCCATCCACTGCCTCGCATCCTTTCTCAACGTCGTAACAAACATATGACATTTAGCAGCGTCAGCGAAATCGTAGTAGTCCATCAACCGGTCAAATGCTTGGCTGTGGTCGTAAGGATCTCCCGAACCATCGTAACTTTCCATGTGAGGCAACTTCTTAGAGGTGTCCGCCTTCTCCTTAAGAATGCCCGAGGAAAACGGGGATGCTTTCTTTCCCGGAGTATTCTTCACCTGCTGGACCTCGGCCAACTGCTTCTGGAGTGCCTTCAGTTCTTTTACAAGGTATTCTACTCCTTCCGGCTGCGACGACACTCCCTTTTCCGACGACTCTCTCTTTCTCGGAGTAGGTCGGTCGTTGATCATAATACCCCCAATCTCCGAAGGACTTTCGCGACGACGGTCTTCTGAACGAAGTACCCGACTTTCGGGTGTACGGCCCCCGGATCTGCTTCGCCTCTGGGTCCGACGACTGTGGTGGGAGTGTGTGACAATGAGTGCCCTCTCCATGCTCTCTGGAGTTCGTTCTCTGGATCGGCCTTTCCTACCACTTCGGGTCTGCCCTGTAGGGACGTCACGACGGAATGCTTCCTTCGATCTTCGAGGAGTAGGGCTCCTCGATCTTTCTCTCTCCCGATGTTGGCTTTGAAACCCACGTTCTGACTGAACCGGCTCCTTCCCGCTGCGATGCACACGCCTTTCAGACTGGACGTAACTCGATGCTTCATCCCTCAACTCCTCCATCCGGGACATCTGTTCGGCTATATCCTGCCTCTGCTTTATGAGTGACTCCATGGCCCTATCGGCCTCTTCCGCCATCTTAGCCAATCGGGAGGTCTTCTCGTCGTGGTCTAGCTGTTTCCGGTCGCGGCCGGATTCCTTATCCGTCGTGAAGATTAACTTTCTCTTAGCTTTGCCCACGGCTCTTGGACGAGAGTCTCCATGTGACCGCTTGGAGGCTGTGCTAGCATGAGCACTTAGCGTGGGCCTCAAACGATCTCTAACAGAAACCCGTGGCGGTGAGTCACCAACGGTCATCGGTTGTCCTTCAGGCGTGTCTGCTCTGCTCTTCCCCATCCTGAGAGCGTGGAACAAATAAATGTTTGTGATTGAAAGCTCTGGAACACTAGAACTGCCCTCCTTCTAGCGCCAATGTTAACGCCAAGATCTTTGATGACGTCCCAATCACGTAAGACGCCCTAATCCTGCACAGAAAACACGATCAACACCAAAAGCTTGACGGCTGGACCGTCGGGGGATAGCTCCGGCGTGAGAGTCAATATAGGTGTTCAAGGTTTAACAATGGAGGGTGTAAAAATGTCTAGTGTGTTGAGCTAGGTAGAAAGTGTATGCGTACCTTTTGTTAGGAGACCCCCTTGCTAGGTTATACTCTCATACTCGGTTTTTTGTGCCACCAACCATGATCTGACACAGCCTCCTGCTTCTCTGTGGTCTCAGCCGTGTGCATGCAGGTTGTCACCTTTTTTCCACTGTTCCTGTCGCCGGCCGGATAAGATCCCATCCACATTAATGATCTGCAGGTGCTTGGTCAACTGCCCTCCTCCTTTTTCATCATTACCGGTCAAAGTCTTAGATATTTAAAAGATCTTATGGGCCGGCCACTTGACCCAACCCATTATTAATGGGATACAATAAAGGCAATATAAATGTTAGGCCCAATGACTATAAGACTTAGTGATAAAGGTCCACTAGGCTAATTAAACGGATGGGCCCAATTAGTCAGGCCCAATGAAAGAAATATCAGGCCCAACAGAAACCTACACCAGCACGTAAACAAGAAAGAATTCACCTCAGAATTGCATATGTTTTCGTTACACTCCATAAATGGATTAATAACTTTCCTGTGGTCATGCTCTTCATGTAATGACATCTTCGTGTACTTCTCAACAGCATCACGGACAGAATCAGCTAACATATCCGCGTAATCTTTAAAGTCCTTGCCCTCAGATTCACCTGCAATGATTTTTGTGGTTACTAATCCCCATAAGTTCCCAAAAGACTGTTGAGGTACTGTGGGACTTGCTTTTTCCCTTAGATTCGTCGTATGAATCAAAGCTAAGGCTCTCGAGTAGCCATATTTTACACGGTCTACACCAATAAGAGCCTTTAACAATGCGGCGTTCACCAATTGCAGATTTGAGGGCAGGCGATTGGTTGTTATTTTATCAAGTTTAGCTCTGCCACTAAGAGTTGATATTGCTTCTCTATCGAACACAAACATTTTTGTGACGCTCTTAGTTCCATTTTTCCCGGTCCAAGCTAATTTGAGCCGGCGTAAATTTCTTCCGGGGTAAAAAGAGGCCGTGCTGAAAAGCGGAGAAAATGGTGCTATATCCAACCCACGGCAAGCAGCAGCCCATTCAGTCATGAGCGCGCTGATAGTGGATGCATCTCCGATTCTGTGTGAAAAGCACACAGCAAAAGCCATACCACCACACTCGGAAACAGTGATTTGAACAGCAAGCAAAGGATTGGTGATTTCATCAGCTGCCTGAACATCAGATGGAATTAACTGATTGATCAGCTGAGTGTCTAATCTTTTCCCCTGGCCCAGAAGTTCAGTATAAGCTGACAATCTGCTTGTGCAGTCAAAAAATCAACTCCTTGGTCGTTACAATCGATTAATCGATTCTTTTTGTCACTGGAGACAACAGTCATTTCCTTTGCAAATTAAATGAACAAACAAGACGCAGATAAAAGGTAAAGCAGTTCATCAAATCAAGATTCAACTACGAGAATTGAACAAACGAACTTCATTATTGGCTTTAACCATACAACAAGTATTTGATACATTATTTTGCCAAAAAAAAACCACCATGGTGCATATCATTGTTCAACATTACACAAAACATATGACACAACTTACAACCATATTGCACAAATACATGAAAAAGAAAATTGCACAAATACGTAAAAATGAAAAGTAGATGCTTAATATATATTATATTAACCTTGCTTAATTAACACGTACCGCAGCTCCATTATTTAGTCAAGGCTGCAATATCAGAATCTTGCTCGAAAATATGCATGTCTTTCTCCTCTAAATACACCCATGCTTCAATCCCATCAAGCTCTTTCGTATCCATCAAAACAACAGAATTCTTGAGCGGCATGGAAGCCGCACTTGCCCAAACGGGCGTTCCCCAACCGAAATCAGCATCATAATGAGAAAACCTACACCAGCTCGTAAACGAGAAAGAATTCACCTCAGAATTGCATATGTTTTCGTCACACTCGATAAATGGATTAATAACTTCCCTGTGGCCATCCTCTTCATGTAATGACATCTTCGTGTACTTCTCAACAGCATCACGGACAGAATCAGCTAACATATCAGCGTAATCTTTAAAGTCCTTGCCCTCAGATTCACCTGCAATTATTTTTGTGGGTACTAATCCCCATAAGTTCCCAAAAGACTGTTGGGGTATTGTAGGACTTGCTTTTCCCCTTAGATTCATGGTTTGAATCAAAAATAAGGCTCTCGAGTAGCCATATTTTACACGGTCTACACCAATAAGAGCCTTTAACAATGATGCGTTCACCAATTGCAGCTTTGAGGGCAGGCGATTGGTTGTTATTTTATCAAGTTTAGCTCTGCCTCTAAGAGTTGATATTGCTTCTCTATCGAACACAAACATTTTTGTGACACTCTTAGTTCCATTTTTCCCGGTCCAGCCTAATTTGAACCCGGGGAAATTTCTTCCAGGGTAAAAAGAGGCGGTGTTGAAAAGTGGAGAAAATGGTGCTATATCCAACCCACGGCAAGTAGCAGCCCATCCAGTCACGAGCGCGCTGATAGTGGATTCATCTCCGATCCTGTGTGAAAAGCACACAGCAAGAGCTATACCACCACACTCGAAAACAGTGACTTGAACAGCAAGCAAAGGATTCGTGATTTCATCAGCTGCCTGAACATCAGATGGAATTAACTGATTCATCAGTTGAGTCTCTAATCTTTTCCCCTGCCCCAGAAGTTCAGTAAGCTGACAATCTGCTTGTGCTGTCACAAAATCAACTCCTTGGTCGTTACAATCGATTAATCGATTGTTTTTGTCATATCTTCCTGCAAATGGGTAAAATGGGGTTAGGGCTTGTTCGAGTGAATTTTTGAGCATGTTACACCTTGAAGCGACATCAGTGTGATGGTATTGGTAATAGAGAATGTTAGGAATATTGACGGTTGGAGCAAGTTCATCAATGAAGGATATCTTGTAGTTTCGAAGGTTTGAAGGTGTTGGAGTTGAGGGTTTTACAAGCACTTTAGATAGAATATGAACCTTCATTATGCTTTAATTAAGTTTTTGCTTTCTACTCCTTTTGGCAATGAGAAAAATGTAATTCTGTTTCCATATATATAGTGGAAGAATTTTAAATAATGTTAATTTTTCACATATAAGTGAGAACAAATTTTATATATTTCAAATCATGTTCCTTTTGTAAAGTGACATATATGAGTGTTGGAAACATATTTTATAAGTGCATATATGTTGGTATATTTTACAAATTTCATATCAGATAAATTTAAGAGTATATATGAGTTAATAAGTTTGGTGAAGTCTTAACCTAATGGATTAATCTTTTAGGTAAGGAGTTGATCCAACATATTTATTGTGTCAGTCTACATAAGTGTGTGCTGCATTGGTGATGAATTGATGTGAATGGATCACATTCAATTCCCCTACATAGTGGTATCAAAGCTCATGGTACGTTGGGCCCAAGTATCAGGCTAACACTCCAGGGTCGAGCATTCGCAAGCCGCGTGTTATTCAATCCGCGCGGTGGAACAAATTAAATAGAGTTGAGTTAGGTGGAGCACAAGATTATCAGTTATGTGTTTAGCACCACACAATGAAGTATGATTTGAGTCGGGTGAAGAAGACTCAGGATGGCTATGAAAAAGTTGCTCAGGGTGAAGGGTTTACAAAGAGTAAGATTGTACTCTCACGTTTGTCTTATGCGTGATGGAGTAGTATTAGAGTCGAACAGAATTCTTGAAGGATTCAAAGAAAGTGTGCATGCTTAATGATTACTCTAATATGGTACTTGTTATGGGTATTCAACTGAAAGGTGTATATTGTTAGGATATTTTATATGAATTCTATATCAAATAAATTCAAAAGTATAGATAAGTTAATAAGTATGGTAGAATCTCATCTTAATAGGTTATCCTTCTTAAGTAAAAAAATGTTCTGACATACTTATTGAATAAGTCTGCACATGTGTGCGTCGCAGTCTATTGTGTAATATGCCTATTGACTTTGTGGTCATACAAATTAGCGTCCAATCACATGCTAATCAAATGTAGCCCCATACCTACTATCACATGGGATGACAAAATTAATGCTATCAATTTAATTCTGATTTACGATATTATAGATAAACGTGTGAGCGCACCAACAAACAGGTCAAAGAATACTCGCCACTTAGTTATGGATAATTGCCCTCTTTATTCTCCTTTAATAATACGTCTTCCACTTGCACTTGCGATAAAAACGTCTTCCCCTTGCACTTGCCATAAAAAAACATGTGCCCCCGTTTTTTTTTAATAGTAGTAATTTTGTCTGATTCAAAGGTATATATTATGGGTAGTGCACATTATTGGAAATGGGAACTTTAATTTTATGCAATAATATAAAAAAATTTCAAAGGCCGGTGAGAAGAGAGAACGCATGTTTGATGGGTAGTGAAAACAACGGATCCTGTTATCAAGAAATTAATTTTATAATAAATTAGTTAATTGATTAATATAATATTGATACGCAGAGAAATTATTTTTTTATTTGCATATCGATATTATATTAATTAATTGATCAAAATTAATTTGATGGTAAACTATACTAAAAACAACATTGACGCAAATAGTGACACTGGACACAAAATTACTTACCAAATAAAACGTAGTGTGCAGACATAAGAAACGAAGTCAAAAAGTAGAGGAGTATTTTAAATTTTGTGGGTTACTTTAATATTAAATTATATTTCTATTGTCAGGGACGCGCTAGTAGCGGGCTCCCTTGGCCTCTCACTCATGTGCTCAGGGACGGATGCATTAAGGGAAGGGGCTGGTTCTGTTGGATTTGTTTTATAAGTATAGAGTAGGGTCAATATGTGAATAAATTTAAGTAAATAAATTAATAAAAGAGTTAAATTTAAAGAGGTTAAAAAAAATTTATTTATATTTTAAATATAAATATATACAAATATAGATTTATTTTACTTTTGTTTTCTAAATTGTATTTAAATATTTTTTATTTAATTTTTTTTTTGTTTAGATTATGAATATTTATTACAAGTTGTAAACATTATTATAATTAGTTAATATTACGATTAGTTCAAATTTTTTTTATTTAACTTCAACAAAAAAATTAATTAAAATCCACCCCTGTTAAGAAAAATTTGCAGATACTCCATCATGTATTGGTGGTGGTATGTTTACAATCTTTGTATGAATACTAGTTAAGAGCAAAACAAATACTAGAACGATAGAGGAAGAGAGCTCCATAACTTATCTCATTTTTTCAAATTAAGCAGGACCACTATAGTATAGGGTATGTATTGGTTTTCTTCTTCCTCTGTCTGTCGGTATCCAAACGTGCTGTAATTTTTTATTTTATTTTTATGTACGAATAATAACTTCGATAGGAACAGTGATTTCTGGCATGAACAGTGAAGGATATCTTGTAGTTTCCAAGGTTAGAAGGGGTTGGAGTTGAGGGTTTTACAAGCACTTTAGATAGAATATGAACCTAATTATGCTTTAATTAAGTTTTTGCTTTCAACTCCTTCTGGCAATGAGAAAAATGTAATTCTGGTTCCACATATATAGTGGGAGAATTTTAAATAATGTTAATTTTTCAAACATGTTAAACAATTTATATCTTTCTTAAGTACATCTGACAATTTAAGTTCAGAACCATATATTTAATCAAAACTACTTTGATCTATTGGGTTAGTTAACTAGTTTTTATGTTGGTTAACTAATTTTTATGTTATGAATTGATTCAGTTTTGAACCCATATTATTAATTACAAATATGAGTTGAAACTAATTAAACTAATTTTAACTCATATTAATCTATAATAATTTTGATATATATTGACTACAACTAAAGGATAGAGCTTTGAGATATACTCCCACCAACCTCAATATAATGAATTAATTCCCTTTTTTACGTAAAAATAATAAAAAAAATCATAGTGTGGGTTCCAAAGCCCAAAGTTTAAACATAATAAAAATACTATATTTGAATAAAATAACTAGAGATCTTTTAGGATCCGTTATTAAAAAATAGTACTCCCTCCAGATATAATTTAATTTTAAAATTAATTTGATATATTTTTAAATTTAAATTAATATAATTTTATTTAATTTTAGTCAACAAACTACACAAATCTAGATTATTATATACAATTGCAGATCTATGGACACTTGTAACTTGTTTGATCCAATACTTAATTATTTCGATCCAATCTACACTCTGAATATTAATTAGTCCTTTTTCTTAATTTACACAAATCCAATCTACACAAATCTAGATTATTAGACATGTTTTTCTAGAAATTTTATATAAACATAACATAGACTACACATTGAATATTAATAAGTCTTTTTTCTTATTTTTTGTATTTAATCATAATAAATAAAGAAATTAAAAACCAACTGAACGACTAGCTACTAGTATTATTTTATTTTTATTTTTTAAATTTGAAAGAAATATAAAATGACTGAAGATAATGGTTTATTATATTAGTAAATAGATAAATATATTATTAAATAGATAAATATTAATTAGGATTTTGAGAAGATAATTGTAATTATTAGATTATTAAATATTTATTTAAATAATAAATACTGAATTATATTTTATAGGTTATTTCGATCAATTATTAAGCTAAATATTTGAATAAAGTGCATTTTATTTAGTTATGTTTTCTTGTGAAAACTAATTATTTTAATTTTATTTAAGTTTAATAGAATTCTAATATGTTTATATCATATTAATTTTTAATAGTCAATTTGACACTTTTCAAATTCTTAACTGATTTAAATTTATTAATTTTTATCAATACAGTTATAATTATTATAAACAGTTTAATAAGTACTCTTTATTTAGTGTAATTTATTTGCATCAGATTATAATTTAAAATTAAGTTATATTGCAATACTTGATGCAATCTAATTAATATTTGGTGCATCTTAAATTAATGGATAAAATATACTAGTTTAAATATGCAATAGCTTTAAGTTGCTTAGAAGGTGGTGTAAATCATTTTGGTAAGCAAATGAATAAAGAAATAGGGTAAACTCTATACGAGTTACTTGGATTAGAACCATAACCACATGGGTCCAAACTATATTATTATGGGTTCTTTACATTATTATACAACAATTAAAAAGTAATTATAAGATTAGTGTATCCACAAAATAATTACAAAAAGAGTGCAACACTATAACGATATTTTGAACTTTTTCCTTCCGTTATAATTGACTGAACGAAATCACATACCATCATCACCTACTACTACTACTATTACTAATTCTCTATCATTCTCTTATGCCTCTGTTTCTCTCTCTACAATTTACAAAGCACCAACAACAATGACAATGGCGATTTCAGTGAACAATCTCTTTAGAGAGAGAAAGTACTCCTTCACTTACTCTCTCTTCATTCTACTCATAATATTCTTATTCTCTTTCATTTTCTTCTTCAATTTCCAGTCCTCTCCTCTCATTTTTACCTCTGATCTCACTACTACACAACCACCCGTCTCTTTATCTTCTCCGCCGTTGCCTTTCACCGATTGGTAACCCAATAAAACTGAATTAATTATATTTGTATGAACGTTTGGCAACCAACTGCACTATGAAAAAAATATACCGACGGACCATTGCAGAACCCAATAAAATTATTCATGGTTGCACATGTTAAAGAAAACAAATTCAGGTAACACTTGGAAACTGTTCTTAAATTTTTTATAATTAATTGGTAACCCAATAAAACTGAATTGGTTACCTTTGTATATATAAATGTTTGGTTACCAACTGCACTATGAAAAAAAAATGTACCGACAGCGGCCATTGCAGAATCCAATAAAACTGTTTATGGTTGCACATGTTGAAGAAAATAAATCCACGTAACATTTGGAAACTGTTCTTAACTTTTTTATAATTAATTAATAACCCAATAAAACTGAATTGGTTACCTTTGTATGAAGGTTTGACTATTAACTACATTATGGAAAAAAAATGTACCGACGACGACAATTGTAGAACCCAATAAAACTGTTCATGGTTGCACATATTGAAGAAAACAAATCCAGATAACACTTGAAAAACTGTTTTTAACTTTTTTATGATTAATTGGTAACCCAATAAAACTGAATTGGTTACCTTTGTATGAAGGTTTGGCTACCGACTGCACTATAACGGAGCGGACAACGACAGTGGCAGTGACGTCAGGACTACAATAGACGAGTTGCACGACCAACTCGGCCCTGAAGAGATTTCATGGCTCGAATTGGATGAAGGAAAGTGAGCACCAATTGGGGAGTTTTGGAGGAGGAGCTAGGACGTTTCCATGGAGGAATGGGTTGCTGAGCTTGACAGATTTAAATTGGGATAAAGGGAGTTGCAACAAAGGTGAGGTGATAGACATTTGTGTTGGATGGATAAGAGAAATCCAATTGGGAAAGGAAAAGTGAAAGCTGGGATCGTGTTTTTTCTCTCTAAACCCACTAAACCCGCTGTTTCCAAACTATGCAATGTGTGATCTTCCAATTAATTTCAACTTCCGAAGCTAATTCTTAAATTTCCGTCGAAAAATTGGGGAAATGCTAGAGGCAATGGATAATTTCGTTGTCAATGGCGGAGGAAGTTCTTCTCAATTGCAGTAGAGTTGCGGGGAGAGTAATGAAGAGAAACACTAATTTTGTAAATAAAATATTGAAAATGTATTAATTTTGTAAATATTTTCTTAATGTACTTTTATTGGATTTTTTTTCTAAAGATATACTAAAAAGTGTAAATAACCCTATTATCTATATTTAAAATGGATAATATGATTTTAATTTCTAATGGATCCATAACCCATATTGTGAAACCATAACCAATTAAATCCATATTTTGCCAGGTCTATTCTTAAGGGGTTCACATCACTAGTCGAAGATTTCAGGAGCATTAAAACCAACCAATTAAAATATTGAGAATTTGAATTTTTTAGACCTAAGGAGTTATTTTTTTGTCCCTTTTGGATCAATAATTGACCATTTCTACTTTCTAATTTTTTATAATAGGGTAGGTTAATTAGATTTAAGATCAGATATCACAAGTAATTATATATAAATTAAAGATAGGAAAAATAATAGAACACATAAGTTTACCGAGGTTAACTAAATAATTTGGTTAGTTCTGTTTGTCTGATGTATTCATTTAGCAGTTTTACACACTCTACACGATATACACACACCAAACAATATATTTATAATCACTAAAAACCATAACTTCTATAACATGGACTCAATTACACAGGCCAAATACATTTGTCAAATCCAAGATCCGACTATTAATATTTTTCTAAGCCCAAATACACATTACGCGTTCGGCTTTCAAGAGTTATTGTCCCCTTACAATCCCCGCCAGTTCACCTACAAACATGGTAGCCTCTCTCGTTCACTGAATAAAACCCTGACTACCTTATCGTAGTGGTCATTCGACAATTGTGCCCACAAAATTATGAACCAGTTCCAACATTGTTATATCATAATAATTTACTGTTGAGCTTCAAAAGTTTGCTCAGATGAATTAAATGTATTGCTTATTGGTACTTTGATAAGCAATTAACATTTAACAAGGTCGTATGCCATTTGTTTGAAGCTAGTTTTACCAACATCCTGTTTCGGAGGAGACAAAAGGAGGGAATTCATCAACTTAATTCCGTCGGAGTTAAATCAGCACACAAAAAAAAGAAAAAAAGAAAAAAAGAAGGGATATAGAGAGGATGAACTTTCTGTCTTAATTCTTAAACGCAATTTTTATCTTATTTATTGAGCCCAATTTTGTCGTCCTTCCAATTTAGAGGATATTAACAAAGCAATGAAACTTCCAATTTTTCACAACATGGTTTGTAAATGTTCATATTTTTTTTCCATTGAATTTCCAACAAAGGGAAAGATGATCATCCATCAATCCTGATCATACTTGCATCAAGTATTAGCGAATCAACTCAAGTTTCAAAGACTTCAAATAATTTTAAGTAATTGGGTTGAAGTTTATTCAAATACGCTTAAAATGGAGTTCAATTTCAAAGCCAATTCTAATCCGTTCGTGTGGGCGTTTGTGTTGGAATACAGAGAACGTGGGATAGGGTTGCGGCTCAAGAAATAATAAAAGGCTTGATATTAAAAGAAATAAAAGTTAGGGATACAGAGCAGTGTATTAACAAGACCAATTTAAGAATAAAATTGGAACATATTATCTGGTATACGAAAGATGCTGAGGCATAGCAAAATTATTGTCCTAAAAGGTGATTTCGCCCTAACTGGTTATAAACCTTCAGTACTCACAGAAGAAGACTGTCGACTTATATTTATAGATTGTCCAGAATATATATTAATGCGTCAGCACCCCTGCATGCACACACATGTGCGCAAGTCCATCTTTTTTTTCTCAACCATATTACTAAACTTATATCAAAAAGTATTAATATACATAATGAATATTTTCAAAATAGACAACGTAAAATTTTGTCAAAACTATAAATTTTGAAGCACAACCGACAGTTTGAACTTAATTTATTATTTCTAGCAGCTTATAAGTTATATGCAGCAAATATAATGCCAGCCAATTCAATTGTGGGCCACGACTTCGTCAAGGAATGATCAAGTTTTATCATGTGAGTCTAATAAATCAATTAGCCAATTCCGTGCATGCAAAGGAAAACATGGGCAGCTTGGCATATTCACATTTCCTCTCCTAAGTGGAAATAAAAATTAAACATGAGTATTTTTAAATTTTACTTATTTATATTTTTATTTATTAGTGAGGGTTAATATACAAATAAATAAAATTTAAATACACTCATGTCTAATTTTCAAGTCCACATAGAGTTTTTTGTATTCATAAAGGAAACGCGAAAATTTAATTCACACGGAGAATATCAAGTCACGCAGAAATCTGATTCACGCGGCAACGAATTCCTATTTTTGTGGGATTCAATTTCAATTTCTAATTTAATTTTTGGATTTTAGAAAATTAATTTTAAATTTTATTGTAATTAAGATTTCTTTTTAGCTAAGATTTAGACTTTTCAATTTTATTGTAATTAAGATTTGTTTTTAGCTATAATTTCTTTTTCAAATTGATTTCAATTTCCTTATAGAAATTATGGTTATGATTCTTTGAGATTCAATTTTTATTTAAGGAATTGTTAAATCCACAACAGAAATTGTTATTTTCATAACAAAAGTGTCGTTATATATCCTATAGCGTCGATTTTCAACGTCGCTATACATTTACAACGACATTTTTATTGTAGAAATAACAAAAAAGTGTTGTGAATTTAACAATTACCTTGATTTATCATTCAACGATACATAGTTGGGTGTGACGTCTTCTACCGCATCAATCGTCGATTGTACCAAGATTATCGCTTACATATAAACAAGGGGTCAATGTGTCGGTGTCTATTCAACGCAGATTTTTTTAGTGCGAGCAATTGTATCAAGATTACCGGTTACATATAAGCGAGAGGTTAATGTGTTGTGAGCGATTCACCTTCATAGTTTGTTAGAAACGATCCGAGCGACGATCATCTTACATAAGCGTTCCGTGAAGTCTTTGAAATCTTTTTGTGAAACCGATACGAATAGACAGAAAGTTTTTAAGCAAAAACACAATTTACTAGGATAAATTTATATGAGTGCTCATGTTTAGATTTTTATTAGAATCTAACTGTAATATAATTAATTAAGTTCTATAGAAGATTTTTATTTTTTGTTGTTACTAGTTTGAGACATTATTCAAACACGCACACCCAACTAAGAATGTAAAAGTGAAGTGAAACGAATAGAGAGCTGCTCAAATTCAACTCCGTTATATTCATATTCGAATTCGAATTGTATTCGAAAAACTCTATTAAATTTGACTCAACTCGAATTTATTACTCGAATTCGATCAGACTAGGATCGAATTTATATTCAAACTACTCTCGAGTTTTAAATTCAAACTCGAATTCGAGTCTCCACATAATAACTAATTTTATAATAAATATAATTATAGATTGAATTTGTTATTTTACTTAGGAATGAGAAAATATATTTACTAATACACTTTACAAATATTAAATCACAATTAAAATTAAAATTAAATAATAATTAATTATCCTAATTAATTTGATTTAATTTTGTATATATTATAAGAGAATGTATCGAGGTATCTAATCGAATCTATATCAATCGAGTATATATGTATTAAATCACAATTGAGAATTTGAGTAGTTTGAATCTTAAACTAGTCGAGTATAACATTGCTCAAATTATACTTATATTTTTATTCGAACTATATTTTATTCTCAAATTTTGATCATATTGTTAACGAATCCGAGTCTCGCTCGTATTTTTTCGAATTGAACACGTTTACAGCCTTACACTTAACCTTAACTAAAGTTTTGAGATCTCATCCTCTTGGTATTCAAGGGATGAAGATAACCACTGTGCCAAGATCATTTATATTATATATAAAAGATTTTTCTATAAATAATTAGTATAAATAATGTTATGTTTAAGAATTCAATACTAAGCAAAATATTCATTCCGTCCCAAAATAAATGTGACGCCCCCAAAATTAGGTATACATCACCCATCTTGGGTCGTCAGATACATAGTACAGAATACAAATACAACTTACTAATACAATTGTCGTGTACAATACGACAAAACATAAACTGTGAGTTTGAATACAAATATTATCTTCTAGAGAGTATTCATACTCAAAAGGAGTCCTCGTTACATTTATTAACACACCATTACATAGAATAGTGAGGACTACTAACTAATACTATCATTCGGACCATCACTCCGTTCCCCGACTTGCCCCAGCTACGTTCTCATTTCCTGAAGAGAACAGTGAAAGAAAGGGTGAGCTCAACTAGCCCAGTAAGAAATATTATGACTAAGATAATGCAGAATAAATTATCATTAGCCTTCAACAATGTTAAACTGATAAAATATAATAGACATCAAGTTTAACTGTAGCGGAACAAGCAATCCATTAAGAGAGTCAAGTAGAAAATAAACTCTACTATCTTTTATGATTTAAAAGATTTTCTAACACTGATGATCGCTGGGACTCAGCTTAATAAAATAATCCACATCATCGAATCACCCCTGCACTACGGCCAATGATATTCGTATATTCATTAATGGTCATGATCATGCCAACAACTGTCCATCAATGCACTACGGGCCAATGAGGACTTCTACCACATCATTTGTAACATTACGGTCATGATTACACCGAATAATCCCTGGTCATAATCATACCAAGTCCATCTATGCACTACAGGCCACAGATGACTTTCAACAGAATATAAACATGAGGATGATGACAATGATATAAGAATTCAATAATACAAGTTCAAGAATTAATTTATCCAAGAATTAACAACGTCCAAATTGTCAACATGATACTACTTTGTGGAGTAAAATTCAAGAATGATCAGGTGAATATTTTCATGAATAGATACTAGATGAAGCGCAAATGTCAAGGATATTCCACCAATTTTATGGAGTATAGAAGTCAAAACTTAACCAACTGAGTATAATAAAGAATAGAATAACAAAAGAAATCACCATGCATGCGATAGACCGCACAGACATGTTATTCCAACAGAATAATAAATAATGGAACCAGGTCCGGCGTAAACGCACAGACAGGATATTCCGACAGAATAATAAATAATGGAACCAGGTCCGGTGTAAAACACACAGACAGGATGTTCCAACAGAATAATAACAAGACGGAACCAGGTCCGGTGTAAAGCACACAGACATGATGTTCCAACAGAATAATAATAAAAACGGAACCAGGTCCGGTGTAAAACACACAGACATGATGTTCCAACAGAATAATAATAAAAACGGAACCAGGTCCGGTGTAAAATACACAGACAGGATGTTCCAACAGAATAATAGAAGAATGTCACCAAGTATAGGGTAGACCGCGTATACAGGTTATTCCAACAGAATAATAAGAAATGGAATAACAACAGTTCTCTTCATGAATAAGAAAGAATAACACCCCTTATCGTTTTAAAGAAGAGCTGAAATAAGGAAGTAGTTAAGTAGCAGAATACCCTTCTTCTCTCTCTCTATAGTTTCTCTCTCTAGAGTTCAGTGAATTCGTAAGAAATAATGAAGGAATGAGCTGCTATTTATAGAAAAATCGAATGCATAGTAACTAATCCATGAACGGTCCAGATTGATTACTTTAATCTGACGGTCCATATTTAAAAAAAATCTTTTAAATAAAATATAATATATTCTATTTATAGAATAACTTTAATAAAGTATTCTGTTTTATATAAAAAGATGTTTCTGTTTTATTACGTTAATAATATGAATAAAATAAAACGTCATTATCGCTAAATAATTCAAATTATTAACTGACAATAATTGAACCAAACAGAGTGACTTCTCACATAAGCATTAATAATCAATACCGTGTGCTACTATGCAACCACACGTATTACTGTACTTTTACTACCGTGTAGTTCAACAGTAACAATGGTAAAACTTCCGCCATTATTTTTAATAAAATATTTTTGTCGTTTTCTCAATTCGACAATAATTTCGTTGTGGGGTCCACCAATGATTGTGCCGTCGTACGAATATTCCCCGACAAAAAGAATATTCCCCGACCAAACGAATATTTTAAAACAACTTGCTTACTTTGTAAAATTTATAAATATTACCCACAACTATAACATTATATCAAATTAACTCCATAATATTCAAAAATGATATTTATAGAAAATTCATCTTTATTTATAAAAGTTGGGGTCTTACAACCTCCCCTTCTTATGAAATTTCGCCCTCGAAATTAGGGTACGTACCTGGTATGTCGAAGAGGTAAGGATACCTTGATTTCATTTCAGATTCTAACTCCCAAGTCATTTCCTCAACATCGTGGTTTCTCCACAAAACTTTGACTTGAGGTATAACCTTGGAGCGTAGAATATGTTCCTTCTTATCCAAGATTTGAACAGGAACTTCTTCATACGTCAAATCCTCCGCTATTTCGTCCGGTTCTAACTCAATAATGTGGTTCGGGTCTTCCACATATTTGCGTAACATGGATATGTGAAAAATGTTATGACCACGAGACATACTTGGTGGTAAAGCGAGTCTATAAGCCACAGTTTCTACTCGATCGAGGATTAAAAATGGACCGATGAATCGAGGAATTGAGCTTTCCTCTCTTTCCAAATCTCGTAACTCCTTTCCATGGAGCAACACGTAAGAACACATGATCTCCTACATCAAATTCCACGTCCTTTCGATGAAGATCAGCATAACTCTTTTGTCGATCTTGTGAGGTTTTTATACGTTGTCGGATCGTTTGAATCTTTTCTGTAGTCATACGTACCAACTCCGGTCCCAACAACGTTGCTTCACCCACCTCATCCCAGCATACTGGAGAACGACATTTTCTTCCATACAATGCTTCGAATGGAGCCATGCCAATACTTGCTTGATAACTGTTGTTGTAGGAAAACTCCACAAATGGTAAGAACTTGTCCCAACTTCCCTTGAAGTCAAAGACACAGAGTCTTAATAAATCTTCTAGAGTTTGAATAGTCCTCTCTGATTGTCCGTCCGTCTGAGGATGATATGCCGAACTAAATCGTAAATCTGTGCCCATAGCTTTTTGTAAACTAACCCAAAATCGTGAAGTGAATCTTGGGTCTCGATCAGAAACTATGGATACTGGCATACCATGCAGTCTTACAATCTCGTTTATGTACATACGAGCAAGACGTTCAAGTGTATAAGTTTCTCGTATCGGTAAGAAATGAGCAGACTTGGTCAATCTATCAACAATGACCCAAATCGCATCTATACCTTGAGAAACCTTAGGAAGACCGGTAACGAAATCCATGGTAATGTGCTCCCACTTCCATTCTGGAATTTCAAGTGGTTGCAATGGACCTTTTGGTACTTGATGCTCCGCTTTGACTCGTTGACAAGTTAGACACCTTGAGATAAACAACGCTATCTCTCTCTTCATATTGCTCCACCAAAATGTATGACGAAGATCATGATACATTTTGGTACTTCCAGGATGGATTGCAAACGGTGTGTTGTGCGCCTCCATCATGATTTCATACTTTAAATCAGGGTTGTTAGGAACACAAAGTCTGGAGTTGACTCGAAGTATTCCTTCTTCATCGATTCTTGCTTCCGGCATAGCACCTTCTTGCACTTTCTTCCTCATACGCATCAGCTCCAGGTCTGTAGCTTGAGCAGCTTTAACTTTATCGATTAAAGTCGGTCCTACTCGTATATTCGCCATCATCACATGGGTCCCTGGAGTCTTTAACTCTATCTCCATCCTTTGCAAATCACACAAAATGGGCCTTTGTGTTGACAATATCGCACTCGTACCTGCATATGATCTTCTACTCAATGCGTCAGCTACCACGTTCGCTTTTCCAGGATGGTATTGAATGGTATGATCATAATCTTTCAACAGTTTAAGCCAACGTCGTTGTCGCATGTTGAGTTCCTTTTGAGTGAAGAAATATTTAAGGCTTTTATGATCCGTAAAGATCTCCACCTTCTCCCCATACAAGTAATGCCTCCAAATTTTAAGTGCAAAGACAACAGCTGCCAACTCTAGATCATGAGTAGGATAATTCCTCTCATATTCCTTGAGTTGTCTTGATGCATAGGCTATGACTTTTTCATGTTGCATGAGAACGCATCCCAACCCTTTGCTCGAAGCATCACTGTAGATGACAAATCCCTCCGAGCCAGATGGTATTGTTAGAACAGGTGCTGAAATGAGTCTCCTCTTGAGTTCTTGAAAACTCTGCTCACATTCTTCGCTCCAACCGAACTTTGTATCTTTCCGAGTCAGCTGAGTTAATGGAGTAGCGATTCGAGAAAATCCTTCCACGAATCTCCGATAATAACCAGCTAGACCGAGAAAGCTACGTACTTCGGTTACTGATTTAGGTTGCTCCCAGCTTTGAATAGCTTCAATCTTTGTCGGGTCAACAGATATTCCACGACTTGATACTACGTGCCCAAGGAATGCTACCTCTTCCAGCCAGAACTCGCATTTCTTCAACTTGGCATAAAGTTTGTATTCACGAAGCTTTTGGAGTACCAACCTCAAGTGTTGCTCATGATCTTCACGGCTTTTGGAATAAACAAGGATGTCATCGATAAAGACGACCACAAAGTGATCCAAATATTCCTTGAATACCCTGTTCATCATATCCATGAAGGCAGCAGGAGCATTAGTCAATCCAAAAGACATAACTAAGAATTCATAATGCCCATACCGAGTTCTGAAGGCAGTCTTTGGAATATCCTCAGTTCTAACCTTCAGCTGATGATATCCAGAACGAAGATCGATCTTTGAAAAGAATTGTGCTCCTTGCAACTGGTCAAACAGGTCATCAATACGTGGCAATGGGTACCTATTTTTGATGGTGACATGATTCAACTCCCGATAATCAATACAAAGTCGCATACTCCCATCTTTCTTCTTCACGAACAGAACAGGAGCACCCCAAGGAGAAGTACTAGGACGAATAAAACCAATGTCTAACAATTCCTGCAGTTGAGTCTTTAACTCCTGAAGTTCAATAGGAGCCATTCGATATGGGGCTTTGGAAATGGGTTTTGTACCGGGTTCAAGGTCGATACAAAATTCAATTTCACGCTCTGGGGGTAGGCCAGGAAGTTCTTCTGGAAATACGTCAGGAAATTTATTAACAACAGAAATATCATTCAAAGCTGACGTATTTTTGTTTAGATCTGTGACATGAGCTAAGAAAGCTTGACATCCGTTTTTTAATAAACGAATAGCTTTATGGCTTGAGATGACAGCGATTGATTTTAATGGTTTGGTTGCTTGAATTCGCATAATAGGTCGATTAGGAATATGAAAGCTAACAACCTTACGAAAACAATCAATTTTTGCATGATGAGTAGTTAACCAATCAATCCCTAGAATCACGTCAAATGCAAGTATTTTTAATGAAATCAGATCGACAGGTAATGTGTGGGTACCAACTTGAACCAAACAAGACTTATAAACCGTGGATGTAATGAAGGTTTCTCCCAATGGAGTTTCAACTGCTAAGTCAAAGTCTAATTTTTCCGGAATCAAATTTAATCGATGAGCGCAAGTAGGAGAAATAAAAGAATGGGTAGAACCGGTATCAAATAAAGTATAGACTTCGTTAGAGTTTATGATAAGCTTACCCGTGATGACCTCATTCGGGTTCCTTGCTCTCTGGGAGTTCACAACAAACGCTCTCCCTTGCACAACCGGTTTTGACTTTTCTGGGACGGCCTTTGGTGCCTCCATTCTAGCTGAATTTGTCTTCGGTAAACGACAAAATCGGGCTAAATGACCTTCTCTTCCACAATTATAACATGCTTTGGACGGCATCGCGCAGTTTGGACTGATGTGCCCCTCCCCTCCGCATTTGAAACATATGATAGGTGGTCGTTCTCCTTCCTTAACGACAGGTGCTGGTGCTGACGTCTTTCCATCATTGTTGAATCTCCTCTTCTTGAAATGTCCATTCTTATTATTTTGGCCCTGATTACCACCGAAGTGGTTACCATTTCTGGCCTGTTGATTCCCTCCACGCTTGTTGTCACCGCTTCGATGACTGCTCTCACTGGTATTATCATTTTGTCGGCTGCTCTCTTTTGGTTGCGTTGTCTCGTTATCGCGCTCCACCAACTGAGCCCTATTTACAACATCTGAATACAAACACAGTTTATGAGAAACAAGATGTTGACGTATCTCCGGCTTCAAACCTCTTAAAAATATCCGCGTCATTCTTTCTTCATTATCCACCAGGTGGGACGCAAACCGGGATAACTCCACAAATTTTGCCTCGTACTGCGACACGGTCATATTATTCTGCTCCAATTTGATGAACTCCACCTCCTTCATGTGACGAATACTCTCGGGAAAGTATTTGTCGTTAAACAGCTCTTGAAACTTCTCCCAGGATATCTTCAGTGCGGCAGGTTGAGTACGCTTTATCGATTCCCACCAGTAATCTGCCTCTCCTCGCAACATAAAGGCGGCAAAGGGAACCTTTTGCTCCTCGGAGCAACCCAAGACATCAAATATCTTGGTGATCTGCTTTATCCATGTTTCAGCTACAAGTGGTTTGGGTTCTCCCTTAAACTCCGGTGGTCCCAGCTCCTTAAACTGTTTAGCGGTGACCGCCAGAGAGTTTCCAGTATTTCCACCTACGTTGTGGACAGGAGCCGCTTTCACCTGTTGTTGCATGAATTGCATAAAGCCTCTGAACATTTGATCATTCATCATTTGGTCAGTGTTGTTGTTTGCATGAGGATTGTCACCTTCCTGATGCACATTATCCTGATTATTGATATGTGGTGAATCAACAGTCGCCTGTGCTCCATTGCTATTCTCAACATTCTCAGATGCCATTTTCAGATACTGCCACAAAATAAAAATTAATTGATATGTCATATTTTATCCTTATATTATGACCGACCAATTAAATATCATGCAAATAAACTTAGGTAGGTCATACTAGCGAAGGAATTTCCCGTCTCTCCCCTCCTAGTTCTATTCTCACATCTTAGCCAGGGATCATATCCCTAAGCTCTGATACCAACTGTGACGGTGCTTCCCATAGCACCTCAGGTATATCATCACCGTCTCCCCACTTCGGTGCATTCCACATCACCATCAAATTCATGCTTATAGATACCAACTGTCGCAAAATTAGGTATACATCACCCATCTTGGGTCGTCAGATACATAGTACAGAATACAAATACAACTTACTAATACAACTGTCGTGTACAATACGACAAAACATAAACTGTGAGTTTGAATACAAATATTATCTTCTAGAGAGTATTCATACTCAAAAGGAGTCCTCATTACATTTATTAACACACCATTACATAGAATAGTGAGGACTACTAACTAATACTATCATTCGGACCATCACTCCGTTCCCCGACTTGCCCCAGCTACGTTCTCATTTCCTGAAGAGAACAGTGAAAGAAAGGGTGAGCTCAACTAGCCCAGTAAGAAATATTATGACTAAGATAATGCAGAATAAATTATCATTAGCCTTCAACAATGTTAAACTGATAAAATATAATAGACATCAAGTTTAACTGTAGCGGAACAAGCAATCCATTAAAAGAGTCAAGTAGAAAATAAACTCTACTATCTTTTATGATTTAAAAGATTTTCCAACACTGTGATCGCTGGGACTCAGCTTAATAAAATAATCCACATCATCGAATCACCCCTGCACTACGGCCAAGGATATTCGTATATTCATTAATGGTCATGATCATGCCAACAACTGTCCATCAATGCACTACGGGCCAATGAGGACTTTTACCACATCATTTGTAACATTACGGTCATGATTACACCGAATAATCCCTGGTCATAATCATACCAAGTCCATCTATGCACTACAGGCCACAGATGACTTTCAACATTTTATAAACATGAGGATGATGACAATGATATAAGAATTCAATAAAACAAGTTCAAGAATTAATTTATCCAAGAATTAACAACGTCCAAATTGTCAACATGATACTACTTTGTGGAGTAAAATTCAAGAATGATCAGGAGAATATTTTCATGAATAGATACTAGATGAAACGCAAATATCAAGGATATTCCACAAATTTCATGGAGTATAGAAGTCAAAACTTAACCAACTGAGTATAATAAAGAATGGAATAACAAAAGAAATCACCATGCATGCG
The DNA here is from genome assembly GCA_016801055.1 of Panax notoginseng. Lineage (NCBI taxonomy): Eukaryota > Viridiplantae > Streptophyta > Magnoliopsida > Apiales > Araliaceae > Panax > Panax notoginseng. Next base: position 12,382,223 of record CM029017.1, on the reverse strand, counting down.
ATAGACCGCACAGACAGGTTATTTCAACAGAATAATAAATAATGGAACCAGGTCCGGCGTAAACGCACAGACAGGATATTCCGACAGAATAATAAATAATGGAACCAGGTCCGGTGTAAAACACACAGACAGGATGTTCCAACAGAATAATAACAAGACGGAACCAGGTCCGGTGTAAAACACACAGACAGGATGTTCCAACAGAATAATAATAAAAACGGAACCAGGTCCGGTGTAAAACACACAGACAGGATGTTCCAACAGAATAATAATAAAAACGGAACCAGGTCCGGTGTATAACACACAGACAGGATGTTCCAACAGAATAATAGAAGAATGTCACCAAGTATAGGGTAGACCGCGTATACAGGTTATTCCAACAGAATAATAAGAAATGGAATAACAACAGTTCTCTTCATGAATAAGAAAGAATAACACCCCTTACCGTTTTAAAGAAGAGCTGAAATAAGGAAGTAGTTAAGTAGCAGAATACCCTTTGTAAGACCCCGAATTTTATGAAATAAAAGTATTCAATTTTTCTTATAATTACTATTCAGTAAATGGTTAAATTGATAAAAGTTTAAAGTTATGAGTGAAATATAATTTTTTTTCAAAATAAGCAAGTGGTTATAAAATAATCATTGTTGTCGGGGAATATTCATTTGGTCGTGGAATATTCTTTCTGTCAGGGAATATTCGTACGACGGTGCAGCCATTTGTGGGCCCCATAACAGAATAACTGTCGGGTGAAGAAAACGACAAATTTAAGTTTTTACAAATAACGGCGTAGTTGTTACCGTTAACACTGTTGGTATACCCGGTGGTTAAAATACAGTAATACGCGTTATTGCACAGTAGCACACGGTATTGCATAGTATTTTTGAAATTATTGATTCTTACGTAAGAAGGCACTACTCAATAATTGTTACAGTAATTACTGTTCAATATTTTATTTTATTGATTCAATAATTGCTACGTTGATATTTTATATTATTGTTGTTTCAATAATTGTTGCTGCACAGTATTTTCTATTATCAGATCAATAATTCATATTATTTGAATAATATTATTAGATAGCATTATTGGCAATGTCTAGAAAGTTCTGTCTAAGGAGAGGTTTGGTCATCTAATTGCGCGCTAGTAAGGAGAAATCCTTATTGGAAAGCCCCCTCTTTCCTGGGAACGGCCTGATTGTCATAAATGTGATTCTGTAATATTATTTGTGAATAATTAATTATTGATTCATATGATAAGAAAATATTTATTTTATGTGGATATAAATGAGGGATATATTTTTGTGGTTAAAAAATGAAGGAGTTAATGTTGAGATTTTTATCCGTATTTTTGTCGGAATGGAGGTATTAAAAATCAGGGTTTTTGAGATATTTTACGGGGGTTATAATTTTTAATCCGACCGTTGGATCGTGGTAATTTTTGGATATGTTATACATATATAAGTTGAGTATATGCCCACAAATTTTGAACCGTTAAAAATGAACGTATGATTTATTATGAATTTTACGAAATGACTGGTTCAGAAATTGTTAAATTTTCGGAGTTTATCATTTTGGTGGAAAATTCTAGAATTGGTGGGCCCCACTTGTGGTTGGTGAAGAAATGTGCTGAATTATATTTCAAATGTGGTGGGTGAGAATAGTAGCAGGTAAAGCCATCAGGTTGCAGGTCAAACCTACCAAAATTTTCCTATAAATAGAGGGCTAAGTTAGAATTGAAAATCACACCAGAAACATAAGCTTTCTCTCTTTCTCTCTCTATATTATGAAGTATATTTTGTGAGTTTTTAGATACTTGATGAGTTGCTATTCATTAGTGCAAGTTTCCTTCAGCATCATATCCGATATCCAGTCAGAAGTACTGCTCTTTTGAGGTAAGGGATAGTAAGAGATTTTAAGGGTTGTTATGATTTTCAGTTTCGTAATTTTTCTGATCTTCAAAAATTCTGGAAAAATTCAAAATGATATTTTGATGAGTTTTCTTGATTGTGTCCAAAAATGGTGATTTTTGGATGTATAGATTGAGAGTTATGAATTTTATGAGAAAAGACTATTTTAAAAGTAACCGCTTATAATTCCTTGTGGTTAACTCCAAAATTGATGAAATTTTTATTGGGAGTACATGTGTATGATAGAAGTATACTCTATAAATTTTAGAATTTTTGGACAAAAGTATAATTTTTGATAAATGTCTAAATATTCGGTGATTTTGGCCATATGAAAAATAGTAAATGAGTTTTAAAAATTCTGAGAAAAATATATGTTCAATATTGGACTATATTATGCTAAATCCCAGAAAAGAAATATTTTTGGAACTGATTTGATATTTTTAATAAAAATGGACTAGTTATGAGTAAATGAATTAAATATGTTATGTGAAGTAAGAAAATTGGAAAATAGGATTTTATGGCTTGAGAATCCTATATGAGGTATATGCAGATTTTTGATGAGGGTTTTGATTATTGGTGATAAAATCTTATGAGTTTGGTATTTTAGAATGATTAAATGCATTATTTAGTAAAGTGTAAACAATTTAAATAAATTATTTATAAGCTTAAGAAATATTATTCTTTCAATATCATTATACCGAAATACTGGTATAGATTTTATTGTGGAATTTCTACCTTTTTGTGTCGAGTTTACTATTTATGAGTTACTATTCACGAGTTACTATTCATGAGTTACTATTCACGAGTTACTATTCACGATAAAAATTGGTTTCTTTTTCTAACCAAATTATAGTTGAGTTATGAATATTACTCTTAAGATTAAATCTATATGTTTTGATCATATTGTTTTTATTATCATATATAACATTTTTATAACCTTGATATTGAAATTCTCTTTCGCTTGAGTGTAAAGATGGGTAAATTATTAGTATGATCATGACTATGGGTTCTCTTTGGCCAGTAGTGCAAAGTTGAATTGTGACTGGTATGATCATGACCATTGAATTTATAAGTGAATATCTTTAGCTTAAGTGCAAAGGTGAATTGATCAACATGGTTATAATTATTGTTTATATAAATTCTGAAATGATTATATATTTCTTTGAGATATTAATATCTTTGGCCTGTAGTGCAAAGATGAAATATTGATGAATATCTTTGGCCTGTAGTGCAAAGATGAATTGTTGATGAATATCTTTGGCCCGTAGTGCAAAGATGACATGTTGTTGAATATCTTTGGCCAGTAGTGCAAAGATGAACAGATGTTGAGATAAACATGACCAACTAGTGATATAAATGAATATCTTTGGACGTAGTGCAAAGATGAAGTTATTAGTATGATTATGAACAGGAAATGTGATTTGGTGTAACCATGATCTTTGATGTTTCAGGTAAAGATAGGTGATGAAAATTATCATCGTCCTGGATGAGAAGAGGAATTTAGAACTACAGTTATGATTATGAGTTATTCATATGATTGTGGACCAGAATTATTGATTGATATTACAGGGATAAAACATTGTTGGTGGATTTTTAACATGGAGAAGATAATAGACTTTATAGTCTATTTGACTCTTCTAATGGATTGCTCGTTCCGTTGCAACTATGGTTGAAATTTTTATCATTTACCATATGTTCTAAATCTCTGATTTATTGTTGATGAAGGCTATTGATAATTGAATTATCTTTAGTCATGACATTCTTTACTGAGCTAGTTGTGCTCACCCTTTTGCTTCACAATTCCTTTCAGGTAATAAGAGTGTAGCTGGGTCGAGCGGGGGTAACAGGGGAATAGAACGGTGGTCATCATTTAGTAGTTATATTTGGTGAATCATCTAGGGTGAAGCGAACCCAACGTTGGAAGGGTGTTTTGCCACTGTCATACAAGATGTCTAATGACATACAACCTCGTGTCATCATAAGACAGGGTTATGCACATCCACTTGCTGAGTATATTTACGAGCACTACCTATATAATCTTGGTATTTGTTTGAAGTATAATTCTCATTTAGAGACAGTGGAGATAATGATTGTGACGCCCCCAGAATAGGTATACAACACCCATTCTGAGTCGTCAAATACATGGTACAGAAAGCAAACTATAACTTCAATAATACAATTATCGTGCAAAATACGACAACACATACTGTGAGTTTAAATACAAATATTGTCTTCTAGACAATATCCACACTCAAATAAATCCTCATTACAATTATTCAAACACTATTTTACAGAAATAGTGAGGACTGCTAATACATCTTTCTAGAACCATTACTCCATATCCCGACTAGATCCTGCTATGTTCTCACCTCCTGAGAAGAGAAATGGAACAAAAAGGAAAAGGGTGAGCTCAACTAGCCCAGTAAAGAATATTATGACTAAGATAATATACAACAAATTATCGTTAGTCTTCAACAGGGAAAAATCTGATAAAATATAATCGACAACAAGTTTTAGATCAACAACTGCAGCGGAAACAACAAACCATTAGAAGAGTCAAGTAGAGAAAGAATTCTACTATCTTCTAAGATTTAAAAGTCCATCATCAATATTTTATCCCTGTAACATCAATTAATAATCATCTTTAACCAAATATTCATCTTTGCACTACAGGCCAAAGATATTCATTTGTATCATCAGTCGGTCATGTTCATCTCAACACCTGTTCATCTTTGCACTACAGGCCAAAGATATTCATCAAGTAATTATACATCTTTGCACTACAGGCCAAAGATATTCAGTAATATCATCATTTAGGACTGAGGATGATGAAAAATATCTTAAAGAGAACGAATCCAATGAGACAGAAGGACAAATAGTAGGGATTCGTATAACAGTTTATCCAAGATCAATAATACTTCATAATAATCAATTGTGAAGCAGAATTCAAAAATAAAGATCAAAACATGGATACAATCAAAGATAGTAACCATAATAGACATCTTGGACAAAAAGGAAAAATTTTATTTTTCGGTGAATAGTGCCGTATTCGTGAATAGTGCCGTATACGTGAATAGTGCCGTATACGTGAATAGTAACCCCGACACAAAAAGTTCCAAATTTGATAAAAACTCATATCAATATTTCAGCATAATGATATTGAAGAAAATAATATCATTTAAGAAGAAAATAATATCCCTTACCTCAAAATATCAGTACTTCTGGTCGGAATACCGGTATAAGGCTGAAAGAAACTTGCTCTGATGAATAGAAACTCTCAAAGTATCTAAATACTCACAAAATACACTCAATAATCTAGAGAGAGAAAGAGAGAAAACTTGTTTCTGGTGTGATTTTCAATTCTAACTTAGCCCTCTATTTATAGGAAAATTTTGGTAGGTTTGACCTGCAACCTGATGGCTTTACCTGCTACTATTCCCACCCACCACATTTGAAATATAATTCAGCACATTTCTTCACCAACCACAAGTGGGGCCCACCAATTCTAGAATTTTCCACCAAAATGATAAACTCCGAAAATTCAACAATTTCTGAACCAGTCATCTTGTAAAATTCATAATAAATCATACGTTCATTTTTAACGGTTCAAAATTTGTGGACATATACTCAACTTATATATGTATAACATATCCAAAAATTACCACGATCCAACGGTCGGATTAAAAATTATAACCCCCGCAAAATATCTCAAAAACCCTGATTTTTAATACCTCCATTCCGACAAAAATACTGATAAAAACCTCAACATTAACTCCTTCATTTTTAACCACAAAAATATATCCCTCATTTATATCCACATAAAATAAATATTTCCTTATCATATGAATCAATAATTAATTATTCACAAATAATATTACAGAATCACATTTATGACAACCAGGCCGTTCCCAGGAAAGAGGGGGCTTTCCAATAAGGATTTCTCCTTACTGGCGCGCAATTAGATGACCAAACCTCTCCTTAGACAGAACTTTCTAGACATTGCCAATAATGTTATCTAATAATATTATTCAAATAATATGAATTATTGATCTGATAAATGAAAATACTGTGCAGCAACAATTATTGAAACAACAATAATATAAAATATCAACGCAGCAATTATTGAATCAATAAAATAAAATATTGAATAATAACTACTGTAACAATTATTGAGTAGTGCCTTCTTACGTAAGAATCAATAATTGGTGCAATACCGTGTGCTACTGTATTTTAACCACCGGGTATTCCAACAGTATTAACGGTAACAACTACGCCGTTATTTATAAACAACTTATACTTGTCGTTTTCTTCATCCAATCGCTTTCCGTTATGGGGCCCACACAAGGCTGCGTCGTCGTACGAATATTCCCCGACAGCAAGAATATTCCACGACCAACCGAATATTCACCGACCAAAAATAAATATTTTATAACCACTTGCTTATTTTGCAAAATTTGCACATTTCACCCATAACCAAAGTATTATATCAAATTAACCCCTTATTATTCACAATAATATTTAGAGAAAATTTGATTTTATTCATTAATAAGTTGGGGTCTTACAACCTCCCCTCCTTATGAAATTTCGTCCTCGAAATTGACGTACGTACCTGATGTTTCAAAAAGGTGAGGATACCTCGCTTTCATTTCTGATTCCAACTCCCAGGTCATTTCTTCAATAGCATGGTTTCTCCACAAAACCTATATGTGAAAAATATTATGAACACGAGACATGCTTGGAGGTAATGCGAGTCTATATGCCACATTTCCTATTCGCTCAAGAATCTCAAATGGACCAACAAATCTTGGATTGAGCTTTCCTCTCTTCCCAAATCTTGTAACTCCCTTCCATGGTGCAACACGTAACAATACATGATCCCCAATATTAAATTCCACGTCCTTCCGATGAAGATCCGCATAACTCTTTTGTCGATCCTGTGCCGTTTGTATACGTTGTCGAATCGTTTGGATCTTCTCTGTAGTAATGCGTACCAATTCTGGTCCCAACAATGTTGCTTCACCCACCTCGTCCCAGCATACTGGAGAACGACATTTTCTTCCATACAACGCCTCAAATGGAGCCATACCTATGCTCGCCTGATAACTGTTGTTGTAGGAGAATTCCACCAATGGTAGGTACTTATCCCAACTCCCTTTGAGATCTAAGACACAAAGTCTTAATAGATCTTCAAGAGTTTGAATAGTCCTCTCTGATTGTCCGTCCGTTTGAGGATGGTATGCTGAACTGAATCGTAAATCCGTGCCCATAGCTTTCTGCAAGCTAACCCAAAATCGTGAAGTGAATCTTGGGTCACGATCCGAAACTATGGATACTGGCATGCCATGCAATCTCACAATCTCGTTCACGTACATACTAGCAAGACGTTCAAGGGAATAAGTCTCACGTATCGGCAAGAAATGAGCGGACTTGGTTAATCTATCAACAATAACCCAAATCGCATCTATGCCTTGAGAAACCTTGGGAAGACCTGTAACAAAATCCATAGTAATGTGTTCCCACTTCCATTTCGGAATCTCAAGTGGTTGCAATGGACCCTTTGGTACTTGATGCTCCGCTTTTACACGTTGACAAGTTAAACATCTCGAGATAAACTCCGCGATCTCTCTTTTCATATTGCTCCACCAAAATGTATGTCGAAGATCGTGATACATTTTGGTACTCCCAGGATGGATTGCAAACGGTGTGTTGTGTGCCTCCATCATTATTCTATGCTTCAAGTCAAAATCGTTAGGAACACAAAGTCTGGAGTTGACTCGAAGTATTCCTTCTTCATCGATTCTTGCTTCTGGAATAGCACCTTCTTGCACTTTCTTCTTCATACGCATCAGCTCTATATCCGTAGCTTGAGCAGCTTTAACTTTATCGATTAAAGTCGGTTCTACTCGTATATTTGATATCATCATGTGGGTACTTGGAGCCTTCATCTCTATCTCCATCCTTTGCAAGTCATACAAAATGGGCCTTTGTGTTAAAAACATTGCACTCGTACCCGCATATGATCTTCTACTCAATGCGTCAGCTACTACGTTTGCTTTTCCAGGATGGTATTGGATGGTATGATCGTAATCTTTCAACAGCTCAAGCCAACGTCGTTGCCGCATGTTGAGTTCCTTTTGGGTGAAGAAATATTTGAGGCTTTTATGATCTGTATAGATCTCCACTTTCTCCCCATACAGGTAGTGTCTCCAGATCTTCAACGCAAAAACGACTGCTGCCAACTCCAAATCATGAGTAGGATAATTCCTCTCATATTCTTTGAGTTGTCGTGAGGCATAGGCTATGACTTTCCCATGTTGCATGAGAACACATCCTAACCCTTTGCCTGAAGCATCGCTGTAGATAACAAATCCATCCGAACCAGATGGTATTGTCAAAACAGGTGCCGAAATGAGTCTCCTCTTGAGTTCTTGGAAACTCTTCTCGCATTCCTCACTCCATACGAATTTTGTATCTTTCCGAGTCAGCTGAGTTAACGGAGTAGCGATTCGAGAAAATCCTTCCACAAATCTCCGATAATAACCAGCTAAGCCCAGAAAGCTACGTACTTCGGTTACCGACTTCGGTTGCTCCCAACTTTGTATGGCTTCAATCTTCGCCGGGTCGACAGATACTCCATGTTTTGACACCACGTGCCCAAGGAATGCTACTTCCTCAAGCCAGAACTCGCATTTCTTCAGTTTGGCATATAGCTTGTTTTCACGAAGCCTTTGCAGTACCAGCTTCAAATGGCGCTCATGATCTTCACGGCTTTTGGAATAGATGAGGATGTCATCAATAAAGACAACAACGAACTGATCCAAATATTCTTTGAATACACGGTTCATCATATCCATGAAGGCAGCAGGAGCATTAGTCAATCCAAAAGACATTACTAAGAATTCATAATGCCCGTACCGAGTTCTGAAGGCAGTCTTTGGAATATCCTCAGTTTTAATCTTCAGCTGATGATATCCAGAACGAAGATCGATCTTTGAAAAGAATTGTGCTCCTTGCAACTGGTCAAACAGGTCATCAATGCGAGGTAGCGGATACCTATTCTTGATGGTGACATGGTTCAATTCTCGATAGTCAATACAAAGTCGCATACTCCCGTCTTTCTTCTTTACGAATAAAACAGGAGCACCCCAAGGAGACGTACTAGGACGAATAAAACCGATGTCCAACAACTCCTGTAGTTGGACTTTTAACTCCTGAAGTTCAATAGGAGCCATTCGATATGGGGTTTTAGAAATGGGCTTTGTACCGGGTTCAAGGTCAATAAAGAATTCAATTTCTCGTTCCGGGGGTAGACCGGGAAGTTCTTCAGGAAATACATCGGAAAATTCTCTAACAATAGAAATATTATTCAAATCTGACTTGTCTTTGTTCAAATCCATAACATGGGCTAAGAAAGCTTGACATCCGTTTTTCAATAAACGAATAGCTTTGTGGCTTGATATGACAGTGACTGATTTTAGTGGTTTAGTAGTTTGAATTCGTATGACAGGTTGGTTAGGAATATGAAAACTAACAACCTTACGAAAACAATCAATTTTAGCATGATGAGTGGTTAACCAATCAATTCCTAAAATCACATCAAAAGCAAGTATCTTTAAAGAGATAAGATCAACAGGTAATGTGATAGTGCCAACTTGGATCATGCAAGATTTATAAACTGTAGATGTAACGAAGGTTTCACCCAACGGAGTTTCAACAGATAAGTTAAAGTCCAATTTCTCCGGAGTCAAGTTTAAACGTTGAGCACAAGCAGGAGAGATAAAAGAATGGGTAGAACCGGTATCTAGTAAAGTATAAACTTCGCAAGAATTCAAGATTAGCTTACCCGTGATCACCTCGTTCGGGTTTCTCGCGTTTTGGCCAGTAACGACAAACGCCCTTCCAGGAACCGCTGATTTCGACTTATCCGGGATAACTTTTGGAGTCACCATCCCCGCTGAACTTGGTTTTGCTACAGAACACTCTCGAGCTATATGACCTTCCTTTCCACAGTTATAACATACCTTGGATTGTTGTGGGCAGTTTGGGCTGATATGTCCCTCTTTCCCACATTTGTAACATACGACCGGTGGTCGTTCTCCTCCCCTAGAAACAGTTGATGTTTGTGCTGACGTCTTCACGTTATCATTGTTGTACCTTCTCTTCTTGAAATCTCCTCCCGACTCGCTCCTTCTATTATCACGACCACGATTACCACCAGAGTGGTTACCGCTTTTGTCCGAATGTTTTCCTCCCTGCTGGTTTTCATTGCTTCGATGACTGCCGCCACCGGTATGACCCTGGTTGTGGTCCCTCGGTTGCACATACTCATTATCTCGCTCTAATAATTGAGCCCTGTTTACAACATCTGAATATAAAGAAAATTTATGAGAGATAAGATATTGCCGAATCTCGGGTTTTAGACCTCTCAGAAACATCCTTGTCATTCGTTCCTCATTTTCGACCAAATGAGGTGCAAACCTGGATAACTCTGCAAACTTCGCCTCGTACTGGGACACCGTCATGTTGTTTTGTTCCAGTCTAATAAACTCAACCTCCTTCATATGACGAATACTTTCAGGAAAGTACTTGTCATTGAACAGTTTTTGAAATGTTTCCCAGGACATGTTGAGTGCGTCAGGCTGGGTACGCTTCACAGACTCCCACCAGTAGTCTGCCTCACCGCGGAACATAAATGTGGCGAATGGAACCTTCTGTTCCTCCGTGCATCCCAAGACATCAAATATCTTGGTAATTTGCTTGACCCACGTTTCCGCCATGATCGGATCCGGCTTTCCCTTAAATTCTGGTGGTCCCAATTCTTTGAACTGCTTAGCTGTGACAAACCGCGCGTTGTTATCATTTCCACCCGTATTCTGCACACGAGTCTCCCTCGTCTGATTTTGCATGAACTGCAAAAAGCTCCTAAACATTCCATCATTCATCGTTTGCTCGGTAACGTTGTTTACAGGAGGAATATTGCCTTCCTGTTGCACGTTCCCCTGGGTAGTGATCAAAGGTGTCTCCACGGTCTGATTTACTCCATTATTAACGTTCTCAGCTGCCATTCTTAAATACTGCCATAAAACAAGGGTTAATAGTCATGTCATATATTATCCCTATACTCTGACCGACCAAATAAACACCAAATAAACTTAGTCAGGTCATACTAGCGAAGGAATTCCCCGTCTCTCCCCTCCTAGTTCTTGTCTCACATCTCAGCCAGGGATCATATCCCTAAGCTCTGATACCAACTGTGACGCCCCCAGAATAGGTATACAACACCCATTCTGAGTCGCCAAATACATGGTACAGAAAGCAAACTACAACTTCAATAATACAATTGTCGTGCAAAATACGACAACACATACTGTGAGTTTAAATACAAATATTGTCTTCTAGACAATATCCACACTCAAATAAATCCTCATTACAATTATTCAAACACTATTTTACAGAAATAGTGAGGACTGCTAATACATCTTTCTAGAACCATCACTCCATACCCCGACTAGATCCTGCTATGTTCTCACCTCCTGAGAAGAAAAATGGAACAAAAAGGAAAAGGGTGAGCTCAACTAGCCCAGTAAAGAATATTATGACTAAGATAATATACAACAAATTATCGTTAGTCTTCAACAGGGAAAAATCTGATAAAATATAATCGACAACAAGTTTTAGATCAACAACTGCAGCGGAAACAGCAAACCATTAGAAGAGTCAAGTAGAGAAAGAATTCTACTATCTTCTAAGATTTAAAAGTCCATCATCAATATTTTATCCCTGTAACATCAATTAATAATCATCTTTAACCAAATATTCATCTTTGCACTACAGGCCAAAGATATTCATTTGTATCATCAGTCGGTCATGTTCATCTCAACACCTGTTCATCTTTGCACTACAGGCCAAAGATATTCATCAAGTAATTATACATCTTTGCACTACAGGCCAAAGATATTCAGTAATATCATCATTTAGGACTGAGGATGATGAAAAATATCTTAAAGAGAACGAATCCAATGAGACAGAAGGACAAATAGTAGGGATTCGTATAACAGTTTATCCAAGATCAATAATACTTCATAATAATCAATTGTGAAGCAGAATTCAAAAATAAAGATCAAAACATGGATACAATCAAAGATAGTAACCATAATAGACATCTTGGACAAAAAGGGAAAATTTTATTTTTCGGTGAATAGTGCCGTATTCGTGAATAGTGCCGTATACGTGAATAGTGCCGTATACGTGAATAGTAACCCCCGACACAAAAAGTTCCAAATTTGATAAAAACTCATATCAATATTTCAGCATAATGATATTGAAGAAAATAATATCATTAAGAAGAAAATAATATCCCTTACCTCAAAATATCAGTACTTCTGGTCGGAATACCGGTATAAGGCTGAAAGAAACTTGCTCTGATGAATAGAAACTCTCAAAGTATCTAAATACTCACAAAATACACTCAATAATCTAGAGAGAGAAAGAGAGAAAACTTGTTTCTGGTGTGATTTTCAATTCTAACTTAGCCCTCTATTTATAGGAAAATTTTGGTAGGTTTGACCTGCAACCTGATGGCTTTACCTGCTACTATTCCCACCCACCACATTTGAAATATAATTCAGCACATTTCTTCACCAACCACAAGTGGGGCCCACCAATTCTAGAATTTTCCATCAAAATGATAAACTCCGAAAATTCAACAATTTCTGAACCAGTCATCTCGTAAAATTCATAATAAATCATACGTTCATTTTTAACGGTTCAAAATTTGTGGACATATACTCAACTTATATATAGTTTTTGTATTTATGCTATTATTCGTTCCAAATTCTAACATAATATATATACCTTCCAACTTTAGCAAGTTATCCCATTTTTTCTTCAAAAAAGGCAGCAGCAGGGACAATATAGATCCTACAAACCATTTTCCCCTGCAAAATTGACAAGACCGTGTTATAAATCAATTATTGAAAAAGTGAGTTTCTATATAACTGACTTCCTGAAAAAGTTAAGAGATGATATTTTACGTGGGAAATACACACGCATATATATATATATAGTTCATAATTATATACTCACATCATTAATTCCTTCCCCAAATGAGCAAGACTTCCATGTGTTTTTTCCTAGTTATATTCAGATTTGCATAAAACAAACTGTTTTCAACTAATACAATTAAACAGAGTTTCATACGAACCTTAATATGCCTTAAATTATAGTCCAAAAGTTAAATAAAACTCTAAATTTATGGACTGAGGAGTATATATGTGAATTCAGATCTCGTGTCTCATCTGCTATATATCTCATTCCATTCATATAGGTGTCAGGTCAATTACTGTGAAAAAGTAAATGAAGTATATATGCACGATGTGCATGAAAATAATACATATATAGTACGTATAAATATATATGAGATAAGAAGTGAGACAGTAGATTTAGATGTTCATACCAAGTTGAAAAAGAAAAGTTAGGGTTTGGAGGAACCGGCACAGATGTTTGAACTTGAACCTTCTCGTTATCCTCCTTTAACCTACAAGGAATACAAATTACGAAGATAATTCAGATTTCCCTAGAAAAATTCTGATGTACGTAAAGAAAAGTGAAGGATGGAGAATTAATCACATATCAATCTCATCATATTTTCTGTACACCATGCTACTGGCGCTGAACAACCTACGTCCTTGATGCATGGAGCTACCATAACCAAGCGGCCTTGAAATCCACAAGCCATGGTTGCATCCCAGAGACGGAGCATGACTCGAGCTGCAAATTCTATAACGATACAAAAATGTAACCAAACTACCAAGTTTGTAAGTAGCCCAAGGATTTCTGGAAGGCATAATGAACAATTTTTGAGTAATTATAACACCAATTTGATATATATATTATTGTAATTTTGTGATAGTCGTCTAAATGATGCTACTTACAAGAACTTCTTGTGGGCAGGCATGTTTGACAAATTTTCCTCCATCTTTTAATGGCTTTTTTTTGTGTAGAAAGTGCTCAAAAAAGCAAGTTGGCAGCCGTTAAAAATAGTGAATGTTGTAAGGTATTTAAACACGCCAAGGTATGATGTTGGATTTGATCATGTATTATTATGTTTCATCACTTCAAGCGAAAACCCAACATAAATAGCTAAGCAAGTCACCTATTCCTTGCAAGCTATACCTATCATCATTACTCGGTGGAGAATACATAACTTTAACAACTCCTTTAGGCTTTCTATTTATTTTTATTTAGAAAATCTTAAACATATTTTTCTTGAAAAGTTTTATTTTTTTTATTTTCTATCCAAATTTTCTGAAAATTTTCGGAATTAAAATTTTCTTGTATTATAGCGTGTGTGTGTGTGTGTGTGTGTGTGTATATATATAAGACTCTTTATAGTTCGTACGTAGACATGGGCCAAACAGAGTTCCTAAATGTGATATCCACGTAACCGAATTCACAAAATGGCAAGAATGTTGTATTTATCACTCATGTATTGTTTACCAATGAAAATTTGTAAAATATATAATCGTAGGTCTCACATCTTATTCTCTCCTTTTTTTTATACTGTGTGTGCACAATTTTTATGTATAATTTGTGTACTTAGCATTACTCTTTAAGTTAACTTTAGAAAATCAAAATGACTTATATTTGTAATAATGTAGGAGGATGTTTTTCTTTGTGTAAAAATATAAATCTTGAGGACCTCAAGTAAATCTGGGTAGTGAGTGAACCTTTTACTTGCTTTGTGGTTTGGAGTCTCTAATAGAGTGATCCAGCCCATGTTAGTTCTTCTCTCTATCAGACTATAAGCCCAAATACCAATAATTGGAGGGTTCCGGTTTTAAGAAAGGGTAAGGCCGCAAATATTTATTTATAATACACCACCGGTCTAGAAATTGACCAATTGAGCCAAATGATATGACCGGTATAAAAATTAATATTATATTAATTAATTGATCAAATTTAACTTCATATTAATTACTCTCACATTTTATACGGTATTCGTCGATTTCAAGACCAGTCATATCATTTGGCTCAATTGATCAATTTCGAAACCGGTGGTGAATTAATTCAGTACACAGACTGAGAGTGACAATTAGACCAAATAATGAAAGACCATAAATCAAATCTACATTATTTATTTTTTGACCAAATCTTTTCCTTATACTTCCCCAGCTTGAAACATAAAATAATTCAAAAATAAAATCGGTTCACACTAAAATATAACAAACCAACTTCAACTTGATAACTAGTATCTGGAGGTGATCGACAGTAGTACACTTTAAATTTAATTTTAAAATTTTACAAATTAATTAGAAAAAAATCAAATGAGATGCTTTTTGTTGTTTACGATTACTATGAAGTTAATTTTATAGTTAATTAGTTAATTGATCAATACAATATTAACACGCAGACAAAAATCACCTTCCACAACTTAAATATCGATATTATATTTATCAATTTATCAAAGTTAACTTTCTATTAATTACTCTCCTTTTTGTTTAAGAAAGGGTGTGTATGGTAATTAAAAAAAAAGAAGATTATGTTTGTCACAATTAATTAGCTTGAAAATAGCACACAACAATGAAATTTCAATCAAATTACAATTCTTTAAAATTATAATATGCTTTTAATACGGACAGTTGGCTTTGAACACAAGGCGACCCCAGGCCTGCAACTAGTAACTACCAGCCGCCATGAAAATACGAGCACAAGGAAAAGTCAAAACAGCATAAATATCCCCTTAGAGAAAGAACAAAACTATTGCATCTCCTTCATCGTTAACCCCATCAAATTTCCTGTAACAAAATAACATGTTTTCTCTCTCCTCAAAACTAAGGCCACCCCCCATCTCTCTCCATTCCTCCTAATAATCCATGGCCTTTTCTCATAGAAAATTATTTACAGATTCAATCTATGTAAAAACAACCCAATTCTGTAAACCATATTGCGACCCAATAAAAAACCCACATGGTTTATGTCCCTTTTCTTGCTTCTCAATTTGCATTTCAAATTGTTACAATAAAATCTTATCCCACATCCCACCGCTGCCGCCGCCGCCTGATTTAATCACTCCTCCGGTGGATCCTCCACACCACCACAGCAAAATCTCAGCCCCTCTAATTATCTTTCTTCTCATTTTGCTCACCCTTTTTTCTCTTTCCCTCTGTTTCACCATTTACAAGTGTTTTATAGCTTGGTACAGCTGCAGATCAAGGCAAAGATCAAGTCCACAGCCAGAATCAGAAGAAACCCATGATGAATTTCTTGAAGAAGATCATGGGCCTGTATTGGATCATCCGATTTGGTACATCAGAACTATTGGGCTTCAGCCATCAGTCATCAGTGCCATCACAATTTGTAAATATAAAAGAGGTGAAGGTCTTGTGGAAGGAACAGAGTGCTCTGTTTGTTTGAATGAATTTCAAGAAGATGAAACTCTTAGATTATTGCCAAAATGTAATCATGCCTTTCATATACCTTGTATTGATACTTGGCTTGGATCACACACTAATTGTCCGTTGTGCCGGGCCGGAATTATGAGTAGTCTAGGCGGATTGCCGTTTCCGGAACAGAGTATTGATAATTCTAATGGTTTGGAGGATACCCAAGTTGGAATTTTGGTGAATAATAGTGAAAATGGAAGGGAAATTGAAGATGGAGCTTCCGAATTGAGGGTTTGTATTGAGGAAGAAGGTACATCAGGAAGCCAAAATGGAATCAAGAGTAATGAAATTGACAAGGAAGAATTGGGGAATATTGATCAGGTTGAGGTGAATGTGGTTCAACCAATAAGAAGATCAGTTTCAATGGACTTTGTATCAGCAAGTCCTGTTGAAATAAATGCTAATCCAATACATTCTGCTCGAATTTGGGATAGAAGAATGGTTAAAGCTAATGATTTGAATAAGGGTTTTGTTCCAAAGATGATTGATTCCTCATCAGGAAATTCACTGCAAAAAGAGCCTGTTTTGATGAAAAGATCATTTTCTTACAGTGGGAAGGCCTTGTTTTCAAGGCACAGCAAGAACTCTGTTCCACCTTCTTGAGGCCTTTTCTTTCATTTGGTATCAATTTTCAAGTGAGTTATCCTCAAAACTGTGATGTCTCAAAAAAACTCATCAAGTTGGGATTGTTAATAGGTTATAGTTACATATTAATCAAGTTTTCATTGAGTTATGTAATGGTATGTTCTAAGTAAATCCCTGGGTCCGAAAAAAGGAAACCTACTTTCTTAGTAATTTCGATTGAAAATGGTAGGAGGAACGGAGGGACGGAGGGAGGGAGTATATACTAAGTCATGTAGAAGTGAGACGCAATCCAAAAGTGGATATAGGCTCACAAGGAATTGTTTTGTTTTGTTGTTTTTGCGCAGTTTCAGGTTTCTAAAGAGAAAAGAAACTGTTGATAAATTTTTGAACTTGTATCATCATGATAAGAAACTTTTACCATGAAGTTAATTTTGGTCAATTGATCATCAATACAGTATCGACACGCAGACGAGAGGTGATCTTTTTTTTTACGTGTCAGTACTGTATTAGTCAATTAATTAACTTATCATGAATTTAATTTTATGGTAACCGGAAGCTTTTCTTATGACACATGTTACAACACTTTTGGAATACAATTATACAAAGATACATATTATAGAACTTGATGCATCAATTTTGCTACAAGTTTGAGTTGTGCTCTATTTGAGAAGTTGATTTGTTTACTAAGAAAAGGGAATTGGGGTTAATGGTAGCACAATTTCAAGTCAATATAAAATTCTCGTGATACTTTTAATTTAAAAAAGTCAATCTGGATAGTGTCGATATTAATTAGGAGGGAGAGAGAGATGGTGGTGAGAATGAAAGTGTTAGTGGAAGACGGATGAGAGTTAATAAGTGAATAAATAGATATATGGACAAAATTACTTCATTCTTATATTTATTTCTAAATATTTATATGGATATTAATTATTAAAACTCTATTATTTCGGTTTCCTGCCAAAAGGATAGCATCTCTTTCTATATATATATATATATATATATATATATATATATATATATATGGAGTAATAAGTAAAATTTATTAAGGCTACTTCTTGGCTTGTATTTCTTTATATTTCGTTCTTTCCTTTCGGCCTCTCTAGATCTTGATTAATTAAAGATCAGAATGATGAAATCTTAAACAGTTTGTTTAAGATTTCGTTATTCTGATGATCACTTACCACTTTTTCAACCTATAAATTTTCGTACGTACTGTTCATTTGAACATTTGCATTATTCTTGGTATTTTTGAATATCCAAACGCATACTTAATTGATTCAGGTACGTGTCTAGAATTAAATTATTCCCCACAATTCTTTTATTCAATTTTCTATTACATTTGTTAAAGAACAACTTCTTGAGAGTTAATTAGCTTAAGGTTTGAGTACAGATTAAAATAATGGAACTTTTTCAAAATGCCAAAACGGTCCGCCTCAGATCAGTCAAAGACCGATACCTAGTGGCAGAAAATGATCAAGAAACCGTCTCCCAAGACCGTGACGGATCGTCCAATAAATCGGTATGGACGGTCGAAATCGGTGGCGAAGAAAATTTTGTACGCTTCAAAAGTTGTTACGGAACATACCTAGCTGCCACAAACACTATATTTGTCCCATGGGTGGCCGGAAAAATGGTGGTCAAACAATTCCTACCCGAACCAACCGATATGTCAATAACCGATTGGGAACCATTACGAGACGGATTCCAAGTCCGGCTAAAGACCCGATCTGGTAGCCTTTTACGGCCGAACGGGGGCCTACCGCCGTGGAGGAACACGATAACGCATGATATTCCTCGGTCTAGATTGGAAGAAAAAGTATTGTGGAGCATTGATGTAGCGGAACCTCTTCCGGCTCCGACTCAGAGCTTATCGGAAATTATGACATTTCAAAGGTCGGTATCGACGGCCTCTAAGCTTAAGTTTTTGAAGGCGCCTACTTTTAGAAAATCGTCTTCGATTTCTGCTGGATGTAAGGGTTCGAAAGTGCTTGTTAAACAAGTTACAACGTTGGAGGATCTGCTGTAGTTTTGGTTGTTGATTTACGTGGGTTAATTATGTTTGTGTTTTTTTCCCATGCATGCATGGATTTTACTTTTATGTAATCCTCGTAAAGGTATGTATTGTATCATTCATTGTTGAAGGGGAGAAGTAAACGTTAAGGCACAATTTGTGATCATGGGTAGCTTAATTCTATCGGGAAGGAATTGATACATTAATTCTGATGTTTGATTTATTAATTTGTCTTCATGATTTTCGACATATATAATTAGCAAAATTATTGGGTACTGTTTTTGGACCTTCACGTTATTATGATGACGATGGAATTAATTAAGATGTGTTAATTAGAGCTAATTAAACACATATAAAACCTAAGTGACCAAGTCCATAATTAACTGTTTGAAAACCATGTTCCCTTCCATTAGGTGCCCCGTCTTTTTATATATGAACGAGATAATTGAATAGATAAATGGTTTATCCACACATAAATTCACTAAATCTAAATACATGATGATAGTCACCTGATGATGATGTATTTTGCAACGTGTTTAGTGATGGACAGTAGAAACTTACTAAAGGTTTTCTATATAATTATGGTTAAAAGTAAAAAATGTTCAACATTGTACACGTTACAAGCAAAATTCTCTGCATGTTATAAAATTTTAGCAAAAGTATAAAAAAATACTCTTATAATTGCTGCATAAATTTAGAGAGAATAATAAAGAGAAAAGAGAGAAATTCCTTCTGTCAATTCTTCTCATCTTTTTTCATTCAGCAGCTTACCTTATATAGGCGGAGCTGAGAGAGGAAAAGGAAAGGAAAGGGGAGAGGAACTGATGACTCATGGGAGAAGGAAATAATTGAGGGAGAGAGCACGAGTGATCCCTCCTGTTGAGGGAATCACTTTATAACACTTCCCCTGATTCCCTACGATAGAAGATTATGTCTCATTAAAAACCTTGTTAAAAAAATCCAGTGGGAAAAACTTAACGAAGGGAAAAAGAGTACATATCTTTTACAATTAATATCTTAATTGACTGCCTCGTTAAAACCTTGTCAGGAAAAATCAATTGGGATAAAAACCGTGACTAAGGAAAAAAAGTACAGTCTTCCCCTCAAAAGAAATTCATTACTTCTTGATGAAATGTTGTCATAAGTCTTTCAGTCGACACATTCCGATCTTTTTTCGAAGTTTTGCAAACGTTGCATTTGGTAGCGACTTTGTGAATAAGTCGGCTAGATTATCACATGATCGAATTTGATGCACATCTATATCAACCTTATTTTGTAGCTCATGTGTGAAGAAAAATTTAGGTGAAATGTGTTTTGTTTTATCTCCCTTGATGTACCCGCCTCTAAGTTGAGCAATGCATGCAACGTTATCTTCATACAGGATTGTAGGAATGTCTTTGATTGATGGTAATTCACATGACTTTTGAATATGCTGAATAATTGATCTCAACCAAACACACTCTCTGCTTGCTTCATGTATAACGAGAATCTTAGAGTGATTTGAAGATGTAGCTGTCATGGTTTGCTTTGTGGATTTCTAGGAGATAGCCGTGTCACAATATGTAAATACATAACATGTTTGTGATCTTCCATTGTGTGGATCTGATAAATATCCTGCATCGGCATATCCAACCAATTGCGACGTTGAATTTCTTGGATAAAATAACCTAAGATCTATACTTCCACGAAGGTATCTCAAAATGTGTTTGATCTCATCCCAATGTCTCTTAGTAGGAGAAGAACTATATCTTGCTAACAAGTTAACAGCAAAAGTAATATCAGGTCGTGTACAGTTTGCAAGATACATAAGAGCACCTATTGCACTTAGGTATGAAACTTCAGGTTCAAGAACTTATTCCCCACTTTCTAGAGGCCGAAATGGATCTTTATCAACTTCTAAAGATCGAACAACCATCGGGGTAGTCAAAGTGTGACACCCCCAAATCTGGGTACTTCGATTTCACGGGATTTAGTGTTCACTGCACAAATATCATCTATCTATCTACCCATAAAAATGTAAATCATACAATAGATAGAATTAAAATCTTCTCCTTAAAAGGATTACATCATCCGAATAATAAATACAATCCCAGGTTAAACTAACCTTAAAATATCTGTGCGGAATTCTAACAATAAGTCTTAAACAATATCTTTAACTTAAGTCTTAAACAAATACATCATATAAAATAACAAGTCATATCAAATAACAAGTCTCCATCATTTGCTAACTTTGCCCTTGCCCTTACTAGTGGAAGGTTCGTCAGCTCTTTCGTTCTTAACTGCAATGTTATTATTAAGCAAGAGTGAGCACAAATGCCCACAAGTATAAAAATGACATGACAGTATAATAACATGCGAATAAATCAAAGACATATGAATAAAAGCTCAACTTTTGAATCAAGAGTGAATAACAAAAATCAAAAGAATTCTGAGGACCATATGACCTTGAACTATGTCCTAGGTTAACAAGGGTTATACTTGAAACCTTTAACAGTCATAAGACTATGAACCTTCTTCTCTTACTTAGGGGGATCAGCCCTTAGTACCATACTGTGCACAATATCTTAACGCTAAAGCGTAAATAATCCCCTATACAGGGTTGTTCATCTCAGTTTGATATTCGAGTCCGCACCAAAGGAAGTTTGGTTTGGATAATTCATCAAGGGTTTTGAAATTTAGAACGCTCATCAACTATGGACTAGTTGAATCATTAAGGTTTCACTAGTCTAATAAGGTTCAACAATAATGATATTCAATTTGAATAATAATCTCAAGAAGTATACAATAGAATAATTATTGTATAACTAAATCATACTTTAAAAAGATAATCAATTTTTAATATAACATTTGAACTTGAGTAATAGTAACGATAATTTATTCAAGGTAAATAATAAACTTGAACAATAATGACAAGTAGGGTTAGGGAACTTGCTCAAATTTAAGAGTTTAAGTTTAGGAAACTTACCTCGTGCGTAGATTACACTTTAACTAAGCACGTTCTTTGAATTAAATCCTACATGCCATTCATATACACAATACCAGTTAATTATAATTTAACTAATCAACATAAACTCATTCTCGTTGTCTACTTTAATTATCGACGATACTTAGTCAATTTATCTCATTATCACATAATTTGCACTTCATAAATAATAATCTAATTATGTATTTAATAATTTAAATCACATGTAATTATGTTATTTACATGTTTAAATAACTATTTTTATCATCACACTATACCTCTAACATGTTTACATGTTCATTGCATTAATTTACTAACACATTGCAAGACTTAACATTTAAAAAATTACATTTCTGGACATTCTGGAAGCGCCACTGTTATACTTGATCTTCGCGTTGCGGCACCGTGGCGCTGCAGCCGGACACATGGCACTGCGGCACGGATGTTTAGGCGTGAGTCTGGCGTCGCGGCGTGGCGAACCAGAAGCTGTTCTGTAATTCGCGAAAATTGCAGAACACAGCCAAAAACTCCAATTTAATTTGTTACTACACGAATTTAGACATACCCACATGTTATAATTCATGTATAATCATAATACAACATCTATAAAGTGATTTTAACCCATTAAAATATATAATCACATAATTAAAACATAAAATTTTTCTCTGTTCTTGATGTTCTTGAAGTTTTTAACATAAATTCCTAAAATTCAACGCCACGGATTCGTTATAAAGCTAAATCCGTTTATTTAAAGTTTGGTCTCTTCGTATTAACATGCACAATAATATACGAGTGTAAAATCTACGAAAACATTTATGTTTGACATACTAAAATCACGTATAAGGCCATAAGGCCAAAAACTAAACTCTGTATATTTTTGAAATGGCAAGTAATCAGATTAACGACATAAACTTATGAACTGATGATAAGGAATTATATATAATACATATTAAAACACATTAAAACGACATCTTACACATTTATGCACATAACTCTCACAATTTTAATTACAGAGACTTTACAGAAGACTTAGGAGTCATATTCATGGAAACTTTAAATGACGTAAAAAAAACTGGGAGATTACCCAAGCGTAGATAAAGTAATAGGAGATGAATTAAAGTATTCCTCAACAATTCTCAAACTTCCTAAATCAATTTCTCAGACTCTCTCTCTTTTCCCTCTCTGTTATATGCCAGACTTAGCCAGATAATGAAAAGGAAGAAGGAGAATACGTATATTAATCAAGCAATTGACGCGCACTATGGTCAGTTACCCAGCATGGGTTAACTGCCCATAACTCCTATTAAGGCTCCGTTTGGTTAGTTAGAATAGATTTTAAAAACCATTTAATTTAATAAAGCTTTATCATATAGTTTAATTCTTGTCACACCCAATTCAAATATCTTATTTAAATTAATTAAATAACACATAATAATCTCTCATAAATTCACATAATCATATAATTAATTTTCTCATTAATTAATAATGTCAAATCATTAACTCTCTAATTAATAATTATATTAATTAAGTAATATGGCTTATTAAATATTACTTTTAATACAATAAGCTCACATACTTCAAATAATAAAATTCTCCATATTAATTTAATAAATATAACACATATAATTAAATTAATCTACCATAACTGCATCAATTAATTATTTAATCCAATAATTAAATCATCGAAAAATATTTATTTAATTCTATAAATATTAGAAATTAATTACAAAATCTCGTTCGTCAAATCTTTCCCCCCTTAAAAGGATTCTGTTCCCAGAATCACGACTCAATAAATTTTGACCCGTTACATTCTCTACCCCCTTACAAAGATTCTGTCCCCAGAATCGCTTACAAATAATTAAGTAAATAAATGAGGGTAATTCTTCATCATATTCTCTTCGAGTTCCCACGTAGCTTCTTCAGCGTTGTGGTTTCTCCAAATTACCTTAACAGAAGGTATAACTTTATTTCTAAGAACTTGTTCTTTTCGGTCGACAATTTGGACAGGAATTTCTTCGTAAGATAAGTCCTTCTCAAATGTAGGGGTTCATATTCAATTACATGCATGTAATCAGGCTTGTAGGGTCGCAACACAGAAACATGGAAGACTTTATGAATATTCTCGAATGCTGGAGGTAAGGCTACCTCATACGCAACTTCTCCGATTCTTCTCAGTACTTCAAAGGGTCCAATGAATCTTGGGCTCAATTTCCCTTTCTTTTCGAATCTGATCTTTCCTTTTCAGGGAGAGACCTTCAAGAAAACATAACTACCTGATTCAAACTCGATATTTTTACGATGTGGGTCAGCGTATTTCTTCTGTCAATCTTGAGCCGCTACCAGTCGTGCTCGGATCACTTTGACTATTTCTACTGTCTGCTGTACCAATTCTGGCCCTAGCAATTGTCTCTCACCAACTTCATCCCAGTAAAGCGGAGTTCTGTATTTTCTACCGTATAAAGCTTCATAAGGCGGCATGCCAATACTAGCGTGGTAACTGTTGTTGTAGCCGAACTCTATTAATGGTAGGTGATCATCCCAATTTCCTTTAAAGTCCATCACACATGCTCTTAGCATATCTTCTAATGTCTGAATCGTTCTCTCACTCTGTCCGTCTGTTTGAGGGTGGTAAGCTGTACTCATTCGCAATTGCGTACCCATGCATTCCTGAAGACGTTTCCAGAAATTTGATGTGAAGCTCGAATCCCTATCTGAAACAATTGATATCGGAACTCCGTGCCTCGAGACAATCTCTTTTACGTATAGCCTGGCCAACTGATCTAAGTTGAATCTTATTTTGATCGGAAGGAAGTGTGCAGATTTTGTCAGTCGGTCAACGATAACCCATACTGCGTCGTAGCCTTTCTGAGTCGTCGGAAGGCCAACCACGAAATCCGTTGTAATATGCTCCCATTTCCATTCTGGGATTTCCAACGGTTGAAGTAATTCACTTGGTCTCTAATGTTCTGCTTTTACCTTCTGACAGGTCAGACACTTGGCAACACATTCTGCAACATCACGTTTCAAATTCGGCCACCAAAAATGTTGTCGAAGATCTTGGTACATTTTGGTACTACCAGGGTGAATCGAATATCGTGAACTATGAGCCTTGCTTAAAATATCTTCCTTAATCTCTTGTACTGGCGGTACCCAAATTCTACTCTCAAATCTCAGTATTCCTTCCTTATCCATCTTAAATCTCAGTTCGGTTCCTTTAGATATCTTCTTTGTCACCTTTTTGCATTCATCATCCTGACGCTGAGCCTCCTTCACTTTATCTAGTAAAGTTGTACCAGATTACATCTGAAATAGCTTCTCATTAATCTCCATTGGATACTTCACTTCCAACTCCAGTTTCTCCATTTCTGTGATTAGTTCCTCCTGAGCAGTCAACATCATCAATTTCTCACGACCCTTTCTGCTTAAGGCGTCGGCAACTACATTCGCCTTACCCGGATGGTATAAAATCTCACAGTCGTAATCCTTAATTAATTCTAACCATCTTCTTTGACGCATATTCAAATCTTTCCGTGTGAAAATATATTTCAGACTCTTGTGGTCCGTATATATCTCACACTTTTCCCCATAGAGATAGTGCCTCCAAATTTTTAAAGTAAAAACAACTGCAGCTAACTCCAAATCATGGGTCAGGTAACCCTTCTCGTAATCCTTCAACTGTCGTGATGTATACGCGATGACTTTACTGTTTTGCATTAGCACACAGCCAAGTCCTTTATGCGACGCATCACTAAAAATAACAAAATTACATGTATCATCCGGAAGAGATAACACAGGTGTCGTACTTAACCTCTTCTTTAATTCTTGAAAGCTCTCCTCACACTTCTCCGTCCAAACAAATTTCACAGCTTTTCGAGTTAAATTCGTTAACGGAGTTGCGATCTTGAAAAAATCTTGAATGAATCTTCTATAATATCCCGCCAATCCAAGAAAACTTCTTACTTCTGAACGCGTTCTCGGTTGATCCCAGTTAATCACGGCTTCTACTTTGGATGGATCTACTGAAATTTCGTCTTTATCGATCACGTGACCAAGAAATTGTACTCGCTTGATCCAGAATTCGCATTTCGAAAATTTAGCGTACAACTTCTCCCTTCTCAATACTTCTAACGTTAACCTCAAATGTTCTTCGTGTTCTTCTTTGGTTTTAGAATATACCAGAATGTCGTCTATAAATACCACCACGAATTTGTCCAAAAATGGCTTGAACACACCATTCATTAGTCCCATAAATGTTGCAGGAGCATTCGTTAGACCAAACGACATTACTAAAAATTCGTAGTGACCGTATCGCGTTCTGAACGCTGTCTTCGGTACATCCTCTGGCCTCACCTTCAATTGGTGATAACCACTCCTCAAGTCTATCTTGGAAAAGTATCCTTTAATTGATCAAACAGATCGTCGATTCTTGGTAATGGATATCTATTCTTAATCGTGACCTTGTTCAGTTCTCTGTAGTCTATGCAGAGCCGTATCGATCCGTCCTTCTTTTTCACAAACAACACCGGCGCTCCCCACGGCGATACGCTCGGTTGAATGTACTTTTTGTCCAGCAATTCTTGTAGTTGAACCATCAGTTCTTTCATCTCTACTGGTGTCATTCGGTATGGTGCTTTCGATATTGGAGCGGTTCCGGGCGCCAAATCGATCACGAAATCTACCTCTCTATCTGGTGGAAGTTTTGACAAATCGTCTGGAAATACGTCGACGAAATCCCTTACAATCGGTATTTCTTCTACCTTCGGATTCTCTTTTCGACTGTCGACTATGTAAGCTAAGTATCCTACACAGCCTTGTCTTAACAACCTCTTGGCCTGCGTCATCGTCAGACAACTCGCTTGTCTAGGCGACTTGCTACCATAAAACACAACCTTTGACGGAGTCATAAGGTTAATACACTTCTTCTGGCAGTCAATTACCGCCCCACAATTGGATAACCAATCCATACCCAAAATAACGTCAAATTCCCCAAGCCGAATAGGGATAAGATCTACGTTCATGATATTACCCTTAATGTCCACCCTACAGTTCTTAAACACGTACTTAACAGGAATTATCTCTCTATTCGCAATTTTTATATTCATGGGATATTCCAACTCATCCATAAGCAAATCTAAACTATTAGCAAAGTCTTCGGATATAAAAGAACAAGTAGCACCCGAATCAAATAAAACATAAGCATTAATTTCATTGATCGGAATGATACCTGACACCACCTCACGAGACTGGATTGCGTCCTGCACTGTCATATTGAAAGTTCTAGCGGTCGGTCGGTTTGTTGCAGGTGGTCCAGTAATGGTTAAGGTATTTTTACTGCTATTTCCACGGTTACCTCCTTGCATTGCTCCTCTTGACCCCTTATTGGGGCAATCTCTCGCTAGATGATCCTTAGAACCACAGTTAAAACAAGCACCCTTCTTTGGGTTTGGACAGTTTGGTGCTATGTGGCCTTCCTGACCGTAATTGTAGCACACTCGCTTCCCTTTCATGCAAACTCCCAGATGAGCTTTTCCACAGTTTGAGCACGCTTCAATTTTCTTCTTCTGCCCACCTTGTTGACTTCCAGCTGACGAATTATCCGTCCACTTTCTCTTCTGATTATGAGTACCCCAAATGTTACTCCCACCAGTCTTGTTATTTCCTTCACCTTCACTCTTCTTCTTCTTCTGCTCTTGATTGTACTTGGTCACCACATCGCTCCCACCTTCAGCGAGGATGGCCTTTTCCAGTACTCCGGCAAATGTGTTTATCTGAAACATTGACACCTTACTGTAAACCCAAGGCTTTAGTCCTTGTTCAAATCTTCTGGCCTTTCTTTCATCAGTGTGTACTTGGTACGGGGCAAACCTTGCCAACTCATCAAATTTAGCTGCGTATTCAGGTACGCTCATGTTTCCTTGCTTCAGTTCTAGAAATTGAATTTCCATCTGATTCTGCGAACTAGTTGGGAAGTACATTTCGAAAAATATTTCTTTAAATCTCTCCCACATAATTACACCTTCACCTCCTCGCACTTTGTTTACTTGCCACCAATAGCTAGCCTCAGACTTCAGTATAAACGTTACGAAAACGGTCTTCTGGTCTTCTCTAACCCTAGCAACGTCGAATACTTTCTCCATTTCCATGACCCACGTTTGAGCCTTGATTGGGTTCCTGGAACCTTTGAACTCTGGCGGTCCCACCGCCTTGAAGTCTTTAAACGTTGTGTTTGGTGGAGCTTGAGGTTGATTGTTCATTGCTCCCGTCAGTAAGTTTACCAACTGCTGAACAGGATTAGCGTTGGCGTTATTGTTATTATTGGTTGACTCTTCCTGAGCCGGTTGACGTTGTTGTCTTCTTCTTGGCGGCATATTTCTGATAAAATAAATGTTTATTAGGACTTTATTTATTTCTCTAAATAGTTAAGGCATTACTTAACAATTTAACACATCATCTCAAACAACTTAATATATTTAATTCAACTCAAAGTTTTAACATCAAACTATAGCATAACTGCTATTTACATCAACTATCCTGGAATAAAGAATCCACAGGATTTAAAATATTAACATATTCCTTCGTTCATAAACACATCGGAATTTACATATAAAAACTAATTAAGTCTTTCACATAATTAAACGGATTCTAATCCTATCTATCAAGGTGCTGAATAGCCTTGTCACGCTCCTCATCCATGATACGAGACATCGTCCTGCGATCCAACATATATGACGGAAGTCCTTCGAACTGGATGGGGTATCTCAAAACTCGTTTCTGAGCCTCATCCATTGCATGATTAAGTGTGGAGTATGTCTCTTCAAACTTTGCCTTCATTACGCGACTATCATCTTCTGCACGATTAGCTCGACGTGATTCTCTTACCCATCCTTCCTCTGCTATTTTTAGTCTTCCGGAGGTTTCTTTCAGTTCCTTTTTCAGCTTCTCTATCTCCTCGGTCTTATCTTCGGTTTGACCCTTCTCATGGACCAAATCCCATTCTACATTTTTCAATCGTGTGTGAAGAGTCGAAATCTCCCTCTCCTTCTCCTCCAAAGTAGACTGCTGAACAGTCGCTCGCTCAGTCAATTCCTGAACCTCGTCTTGTAATTCCACGTTACGGTCGTATAACGTGTCATATATCTCTGCATCAACGGTGTACCGTGGTAACTCCTCTTCTTCCTCTTCCTCATCAAACTCCTCCTCAGGATCCTCCTCAGGATCAGTCTCGGGCTCATGCTCCTGACCAACAACGGTGATCAATGGAGATGACTCCCTCTGAACTAATTGTTCCCTAATAACATGTATGTCTCGGGGCTCCTCCTCTGTAGGTACTATAGGTAATCGGGGTTCTTCCTCCCCAGCTTGACTAGCTTCTCCAACATTCGTCATCCTGACAACAAAATTTTAAGTTTTAGTTACTAAGTCGTACTAACGAGCACATAAATTAACACATAGACACATAATGTATTTTATTATCTTCAATGAATTACCAAAAATTCATTTCTTAAAACTCGATAAGAGTTTTCCTTTACTATCTTCTTTCTATAAAGTTACTACCTAAGGTTGTTCCCCCACCTAAGATTCATAACCTACAGCTCTGATACCAACCTGTGACACCCCCAAATCCGGGTACTTCGATTCCACGGAATTTGGTGTTCACTGCACAAATATCATCTATCTATCTACCCATAAAAATACAAATCATACAATAGATAGAATTAAAATCTTCTCCTTAAAAGGATTACATCATCCGAATCCCAGGTTAAACTAACCTTAAAATATCTGTGCGGAATTCTAACAATAAGTCTTAAACAACATCTTTAACTTAAGTCTTAAAAAAATACATCATATAAAATAACAAGTCATATCAAATAACAAGTCTCAATCATTTGCTAACTTTGCCCTTGCCCTTACTAGTGGAAGGTTCGTCAGCTCTTTCGTTCTTAACTGCAATGTTATTATTAAGCAAGAGTGAGCACAAATGCCCACAAGTATAAAAATGACATGACAATATAATAACATGCGAATAAATCAAAGTCATCTGAATAAAAGCTCAACTTTTGAATCAAGAGTGAATAACAAGAATCAAAAGAATTCTGAGGGTCATATGACCTTGAACTATGTCCTAGGTTAACAAGGGTTATACTTGAAACCTTTAACAGTCATAAGATTATGGACCTTCTTCTCTTACTTAGGGGGATCAACCCTTAGTACCATACTGTGCACAATATCTTAACGCTAAAGCGTAAATAATCCCCTATACAGGGTTGTTCATCTCAGTTTGACATTCGAGTCCGCAACAAAGGAAGTTTGGTTTGGATAATTCATCAAGGGTTCTGAAATTTAGAACGCTCATCAACTATGGACTAGTTAAATCATTAAGGTTTCACTAGTCTAATAAGGTTCAACAAAAATGATATTCAATTTGAATAATAATCTCAAGAAGTATACAATAGAACAATTATTGTATAACTAAATCATACTTTGAAAAGATAATCAATCTTTAATATAACATTTGAACTTGAGTAATAGTAACGATAATTTATTCAAGGTAAATAATAAACTTGAACAATAATGACAAGTAGAGTTAGGGAACTTGCTCAAATTTAAGAGTTTAAGTTTAGAAAACTTGCCTCGTGCGTACATTACACTTTAACTAAGCACGTTCTTTGAATTAAATCCTACATACCATTCATATACACAATACCAGTTAATTATAATTTAACTAATCAACATAAACTCATTCTCGTTGTCTACTTTAATTATCGACGATACTTAGTCAATTTATCTCATTATCACATAATTTGCACTTCATAAATAATAATCTAATTATGTATTTAATAATTTAAATCACATGTAATTATGTTATTTACATGTTTAAACAACTATTTTTATCATCACACTATACCTCTAACATGTTTACATGCTCATTACATTAATTTACTAACACATTGCAAGACTTAACATTTAAAAAATTACATTTCTGGACATTCTGGAGAGTGGCGCTGCGGCGCCACTGTTATACTTGATCTTCGCGTTGCGGCGCCGTGGCACTGCAGTCGGACACATGGCGCTGCGGCGTGGATGTTTAGGCGTGAGTCTGGCGCCGCGGCGCGGCGAACCAGAAACTATTCTGCAATTCGCGAAAATTGCAGAACACGGCCAAAAACTCCAATTTAATTTGTTACTACACGAATTTAGACATACCCACATGTTATAATTAATGTATAATCATAATAAAACATCTATAAAGTGATTTTAACCCATTAAAACATATAATCACATAATTAAAACATAAAATTTTCCTCTGTTCTTGATGTTCTTGAAGTTTTTAACATAAATTCCTAAAATTCAACGCCACGGATTCGTTATAAAGCCAAATCCGTTCATTTAAAGTTTGGTCTCTTCGTATTAACATGCACAATAATATACGAGTGTAAAATCTACGAAAACATTTATGTTTGACATACTAAAATCACGTATAAGGCCATAAGGCCAAAAACTAAACTCTGTATATTTTTGAAATGGCAAGTAATCAGATTAACGACATAAACTTATGAACTGATGATAAGGAATTATATATAATACATATTAAAACACATTAAAACGACATCTTACACATTTATGCACATAACTCTCACAATTTTAATTACAGAGACTTTACAGAAGACTTAGGAGTCATATTCATGGAAACTTTAAATGACGTAAAAAAAACTGGGAGATTACCCAAGCGTAGATAAAGTAATAGGAGATGAATTAAAGTATTCCTCAACAATTCTCAAACTTCCTAAATCAATTTCTCAGACTCTCTCTCTTTTCCCTCTCTGTTATATGCCAGACTTAGCCAGATAATGAAAAGGAAGAAGGAGAATACGTATATTAATCAAGCAATTGACGCGCACTATGGTCAGTTACCCAGCATGGGTTAACTGCCCATAACTCCTATTAAGGCTCCGTTTGGTTAGTTAGAATAGATTTTAAAAACCATTTAATTTAATAAAGCTTTATCATATAGTTTAATTCTTGTCACACCCAATTCAAATATCTTATTTAAATTAATTAAATAACACATAATAATCTCTCATAAATTCACATAATCATATAATTAATTTTCTCATTAATTAATAATGTCAAATCATTAACTCTCTAATTAATAATTATATTAATTAAGTAATATGGCTTATTAAATATTACTTTTAATACAATAAGCTCACATACTTCAAATAATAAAATTCTCCATATTAATTTAATAAATATAACACATATAATTAAATTAATCTACCATAACTGCATCAATTAATTATTTAATCCAATAATTAAATCATCGAAAAATATTTATTTAATTCAATAAATATTAGAAATTAATTACAAAATCTCGTTCGTCACACAAAGGATGAGCTTTATCCATATAAAAACGACTGAGAATCTTTTCAGTATATGTGGATCGATGAACAAAAATTTCAGTTGCTAAATGCTCCACTTGTATTCCCAAACAGAATTTTGTCTTTCCAAGATCTTTCATTTCAAATTCATCCTTTAAATAAGTAGCAGTTCTTGTGAGTTCTTCAGGAGTACCTACAAGATTCAAATCATCCACATATACAACAATGATGGAAAATCCACTTTGCGATTTGTTAATAAAAACACATTGACATACTTGATCATTTATATATTCATCTTTTATTAAATAATCACTAAGTCGATTATACCACATACGACCAGACTGTTTCAACCCATACAACGAGCGTTGTAACTTGATTGAATATATGTGACGTGGCCTTTGTGATTCAGTCATTTTCAATCCCTCAGGGATTCTCATGTAAATCTCACTATCAAGTGAGCCATATAGGTATGCAGTTACAACATCCATCAGACGTGTTTCCAAACCTTCCACGGTTGTCATACCTATTAGAAAGTGAAAAGTAATTCCATCCATTGCTGGAGAGTATGTATCCTGATAATCAATACCAGGTTTTTGTGAAAATCCTTGAGCTACAAGTCGGGCTTTGTATCTTACAATTTTATTTTTCTCATTTCGCTTTCGTATAAATACCCATTTATTTCCAACCGGGATTACACCCAGCGGTGTTTGGACTACTGGTCCAAATACTTCTCTTTTCAATAGAGATTGTAGCTCAATTTGAATAGCATCTTTCCATTTTGGCCAATCTTTTCTTTTTCGACATTCTTCCACGTTTTGTGGTTCAGGATCCGTGTCAGGAATCAAAGTAATATCTGATGCTATAGAGAAAGCAAATATGTCATCAATCATGACTTTGCTTCGATCCCATATTTTCTCATCATGTACATAATTTATTGAGATCTCTTGGTGTTCATCTTTTATCCCTTCACTGAGATTTTGAACCTCTTCTGGGGCTATTCCCACTCTTGGAATATGTGCTCCTTCTGGAGCGGTTTGTACCTCTTTTGGGGCTATTTCCACTCTTGGAATAAGTGCTACTTCTGGAGCGGGTATTCCTTCTAGGATTCCCTTATTTGCTTTTGATTTTCGTGGTACAGTGTCTTTTGCACCAACCGGTCTTCCACGCTTCTGGCGTGGTTTAGATTCTTCTATTACCTTTGTGACAACCCCAAAATAGGTCCATTCCATCCAACCCATTCTGAGTCGCCACATACATGGTACAGAAAATAACTACAACTTTATTACAACAATTGTCGTGCAAAATACAACAACACATATGTTGTGAGTTTGGATACAAATATATACCAAATGTGACATTGGACACCATCATGTATCAGCACCTCACAAAGGTACCTTACATAAAGGTACAGTCAAAAACTGTTTTAGAAACTAGAATCTTTGGGAAGTGCTCAAGGAATCCTTCGTACATGGGAGGCCATGCGTCTAGGTTATGATAGATATCATATGGCCACAGAATTATCCTTGGTTGACCCAATAGACCCCAAAGAAAAACGAGAAGATTACTATCATATTCTTCCCAATGGTGAGTCTTCTCTTGACTTATCATTATCTCCACTGTCTCTAATTGAGAATTATACTTCAAACAAACACCAAGATTATATAGGTAGTGCCCATAGATATACTCAGCAAGTGGATGAGCACAACCCTGTCTTATGATGACACGAGGTTGTATGTCGTTAGACATCTTGTATGATAGTGGCAAACCACCCTTCCAACGTTGGGTACACCTTACCCTATTGGATTCACCAAATATAACTACTAAATGAACTTTTCTATACTGCTTCGGGAGAACATCCACAGCTAGAGACCACCGTTCTATTTCCCCGTTACCCTCGCTCGACCTAGCTACACTCCTATTACCTGAAAGGAATTGTGAAGCAAAAGGGTGAGCACAACTAGCTCAGTAAAGAATATCATGACTAAAGATAATTAAATTATCAATAGCCTTCATCAATAATAAATCAGAGATTTAGTGTAACGACCCCAAAATAGGTCCATTCCATCCAACCTATTCTGAGTCGCCAAATACATGGTACAGAAAACAACTACAACTTTATTACAACAATTGTCGTACAAAATACAACAACACATATGCTGTGAGTTTGGATACAAATATATACCAAATGTGACTCATGTTCCAACCGTGGACATCACCTCACAATGACACCTTACATAAAGGTATAGTCAAAAACTGTTTTAGAAATTAGAATATTTGGGAAGTGCTCAAGGAAACCTTCGTACATGGGAGGCCATGCTTCTAGGTTATGATAGATATCATATGGCCACAGAATTATCCTTGGTTGACCCAATAGATCCCAAAGAAAAACGAGAAAATTACTATCATATTCTTCCCAATGGTGAGTCTTCTATTGACTTATCATTATCTCCACTGTCTCTAAATGAGAATTATACTTCAAACAAATACCAAGATTATATAGGTAGTGCTCGTAAATATACTCAGCAAGTGGATGTGCACAACCCTGTCTTATGATGACACGAGGTTGTATGTCATTAGACATCTTGTATGACAGTGGCAAAACACCCTTCCAACGTTGGGTTCGCTTCACCCTAGATTATTCACCAAATATAACTACTAAATGATGACCACCGTTCTATTCCCCTGTTACCCCCGCTCGACCCAGCTACACTCTTATTACCTGAAAGTAATTGTGAAACAACAGGGTGAGCACAACTAGCCCAGTAAAGAATATCATGACTAAAGATAAATAAATTATCAATAGTCTTCATCAGTAATAAATCAGAGATTTAGAATATATGGTAGATGATAAAAATTTCAACCATAGTTGCAGCGGAACGAGCAATCCATTAGAAGAGTCAAATAGACTACAAAGTCTATTATCTTCTCCATGTTAAAAATCCACCAACAATGTTTTATCCCTGTAATATCAATCAACAATTCTGGTCCACAATCATATGAATAACTCATAATCATAACTGTAGTTCTAAATTCCTCTTCTCATCCAGGACAAAGATAATTTTCATCACTTGTCTTTACCTGAAACGTCCAAGATCATGGTTATACCAAATCACAATTCTTGTTCATAATCATACTAATAATTTCATCTTTGTACTACGGGCCAAAGATATTCGTCAACAGTTTATCTTTGCACTACTGGCCAAAGATATTCAACAACAGTTCATCTTTGCACTACAGGCCAAAGATATTCAACAACATATCATCTTTGCACTACAGGCCAAAGATATTCATCAATAGTTCATATTTGCACTACAGGCCAAATATATTCATCAACAGTTCATATTTGCACTACATGCCAAATATATTAATATCTCAAAGAATTATAATCATTTTAGAATTTATATAAACAATAATTATAACCATGTTGATCAATTCACCTTTGCACTTAAGCTTAAGATATTCAATTATAAATTCAATGGTCATGATCATACCAGTCACAATTCAACTTTGCACTACAGGCCAAAGAGAACCCTAGTCATGATCATACCAATAATCTACCCATCTTTACACTCCAGTGAAAGAGAATTTCAACATCAAGGTTATAAAAATGTTATATATAATAGTAAAATCAATATAATCAAAACATCTAGATTTAATCTCAAGAGTAATATTCATAAATCAACTATAATTTAGTTAGAAAAAAAAACCAATTTTATCTTGAATAGTACCCGTGAATAGTAACTCGTGAATAGTAACTCATGAATAGTAATTCCGACACAAAAAGGTAGAAATTCCACAATAAAATCCATACCAATATTTCGGTATAATGATATTGAAAGAATAACATTTCTTAAGCTTATAAACAATTTATTTAAATTGTTTACACTTACTAAATAATGCATTTAATCATTCAAAAATACCAAACTCATAAGATTTCATTACCAATAACCAAAATCCTCATCAAAAATCTGCATATACCTCATATAGGATTATCAAGCTAATAAATCCTATTTTCTAATTTTCTTACTTCACATAACATATTTAATTCATTTACTCATAACTAGTATATTTTCATGAAAAATACCAAATCAGTTCCAAAAATATTTCTTTTCTGGAATTAAGCATAATATAGTCTCATAGTGAACATATATTTTTCTCAAAATTTTTAAAAGTCATTTACTATTTTTCATATGGCCAAAATAGCCGAATATTTAGACATTTATCAAAAATTGTACTCTTATCTAAAAATTCTGAAATTCACAGAGTATACTCCTTTCATATACATGTACTTCCAATAAAAATTTCATCAATTTTGGAGTTAACCACAAGAAATTATAAGTTGTTACTTTTAAAATAGTCTTTTCTCATAAAATTCATAACTCTCAATCTATACATCCAAAAATCACCATTTTTGGACACAATCAAGAAAACTCATCAAAATATCATTTTAAATTTTTCCAGAATTTTTGAAGGTCAGAAAAATTACGAAACTGGAAAATATAACAACCCTTAAAATCTCTTACTATCCCTTACCTCAAAAGAGCAGTACTTCTGACTGGATATCGGATATGATGCTGAAGGAAACTTGCACTGATGAATAGCAACTCACCAAGTATCTAAAAACTCACAAAATATACTTCATAATATAGAGAGAGAAAGAGAGAAAGCTTATGTTTCTGGTGTGATTTTCAATTCTAACTTAGCCCTCTATTTATAGGAAAATTTTGGTAGGTTTGACCTGCAACCTGATGGCTTTACCTGCTACTATTCCCACCCACCACATTTGAAATATAATTCAGCACATTTCTTCACCAACCACAAGTGGGGCCCACCAATTCTAGAATTTTCCACCAAAATGATAAACTCCGAAAATTCAACAATTTCTGAACCAGTCATCTCGTAAAATTCATAATAAATCATACGTTCATTTTTAACGGTTCAAAATTTGTGGCCATATACTCAACTTATATATGTATAACATATCCAAAAATTACCACGATCCAACGGTCGGATTAAAAATTATAACCCCCGCAAAATATCTCAAAAACCCTGATTTTTAATACCTCCATTCCGACAAAAATACGGATAAAAATCTCAACATTAACTCCTTCATTTTTTAACCACAAAAATATATCCCTCATTTATATCCACATAAAATAAATATTTTCTTATCATATGAATCAATAATTAATTATTCACAAATAATATTACAGAATCACATTTATGACAACCAGGCCGTTCCCAGGAAAGAGGGGGCTTTCCAATAAGGATTTCTCCTTACTAGCGCGCAATTAGATGACCAAACCTCTCCTTAGACAGAACTTTCTAGACATTGTCAATAATGCTATCTAATAATATTATTCAAATAATATGAATTATTGATCTGATAATAGAAAATACTGTGCAGCAACAATTATTGAAACAACAATAATATAAAATATCAACGCAGCAATTATTGAATCAATAAAATAAAATATTGAACAGTAATTACTGTAACAATTATTGAGTAGTGCCTTCTTACGTAAGAATCAATAATTTCAAAAATACTATGCAATACCGTGTGCTACTGTGCAATAACGCGTATTACTGTATTTTAACCACCGAGTATTCCAACAGTGTTAACGGTAACAACTACGCCGTTATTTGTAAAAACTCAAATTTATCGTTTTCTTCACCCGACAGTTATTCTGTTATGGGGTCCACAAATGGCTGCGCCGTCGTACGAATATTTCCCGGCAGAAAGAATATTCCACGACCAAACGAATATTCCCCGACAACAATGATTATTTTATAACCACTTGCTTATTTTGAAAAAAAATTATATTTCACTCATAACTTTAAATTTTTATCAATTTAACCATTTACTGAATAGTAATTATAAGAAAAATTGAATACTTTTATTTCATAAAATTCGGGGTCTTACATTTAGAATATATGGTAAATGATAAAAATTTTAACCATAGTTGCAGCGGAACGAGCAATCCATTAGAAGAGTCAAATAGACTATAAAGTCTATTATCTTCTCCATGTTAAAAATCCATCAACAAGGTTTTATCCCTGTAACATCAATCAACAGTTCCTTTCCACAATCATATGAACAACTCATAATCATAATTGTGATTCTAAATTTTTCTTCGCACCCAGGACGAAGAATATTTTCATCACCTGTCTTTACCTGAAACATCAAAGATCATGGTTATACCAAATCACAGTTCCTGTTTATAATCATACTAACAAATCCATCTTTGCACTACGGGCCAAAGATATTCATCAACAAACCATCTTTGCACTACGGGCCAAAGATATTCAACAACAGTTCATCTTTGCACTACAGGCCAAAGATATTCATCAACAGGCCATCTTTGCACTACATGCCAAAGATATTCATCAACAATTCATATTTGCACCACAGGCCAAATATATTCATATCTCAAAAAAATATATAATCATTTCAGAATTTATATAAACAATAATTATAACCATGTTGATCAATTCACATTTGCACTTAAGCTTAAGATATTCAATTATAAATTCAATGGTCATGATCATACCAGTCACAATTCAACTTTGCACTACAAGCCAAAGAGAACCCTAGTCATGATCATACCAATAATCTACCCATCTTTACACTCCAGTGAAAGAGAATTTCAACATCAGGGTTATATAAATATTATATATGATGATAAAAATAATATGATCAACATATAGTTTTAATCTCAAGAGTAATATTCGTAACTCATAAATAGTAAATCGTGAATAGTAACTCATGAATAGTAATGTGACGCCCCCAAAATTAGGTATACATCACCCCTCTTGGGTCGTCAGATACATAGTACAGAATACAAATACAACTTAATAATACAACTGTCGGGTACAATACGACAAAACATAAACTGTGAGTTTGAATACAAATATTATCTTCTAGAGAGTATTCATACTCAAAAAGAGTCCTCATTGGCCCGTAGTGCATTGATGGACAGTTGTTGGCATGATCATGACCATTAATGAATATACGAATATCCTTGGCCGTAGTGCAGGGGTGATTCGATGATGTGGATTATTTTATGAAGCTGAGTCTCAGCGATCAAAGTGTTGGAAAATCTTTTAAATCATAAAAGATAGTAGAGTTTATTTTCTACTTGACTCTTTTAATGGATTGCTTATTCCGCTACAGTTAAACTTGATGTCTATTATATTTTATCAGTTTAACATTGTTGAAGGCTAATGATAATTTATTCTGCATTATCTTAGTCATAATATTTCTTACTGGGCTAGTTGAGCTCACCCTTTCTTTCACTGTTCTCTTCAGGAAATGAGAACGTAGCTGGGACAAGTCGGGGTACGGAGTGATGGTCCGAATGATAGTATTAGTTAGTAGTCCTCACTATTCTATGTAATGGTGTGTTAATAAATGTAATGAGGACTCTTTTTGAGTATGAATACTCTCTAGAAGATAATATTTGTATTCAAACTCACAGTTTATGTTTTGTCGTATTGTACCCGACAGTTGTATTATTAAGTTGTATTTGTATTCTGTACTATGTATCTGACGACCCAAGAGGGGTGATGTATACCTAATTTTGGGGGCGTCACAGTTGGTATCAGAGCTTAGGGATATGATCCCTGGCTAAGATGTGAGAATAGAACTAGGAGGGGAGAGACGGGGAATTCCTTCGCTAGTATGACATACCTAAGTTTATTTGCATGGTATTTAATTGGTCGGTCATAATATAAGGATAATATATGACATATCAATTAATTTTTATTTTGTGGCAGTATCTGAAAATGGCATCTGAGAATGTTGAGAATAGCAATGGAGCACAGACGACTGATGATTCACCACATATCACTAATCAGGATAATGTGCATCAGGAAGGTGACAATCCTCATGCAAACAACAACACTGACCAAATGATGAATGATCAAATGTTCAGAGGCTTTATGCAATTCATGCAACAACAGGTGAAAGCGGCTCCTGTCCACAACGTAGGTGGAAATACTGGAAACTCTCAGGCGGTCACCGCTAAACAGTTTAAGGAGCTGGGACCACCGGAGTTTAAGGGAGAACCCAAACCACTTGTAGCTGAAACATGGATAAAGCAGATCACCAAGATATTTGATGTCTTGGGTTGCTCCGAGGAGCAAAAGGTTCCCTTTGCCGCCTTTATGTTGCGAGGAGAGGCAGATTACTGGTGGGAATCGATAAAGCGTACTCAACCTGCCGCACTGAAGATGTCTTGGGAGAAGTTTCAAGATCTGTTTAACGACAAATACTTTCCCGAGAGTATTCGTCACATGAAGGAGGTGGAGTTCATCAAATTGGAGCAGAATAATATGACCGTGTCGCAGTACGAGGCAAAATTTGCGGAGTTATCCCGGTTTGCGTCCCACCTGGTGGATAATGAAGAAAGAATGACGCGGATGTTTTTAAGAGGTTTGAAGCCGGAGATACGTCAACATCTTGTTTCTCATAAACTGTGTTTGTATTCAGATGTTGTAAATAGGGCTCAGTTGGTGGAGCGCGATAACGAGATAACGCAACCAAAAGAGAGCAGCCGGCAAAATGATAATACCAGTGAGAGCAGTCATCGAAGCGGTGACAACAAGCGTGGAGGGAATCAACATGCCAGAAATGGTAACCACTTCGGTGGTAATCAGGGCCAAAACAATAAGAATGGACATTTTAAGAAGAGGAGATTCAACAATGATGGAAAGATGTCAGCACCAGCACCTGTCGTTAAGGAAGGAGAACGACCACCTATCATATGTTTCAAATGCGGAGGGGAGGGGCACATCAGTCCAAACTGCGCGATGCCGTCCAAAGCATGTTATAATTGTGGAAGAGAAGGTCATTTAGCCCGATTTTGTCGTTTACCGAAGACAAATTCAGCTAGGATGGAGGCACCAAAGGCCGTCCCAGAAAAGTCAAAACCGGTTGTGCAAGGGAGAGCGTTTGTTGTGACCTCCCAGAACGCAAGGAACCCGAATGAGGTCATCACGGGTAAGCTTATCATAAACTCTAACGAAGTCTATACTTTATTTGATACCGGTTCAACCCATTCTTTTATTTCTCCTACTTGCGCTCATCGATTAAATTTGATTCCGGAGAAATTAGACTTTGACTTAGCAGTTGAAACTCCATTGGGAGAAACCTTCATTACATCCACGGTTTATAAGTCTTGTTTGGTTCAAGTTGGTACCCACACATTACCTGTCGATCTTATTTCATTAAAAATACTTGCATTTGACGTGATTCTAGGGATTGATTGGTTAACTACTCATCATGCAAAAATTGATTGTTTTCGTAAGGTTGTTAGCTTTCATATTCCTAATCGACCTATTATGCGAATTCAAGCAACCAAACCATTAAAATCAATCGCTGTCATCTCAAGCCATAAAGCTATTCGTTTATTGAAAAACGGATGTCAAGCTTTCTTAGCTCATGTCACAGATCTAAACAAAAATACGTCAGTTTTGAATGATATTTCTATTGTTAATAAATTCCCTGACGTATTCCCTGAAGAACTTCCTGGCCTACCCCCAGAGCGTGAAATTGAATTTTGTATCGACCTTGAACCCGGTACAAAACCCATTTCCAAAGCCCCATATCGAATGGCTCCTATTGAACTTCAGGAGTTAAAGACCCAACTGCAGGAATTGTTAGACATTGGTTTTATTCGTCCTAGTACTTCTCCTTGGGGTGCTCCTGTTCTGTTCGTGAAGAAGAAAGATGGAAGTATGCGACTTTGTATTGATTATCGGGAGTTGAATCATGTCACCATCAAAAACAGGTACCCATTGCCACGTATTGATGACCTGTTTGACCAGTTGCAAGGAGCACAATTCTTTTCAAAGATCGATCTTCGTTCTGGATATCATCAGCTGAAGGTTAGAACTGAGGATATTCCAAAGACGGCTTTTAGAACTCGGTACGGGCATTATGAATTCCTAGTCATGTCCTTTGGATTGACTAATGCTCCTGCTGCCTTCATGGATATGATGAACCGGGTATTCAAGGAATATTTGGATCACTTTGTGGTCGTCTTTATTGATGACATCCTTATTTATTCCAAAAGCCGTGAAGATCATGAGCAACACTTGAGGCTGGTACTCCAAAAGCTTCGTGAATACAAGCTTTATGCCAAGTTGAAGAAATGCGAGTTCTGGCTGGAGGAGGTAGCATTCCTTGGGCACGTAGTATCAAGTCGTGGAATATCGGTTGACCCGGCAAAGATTGAAGCTATTCAAAGCTGGGAGCAACCTAAATCAGTGACCGAGGTACGTAGCTTTCTTGGTTTAGCTGGTTATTATCGGAGATTCGTGGAAGGATTTTCTCGAATCGCTACTCCATTAACTCAGCTGACTCGGAAAGATACAAAGTTTGGTTGGAGCGAAGAATGTGAGCAGAGTTTTCAAGAACTCAAGAGGAGACTCATTTCAGCACCTGTTCTAACAATACCATCTGGCTCGGAGGGATTTGTCATCTACAGTGATGCTTCGAGCAA
Source organism: Panax notoginseng (assembly GCA_016801055.1). Taxonomy (NCBI): domain Eukaryota; kingdom Viridiplantae; phylum Streptophyta; class Magnoliopsida; order Apiales; family Araliaceae; genus Panax; species Panax notoginseng. The sequence continues at coordinate 12,339,434 of CM029017.1, read as the reverse complement.
AGGGTTGGGATGTGTTCTCATGCAACATGGAAAAGTCATAGCCTATGCATCAAGACAACTCAAGGAATATGAGAGGAATTATCCTACTCATGATCTAGAGTTGGCAGCTGTTGTCTTTGCACTTAAAATTTGGAGGCATTACTTGTATGGGGAGAAAGTGGAGATCTTTACGGATCATAAAAGCCTCAAATATTTCTTCACTCAAAAGGAACTCAACATGCGACAACGACGTTGGCTTGAACTGTTGAAAGATTATGATCATACCATTCAATACCATCCTGGAAAAGCGAACGTGGTAGCTGACGCATTGAGTAGAAGATCATATGCGGGTACAAGTGCAATATTAACAACGCAAAGACCCATTTTGTGTGACTTGCAAAGGATGGAGATAGAGTTGAAGACTCCAGGGACCCATGTGATGATGGCGAATATACGAGTAGAACCGACTTTAATCGATAAAGTTAAAGCTGCTCAAGCTACAGACCTGGAGCTGATGCGTATGAGGAAGAAAGTGCAAGAAGGTGTTATGCCGGAAGCAAGAATCGATGAAGAAGGAATACTTCGAGTCAACTCCAGACTTTGTGTTCCTAACAACCCTGATTTAAAGTATGAAATCATGATGGAGGCGCACAACACACCGTTTGCAATCCATCCTGGAAGTACCAAAATGTATCATGATCTTCGTCATACATTTTGGTGGAGCAATATGAAGAGAGAGATAGCGTTGTTTATCTCAAGGTGTCTAACTTGTCAACGAGTCAAAGCGGAGCATCAAGTACCAAAAGGTCCATTGCAACCACTTGAAATTCCAGAATGGAAGTGGGAGCACATTACCATGGATTTCGTTACCGGTCTTCCTAGGGTTTCTCAAGGTATTGATGCGATTTGGGTCATTGTTGATAGATTGACCAAGTCTGCTCATTTCTTACCGATACGAGAAACTTATACACTTGAACGTCTTGCTCGTATGTACATAAACGAGATTGTAAGACTGCATGGTATGCCAGTATCCATAGTTTCTGATCGAGACCCAAGATTCACTTCACGATTTTGGGTTAGTTTACAAAAAGCTATGGGCACGGAGTTACGATTTAGTTCAGCATATCATCCTCAGACGGACGGACAATCAGAGAGGACTATTCAAACTCTTGAAGATCTATTAAGACTCTGTGTCTTTGACTTCAAGGGAAGTTGGGACAAGTTCTTACCATTGGTGGAGTTTTCCTACAACAACAGTTATCAAGCAAGTATTGGCATGGCTCCATTCGAAGCATTGTATGGAAGAAAATGTCGTTCTCCAGTATGCTGGGATGAGGTGGGCGAAGCAACGTTGTTGGGACCGGAGTTGGTACGTATGACTACAGAAAAGATTCAAACGATCCGACAACGTATAAAAACCTCACAAGATCGACAAAAGAGTTATGCTGATCTTCATCGAAAGGACGTGGAATTTGATGTAGGAGATCATGTGTTCTTACGTGTTGCTCCATGGAAAGGAGTTACGAGATTTGGAAAGAGAGGAAAGCTAAATCCTCGATTCATCGGTCCATTTTTAATCCTCGATCGAGTAGGAACTGTGGCTTATAGACTCGCTTTACCGCCAAGTATGTCTCGTGTTCATAACGTTTTTCACATATCCATGTTACGCAAATATGTGGAAGACCCGAACCACATTATTGAGTTAGAACCGGACGAAATAGCGGAGGATTTGACGTATGAAGAAGTTCCTGTTCAAATCTTGGATAAGAAGGAACATATTCTACGCTCCAAGGTTATACCTCAAGTCAAAGTTTTGTGGAGAAACCACGATGTTGAGGAAATGACTTGGGAGTTAGAATCAGAAATGAAATCAAGGTATCCTTACCTCTTCGACATACCAGGTACGTACCCTAATTTCGAGGGCGAAATTTCATAAGAAGGGGAGGTTGTAAGACCCCAACTTTTATAAATAAAGATGAATTTTCTATAAATATCATTTTTGAATATTATGGAGTTAATTTGATATAATGTTATAGTTGTGGGTAATATTTATAAATTTTGCAAAGTAAGCAAGTTGTTATAAAATATTCGTTTGGTCGGAGAATATTCTTTTTGTCGGGGAATATTCGTACGACGGCACAATCATTGGTGGACCCCACAACGGAATTATTGTCGGATTGAGAAAACGACAGAATTATCTTTCTATAAAAATAACGGCGGAAATTTTACCATTGTTACTGTTGAACTACTCGGTAGTAAAAGTACAGTAATACGTGTGGTTGCATAGTAGCACACGGTATTGATTATTAATGCTTATGTGAGAAGTCACTCAGTTTGATTCTATTATTGTCAGTTAATAATATGAATTATTTAGCGATAATGACGTTTTGTTTTATTCGTATTATTAACGTAATAAAACAGAAACATCTTTTTATATAAAACAAAATACTTTATTAAAGTTATTCTATAAATAGAATATATTTTATTTTATTTAAAAGATTTTTCTTTAAATATGGACCGTCAGATTAAAGTAATCAATCTGGACCGTTCATGGATTAGTTACTATGCATTCTATTTTTCTATAAATAGCAGCTCATTCCTTCATTATTTCTTACGAATTCACTGAACTCTAGAGAGAGAAACTATAGAGAGAAACTATAGAGAGAGAGAAGAAGAGTATTCTGCTACTTAACTACTTCCTTACTTCAGCTCTTCTTTAAAACGGTAAGGGGTGTTATTCTTTCTTATTCATGAAGAGAACTGTTATTCCATTTCTTATTATTCTGTTGGAATAACCTGTATATGCGGTCTACCCTATACTTGGTGACATTCTTCTATTATTCTGTTGGAACATCCTGTCTGTGTGTTTTACACCGGACCTGGTTCCGTTTTTATTATTATTCTGTTGGAACATCCTGTCTGTGTGTTTTACACCGGACCTGGTTCCGTCTTTATTATTATTCTGTTGGAATATCCTGTCTGTGTGTTTTACACCGGACCTGGTTCCATTATTTATTATACTGTTCTTTATTATTCTGTCGGAATATCCTGTCTGTGCGTTTACGCCGGACCTGGTTCCATTATTTATTATTCTGTCGGAATATCCTGTCTGTGCGTTTACGCCGGACCTGGTTCCATTATTTATTATTCTGTTGGAATAACCTGTTTGTGCGGTCTATCGCATGCATGGTGATTTTTTTTGTTATTCCATTCTTTATTGTACTCAGTTGGTTAAGTTTTGACTTCTATACTCCATGAAATTTGTGAAATATCCTTGATAATTGCGTTTCATCCAGTATCTTTTCATGAAAATATTCTCCTGATCATTCTTGAATTTTACTCCACAAAGCAGTATCATGTTGACAATTTGGACGTTGTTAATTCTTGGATAAATTAATTCTTGAACTTGTTTTATTGAATTCTTATATCATTGTCATCATCCTCATGTTTATATTCTGTTGAAAGTCATCTGTGGCCTGTAGTGCATAGATGGACTTGGTATGATTATGACCAGGGATTATTCGGTGTAATCATGACCGTAATGTTACAAATGATGTGGTAAAAGTCCTCATTGGCCCGTAGTGCATTGATGGACAGTTGTTGGCATGATCATGACCATTAATGAATATACGAATATCCTTGGCCGTAGTGCAGGGGTGATTCGATGATGTGGATTATTTTATTAAGCTGAGTCTCAGCGATCAAAGTGTTGGAAAATCTTTTAAATCATAAAAGATAGTAGAGTTTATTTTCTACTTGACTCTTTTAATGGATTGCTTATTCCGCTACAGTTAAACTTGATGTCTATTATATTTTATCAGTTTAACATTGTTGAAGGCTAATGATAATTTATTCTGCATTATCTTAGTCATAATATTTCTTACTGGGCTAGTTGAGCTCACCCTTTCTTTCACTGTTCTCTTCAGGAAATGAGAACGTAGCTGGGACAAGTCGGGGTACGGAGTGATGGTCCGAATGATAGTATTAGTTAGTAGTCCTCACTATTCTATGTAATGGTGTGTTAATAAATGTAATGAGGACTCTTTTTGAGTATGAATACTCTCTAGAAGATAATATTTGTATTCAAACTCACAGTTTATGTTTTGTCGTATTGTACCCGACAGTTGTATTATTAAGTTGTATTTGTATTCTGTACTATGTATCTGACGACCCAAGAGGGGTGATGTATACCTAATTTTGGGGGCGTCACAAGTAACCCCGACACAAAAGATAGAAATTCCACAATAAAATCCATACCAATATTTCGGTATAATGATATTGAAAGAATAACATTACTTAAATTTATAAACAATTTATTTTAATTGTTTACACTTTACTAATTAATGCATTTAATCATCATAAAATGCCAACTCTTACAATTTCATCATCAATAACCAAAACCCTCATCAAAAATCTGCATATACCTCATATAGGATTCTCAAGCCATAAAATCCTATTTTTTAATTTTCTTACTTCACATAACATATTTAATTTATTTTCTCATAACTTGTCCATTTTCATGAAAAATACCAAATCAGTTCCAAAAATATTTCTTTTCTGGGATTTATCAGAATATAGTCCCATATTGAACATATATTTTTCTCAAAATTTTTAAAAGTCATTTACTATTTTTCATATGGTCAAAACAGCCAAATATTTAGACATTTATCAAAAATTATACTTTTGTCCAAAAATTCTGAAATTAACAGAGTATACTTCCATCATATACATGTACTCCCAATAAAAATTTCATCAATTTTGGAGTTAACCACAAGAAATTATAAGCAGTTACTTTTAAAATAGTCTTTTCTCATAAAATTCATAACTCTCAATCTATACATCCAAAAATCACCATTTTTGGACACAATCAATAAAACTCATCAAAATATCATTTCAAATTTTTCCAGAATTTTTGAAGTTCAGAAAAATTACGAAACTGAAAAACATAACAACCCTTAAAATCCCTTACTATCCCTTACCTCAAAAGAGCAGTACTTCTGATCGGTATAAGGCTGAAGGAAACTTGCACTGATGAATAGAAACTCACAGAGTATCTAAATACTCACAAAATACACTCAATAATCTAGAGAGAGAAAGAGAGAAAACTTATGTTTCTGGTGTGATTTTCAATTCTAACTTAGCCCTCTATTTATAGGAAAATTTTGGTAGGTTTGACCTGCAACCTGATGGCTTTACCTGCTACTATTCCCACCCACCACATTTGAAATATAATTAAGCACATTTCTTCACCAACTACAAGTGGGGCCCACCAATTCTAGAATTTTCCACCAAAAATGATTTATAACCTGATTTCCGAATCAGCCACCTCTTAAAATTCATAACAAATCATACGTTCATTTTTAACGGTTCAAAATTTATGGACATATACTCAACTTATATATGTATAACATATTCAAAAATTACCACGATCCAACGGTCGGATTAAAAATTATAACCCCCGCAAAATATCTCAAAAATCCTGATTTTTAATACCTCAATTCTGACAAAAATACGGATAAAAATCTAAACATTAACTCCTTCATTTTTAACCACAAAAATATATCCCTCATTTATATCAACATAATATAAATATTTCCTTATCATATGAATCAATAATTAATTATTCACAAATAATATTACAGAATCACATTTATGACAACCAGGCCGTTCCCAGGAAAGAGGGGGCTTTCCAATAAGGATTTTTCCTTACTGACGCGCAATTAGATGACCAAACCTCTCCTTAGACAGAACTTTCTAGACATTGTCAATAATGTTATCTAATAATATTATTCAAATAATATGAATTATTGATCTGATAAAGGAAAATACTGTGCAGCAACAATTATTGAAACAATCAATAATATAAATATCAACGCAGCAATTATTGAATTAATAAAATAAAATATTGAATAATAACTACTGTAACAATTATTGAGTAGTGCCTTCTTACGTAAGAATCAATAATTGGTACAATACCGTGTGCTACTGTGCAATAACGCGTATTACTGTATTTTAACCACCGGGTATTCCAACAGTGTTAACGGTAACAACTACACCGTTATTTGTAAAAACTCAAATTTGTCATTTTCTTCACCCGACAGTCATTCTGTTATGGGGCCCACAAATGGCTGCGCCGTCGTACGAATATTCTCCGACAGAAAGAATATTCCACGACCAAACGAATATTCCCCGACAACAATGATTATTTTATAACCACTTGTGTATTTTGAAAAAAAATCATATATCACCCTTAACTTTAACATTTATCAATTTAACCATTTACTAAATAGTAATTATAAGAAAAATTGAATACTTTTATTTCATAAAATTCGGGGTCTTACAACCTTATTCGTCAATTCTCTAGGAATTGATTTTTCAATAGGTATTTCTATCCTTGCTGGAGTATTCACTGCAGGTGTATGTGATTTTATCACTTTTCTAGCATCATTAAATGCATCTGGCATTTGATTTACAATATTTTGTAAATGAATAATTCTTTGAACTTCAATTTTACATTGTCCTGTATGAGGATCAAGTGAATTTAAATCTGATGCATTCCATGATATTTCAGAGGGTTTTTTATTTAAAACTTTCCCTCCTCCTAATGGTGGAAATACAGATTCATCAAAATGACAGTCTACATAACGTGCAGTAAAAACATCTCCAGTTAAAGGTTCAAGATATCTGATAATAGAAGGAGAATCAAAACTAACATAAATACATATTCTTCGTTGGGCTCCCATTTTAGTTCTTTGTGGAGGTGCAATTGGAACATATACTGCACTTCCAAAAACTCGAAAGTGTGATATGTTGGGTGTCTGTCCAAGAACTAACTGTAGAGGAGAAAATTTATGAAGAGTCATTGGTCTTACTCGAATGATGGCTGCAGCATGAAGAATTGCATGACCCCAAACTGAGGTAGGTAAGTTAGCCCTTAACATTAATGGTAGTGCAATTAGTTGAAGTCTTTTTATTAAAGATTCAACTAAGCCATTTTGTATATGAATATGAGGAACGGAATGCTCAATGAAAATTCTAATAGTCATACAAAAATCATTAAAAGTCATTGATGAAAATTCAACTGCGTTATCAAGTCGAATTGACTTGATTGGATGATTAGAGAACTGAGCCCGTAACTTAATTATTTGAGCAAGAAGTTTTGAGAAGGCAAAGTTTCGAGAAGAGAGAAGACAAACATGAGACCATCTAGTTGAAGCATCTATTAAAACCATGAAATATCGAAATGGGCCAGACAATGGTTGAATAGGTCCACAAATATCTCCTTGAATTCTCTCTAGGAATTTTGGGGCTTCTTTATAAACTTTTACTGGTGATGGCCGAACAATTAATTTTCCTCGAGAACACGCAGCACAAAGAAATTCACTACTAGGAAAAACCTTCTTATCTTTGAGAGGATAACCAGTAGAATTTTCAATAATACGACGCATCAAAGAAGTACCTGGATGACCGAGTCTTTCATGCGAAAGCATAAAAGATTTGGGATCTATGATTTTTGGAATCATAACAGTATGTGACTCAATTACTCTAATTTTCATAGTATATAATCCAGAAGAAATTGAATGAAATTTTTTTAAGATATTCTTTTTCCCAGAAATAGTAGAAGTAATGAGAAGATATTCATTATCATTCTCATTGGTTGTTTCAATGTGAAAACCATTTAGTTGAATATCTTTAAAACTAAGCAAATTTAATTTCTTCTTGATTTACTAGAATATAGAGCATTTTTGATAAAAACTTGTGTGTCATTTGGTAGCAAGAAACTAGCTTTTCCAAATCCCTCAATTAAATTTGATGTGCCAGAGATAGTTCCTACATTTCCTTAAGCTTTGATTAGTTGTGAAAAATATTTCTCACTTTGAAGGATTGTATGAGTTGTTGCACTGTCTGCTAAACATATATCCTCTATATCCATTCAAGATGGTCTGACACATATAAAAACATAAATAAGAAAAGTTACATTTCAAATGTAATTTTATTCATGAGAAACACATATCACATAAAGAATGAAAACTAATAATATTATACATGCAGGATGTTTAATTAAAACAAGAAATTAAACGATATCCCAAAAGATACTTTCAGAAGGTTCAGTAATATCATCAACCTTTTCCTCATTGTTGGTCATCGGCGAATCATCAACAATATTCAATTGATGATTAACAAAGTTTGTTTCTACCTCCATTACTTTGTTCTTTTGAGACTCCTGGAATAAATTAGCCAGATGCCTCGGCGTACGACAGGTACGCGACCAATGCCCTTTCATCCCACACCTAAAAGAAATATCTAGTTTGTTCTTTATCGGTGCTGCATTTTCTTTATTTTTACCCGACCCAGACACTTGCCACTTCTGGTGGCTTGAATTGTCGCGGTTCTAGAATTTGTTGTTACGATGGCCTCGTTTATTCTTTCGTCCCCAAGGCTTCTTATTATATGACCATCAATTGTCACGTTTATTCTACTGGAATGACGTGTTGTTAATATCCGGCAATGGGGTAGCACCCGTTGGCCATACTTGATGGTTTTTCAACAACAATTCATTATTCTTTTCTGCAACCAGGAGGATAGACAATAAGTCACTAAATTTTGTGAACTTACTCTGTCTATATTGTTGCGACAGAATCATGTTCGTGGGATGAAAAGTTGAGAGCGTTTTCTCTAACATTTGGGATTCAGAAACTGAATCTCCGCACAAAGTCAAAGTAGAGGTTATTCTATAAACATTGGAACTATATTCCGTAATTGATTTGTAATCTTGTAGCCTTAAATTAAGCCACTCAAATTTGGCATTAGGGAGAACAACCAATTTTTGGTGGTCAAATCTTTCCTTAAGTTGTGTCCATAAAGATAAAGGATCTTTGACTGTTAAATACTCAGTCTTTAATCCTTCATCAATATGGTGACGAAGAAAAATTATGGCTTTTGCATTTTGTGCCGAAGTAGCTGTATTTCCTAATTCAATGGTCTTTTCTAACTCATTTGCACTAAGGTGCAATTCTGCATCAAGTGCCCAAGCCAAATAATTGTCTCTAGAGATTTTCAAAATAGAAAAATCTATTTTTGCCAAGTTTGCCATCTATTCTGGGTTAAAACATAATTTTATTATTTATTAAAATAATAAATAATTGCATGTATGAAATATGAAAAATAAACTACGTCACGATCTCAAGTGGTGATAAAATGCAAATATAAATATTTTTATATTTATGTTATTAGCATAATGCAAATGGATCTTCACCCGGCATGCGGTAGTTCGCATAGACAGATTATTCCAACAGAATAATAAATAATGGAATAACAGAAGAATTTCACCATGCATGCGATAGACCGACCGCACAGACATGTTATTCTCAACAGAATATTAAATGCGGAATAATAAATAATGGAACCAGGTCAGGTGAAATTCACACCGACAGTATATTCCGACAGAATATTAAATGCAGAATAATAAATAAAAAGGTTCCCACCAAGTCTTGTAAGATTAACAAGGATAGATGGTACCATTGTAAATAACAGAATTTAATGGCAATTATAAGAATAAAATTATATTATTGGTGGTATAACTTAACGGTAATATAATAATAAATTGCAAGAATTTAATTTTACCGTCTCAGTTGGTTAGAGCTTCGTGCTGATAACGTGTTATAAAACTTTAGCAAAAGTATATAAAGATACTCTTATAATTGCTGCATAAATTTAGAGAGAATAAGCAAGAGAAAAGAGAGAAATTCCTTTTGTCAATTCTTCTCATCATTTTTCATTCAGCAGCTTACCTTATATGGGCGGAGCTGAGAGAGGAAAAGGAAAAGAAAGGGGAGAGGAACTGATGACTCATGGGAGAAGGAAATAATTGAGGGAGAGAGCACGAGTGATCCCTCCTGTTGAGGGAATCACTTTATAACACTACATACATTGTTAATGCAACGGAGAATAATAGTTAAGCAGAGTTGTGGCATAAGAGACATGGTCACATAAGTGAAAATGGATTGAAACTGTTGGTCAAGAATAATAGTTTATCTGGGTTGTAACGTACACAGTTGAAAAAATGCAGTGATTGCTAAGTTAGAAAGCGTAACAGATCTAGTTTCATTCACGATTTTTCTTCATCACGAATGAGATGTGTATGTTAAATCGTGAGCACCGAATCTGAGGTTCAAGAGACCCGGATTTAGGGGCGTCACAACACTCCTATTGGTTGTGACGCCCCCAAAATAGGTATACAACACCCATTCTGAGTCGCCAAAATACATGGTACAGAAACAACTACATCTTTATTATTACAACACAAGAACTGTGAGTTTAAATACAAATATTGTCATTTAGACAATATCCACACTCAAATAAGTCCTCATTACAATTATTGATACATTATTTCACAAAAATGGTGAGGACAACTAAAGTAACTTCTAGAACCATCATTCCATACCCCGACTAGTACTCGCTACATTCTCGCCTCCTGAGAAAAATGGAACAAAAAGGAAAAGGGTGAGCTCAACTAGCCCAGTAAAGAACATTATGACTAAGATAATACAGAACAAATTATCGTTAGTCTTCAACAGGGAAAAATCTAATAGAATACAATAGACAACAAGTTTTAAATCAATAACTGCAGCGGAAACAGCAAACCATTAGAAGAGTCAAGTAGAGAATGAGTTCTACTATCTTCTAAGATTTAAAAGTCCATCATCAATATTTTATCCCTGTAACAACAATTAATAACCATCTTTAATCAAATATTCATCCTTGCACTACATGCCAAAGATATTCATTTGTATCACCAGTCGGTCATGTTCATCTCAACACCTGTTCATCTTTGCACTATGGGCCAAAGATATTCACAGTTAATCATTCATCTTTGCACTACGGGCCAAAGATATTCAGTAATATCATCATTTAGGACTGAGGATGATGAAAAATATCTTAAAGAAAACGAATCCAGTGAAACAAAATAACAAATATTAAGGATTCGTATTTCGATTTATCCATGTCCAAAAATACCTTATAATTATTCATAGTGAAGTAGAATTCAAGAATGATCAAAACATGGATACAATCAAAGCTAGTACCCAGAATAGATATTTTGGACGAAAAGAAGAAAATTTTATTTTTCGGTGAATAGTAACTCGTGAATAGTATCTCATGAATAGTAACCCCGACGTGAAAAGTTCCAAATTTGATAAAAATTTCCAACCAATATTTCGGCATAATGATATTGAAGAAATAATATCATTTTTGAATAAAATAACATCCCTTACCTCGTAAAGACAGTACTTCTGGTCGGAATACCAGTATAAGACTGAAAGACACTTGCTCTGATGAATAGAAACTCTCAAAGTATCTAAATACTCACAAAATACACTCAATAATCTAGAGAGAGAAAGAGAGAAAACTTGTTTCTGGTGTGATTTTCAATTCTAACTTAGCCCTCTATTTATAGGAAAATGTTAGCACGCCGAAGCAGACTTAACCTGCAACCTGATGGCTTTACCAGCTACTATTCCCACCCACCACATTTGAATGAAAATCTCAGCACATTTCTTCACCAACCACAAGTGGGGCCCACCAATTCTAGAATTTTCCACCAAAATGATAAACTCCGAAAATTCAATAATTTCTGAACCAGTCATCTCGTAAAATTCATAATAAATCATACGTTCATTTTTAACGGTTCAAAATTTGTGGCCATATACTCAACTTATATATGTATAACATATCCAAAAATTACCACGATCCAACGGTCGGATTAAAAATTATAACCCCCGCAAAATATCTTAAAAACCCTGATTTTTAATACCTCCATTCCGACAAAAATACGGATAAAAATCTCAACATTAACTCCTTCATTTTTTAACCACAAAAATATATCCCTCATTTATATCCACATAAAATAAATATTTTCTTATCATATGAATCAATAATTAATTATTCACAAATAATATTACAGAATCACATTTATGACAACCAGGCCGTTCCCAGGAAAGAGGGGGCTTTCCAATAAGGATTTCTCCTTACTAGCGCGCAATTAGATGACCAAACCTCTCCTTAGACGGAACTTTCTAGACATTGTCAATAATGCTATCTAATAATATTATTCAAATAATATGAATTATTGATCTGATAATAGAAAATACTGTGCAGCAATAATTATTGAAACAACAATAATATAAAATATCAACGCAGCAATTATTGAATCAATAAAATAAAATACTGAACAGTAATTACTGTAACCATTATTGAGTAGTGCCTTCTTACGTAAGAATCAATAATTGGTGCAATACAGTGTGCTACTGTGTAACAACGCGTATTACTGTGTTTTAACCACCGGGTATTCCAACAGTATTAACGGTAACAACTACGCCGTTATTAATAAAAAAAATATACTTGTCGTTTTCTTCATCCAATCGCTTTCCGTTATGGGGCCCACAAAAGACTGCGCCGTCGTACGAATATTCCCCGACAGGAAGAATATTCCACGACCAAACGAATATTCTCCGACAACAATGAATATTTTATAACCACCTGCTTATTTGAAATATTTGCGCATTTTACCCATAACTAACCTCATTAATCAATTTAACACTTACTATTTCAAAATAATAAATAGAGGGAATTTAAATTTCATTTATTAATAATTTGGGGTCTTACATTGGTTCCCATTTTAAGTTAAGCACAACACAATATCCTTCAACTGATGAAGAGAAAAAAGATATGGAAAGAGTTTCATATACCTCAACTGTAGGAGGTTTAATCTATGTCATGGTGTGTACATAGAATTCCTTTTGACATTTAGAAATATAATTCATGTTATATGATTCAAAAATATAATTCTCAATACTCAGAAATATAATTCATGTTATATAAGTTCTTTTGTTGGTGGGGTTGTGTGTCACGAAAGTCTAAACTGTAAAACTGTGTTGCACTTTCTACAATAAAGGCAGAGTTTATTGCAATATTATTAAAGTGAGTAATAAGGAGTTGTTATGGTTGAAGAATTTTTTGAACGAGTTGGGATTAATTAAAATTTGAAGAGGTACGTATTGTTTTGTGACAATCAGAGTGGTATGCACCTTGATAAGAATTCGTCATTTCTTTACAAATCAAAGCATATTGATGTGAGATATCATTGGATTAGAGATGTTCTTGACGAAAAGTTGCTAGAACTTCAGAAAATTCATACTGAAGATAATGGTTCTGATATGATGAGAAAGATATTGTCAATGGGAAAACTTAAGTATTGCAGATTGAGCACCGGGATGACGAACCCCTCCACATAGTCTCTTGAAGGGAGATTTGTTAGGTTATTCCCTCACATGTGGGTAGGTCCAATTAGTAGCTCATATGGTCTATTGACCCATATGGATGATATAACATAGGTTTTAGGAAAAACAGAAGGAACTAGTAACAAAACAGAAGAAAGAAAAAGGAACAATTGAATCCCGCAAAAAATAGTACAAAATTTTTCAACTCATCGATCGAAAGGTCATTCGTAGTCCGATTGGACTGATTTTTGGTTGGTGACGTCGTAACTTGTTGGTCTTCAATCTGAATGGTGAGATTGAGTGTCTGAGTCTCCTAGTATTAGGCTTTAATTTATATTGTTGATACATTTTTTACGAGAGTTGGTGGAGTTTTAAGTTTTCTTTTGTTATTCTTCTTGTTGAAGATGTATACCAAGAATATGTTATTTGTGATGGTTGTCGATGGTTTACGCCTCTAATTGTTGCTAGAGAGAACTTTGTATTGCCCATTATTGTTGATAGTAGAAGATTTGGTGGACTATGGTCCCATGATTTTTACACCTCACATCGAGGGAGGTTTTCAGGTAAAAATTTGTTTGTATTTTTGTGTGTACTTGTTTTCAATTATTAATTACTTGAATTATTTTTCTTATTGAGTTTACATGAGGGGAGGATTAAATTGGGATCCAGATCCTCTATGAGGATTTCTCTGTGAGGATCTTGTGAGGGTTTTGTTGTGGGGTTGACAACACAGCAAAAAGGATATCCAATTACTCAAAACTCCTTTTTTTGTCTGTGTATCAAAACGACATCGTTTTGATAGGAAATATTTTTTACAAGTTAATAGAAAATTGTAAGCCACCAAACGGCATTTACTTCGTTTATTTGTTTCGTTTTTCTGTTTTCTTCTCCTTTCCTTCTTTGCTTCGTTTCTTGTTCTTCTCAGAGCACGCCAAGGTTTAGGATTAGCCAAATAATTTCAATTGTTTTTTTTCTCTTTATTCAAAATTTTCCCATATTCTTTACCTCAAATTTTTTTTCTTTAATTTTTTTCAATTGGTTTAAAGAATCACAATGGAAACTCAATTTTTTTAATAGGATAAAAATAGTCTGTTGGATTTATTTTTTTGAAGAGCAAAGAATAATAATATTAGTCTTTGACAAAAATACAAAGATTAATAACTCTATCGATTTCAAAGCACCAAAAAAATGATTAATAAAACGTCCCAACTAGATTAACAGTACCCAACCCATTACAATCATAAAAAAAGTTATGTCGTTCATAACTAACAAGAATTAGCAAACAAACGAAGGCAACTTGTAAAAAAAATTCATGTCAAAACGATGTCATTTAGATACACAGGTTGTGAGCTATTTGATCTTCTTTTTAATGTGTTGTCAACCTCACAGTAAAATCCTCATAAAATCCTCACAAATAAATCATCATAGAATATATCCGGCTCCATTAAATTGTTCCGTTGTGCTGTTAGTGTTGTTTTGTTTGTTTTTCTCTCAACGCGGTAACAACAGACTTTCTTTCTTATACATACACCAAACCACAGTTTAAGCTCAATCACTTTAAGCACATATACAAACTCCTTCCTGCCCCTTATGACTATATCACACCAAACCACACTGGTGGGAACTCCTCCTATGGAAACACTGAAGATGACATGCATCAAAGTTCTAGCTGAATCATCCAATAATCTCAACTCCATTCCTTCCAATTATGCCCACTCCATTAACCCCGACGAATCCATAGCATCTGAGCTTGAAGATTCAATTCCCATCATTGATTTTTCCTTGTTAACTTCCGCGAATCATGATCAACGATCCAAAGAGATCCAGGACCTCGGTAGAGCTTGTCAAGACTGGGGCTTCTTCTTGGTAAATCATTAAGGAAAATGGTTTTTACGTTATAAAACTTATCCATTCGTGCTCCACTGCAAGGTTACAACGATTCAAATTTTGTTTTACAGTGGACCGCAAATGGAAAATTTTGGAGCGGAAATATGATCTTTTTCTGTTGTAAAACTCATGATTAAGAAGAACTACACAAATTTCTCAACCTTACTTATATTGATTTGTTGTGTATAAATTGATCAGGTAGTTAATCATGGCGTGCCAGAAACACTCATGGAGGGTGTTATAGATTGGTGTAATGGATTTTTCAATCTAACGGAGGAGGAGAAGCAGGAGTACGAAGGGAAGGATGTGCTTGATCCGATCAGGTGTGGTACTAGCTTCAATACATCAAAGGAGAAAATCTTCTTTTGGAGGGATTTTCTTAAGGTTTTGGTGCATCCGAAGTTTCATTCTCCCAACAAACCAAGGTAAGCACAAAAACAATACTCTCTTCGATCCCAAAAAATGAGTATCAAGAAAAATAAAAATAGAGTAAAGAGGTACAACTTTTCCAAATTTACGTGACACTAGATAATAAAGAAGTGATCAGCGTGTTATTATTATATCTTATTGCTTAGGAGTTTAGGTTAGTCGTAATATTAATTGACATATAAATCATATTCTAATATTTGACCAATGCTTATTTTTTAAATTTAATTTGAGATATACTTTTAAATGCAAACTTAATATGATATATTATTTAAATTTATAATTTGAAATAATACAAGCTATTTAATTCAATACAAGAACGACTCCTTAATTAAGACTCAATATTTAAGCCAATTTATAACATTAATTGTTATTTAATTGAAAGAATAAGTCTACTAAAACACACAATTTTTTTAAAAAAATTTATCATAAGCTCTAGCTATATAGATAAGATATTTTGTATTGATGCTGCACGTCTCTGTTTTCTTGCTTGAATCTTTAATATACAAGAAAACATGCTGATAAGGATTAGAAAGCAAGTTGAACTTGTAGCTAGGTACATTTCATTCATCACAAAAGTTGATTTAATCTTTTGGAACTCTATATGTGTGGTCATCTTTAAGCATCTACAGCCATCATCCATAAATACAACATACATCCAAAAAGTAAACCCAACTGATAGAGTATAAGAAAAACTGTATTTTTAACAAAAGAGCAGAAAAAGAAAAAAGAATAAATAAAAATTCCCAGTCTCACACTATCATTAAACACAAGGTGAATTATTATTATTATTATTATTATTATTATTATTATTATTATTATTATTATTATTTTGAGTTGGTCATAACGTAAAGAATAACGTTATAAGCCTCAAAATTAACTAATAATAAATTCTGGAGTATCATTTTTACAAACAAACAAATGTAATCTCAAATAATTACTTACTAAGTAGCTAGCTAGCCAGCCCAATTGCTAATTTAGTATAGCTCTTTTTCAATATTATTTTGTAATTCTGTTTGGGTGGACTATATATAATTCTAGTTGATATGATATGATACTATGGCAGCGAGCTTTCATTAGAGTATTGCAAAAGAACTGGAGAAACGGCAAGGCAATTGCTAAGAGGGATATCAGTGAGCCTAGGACTGGAAGAATCCTACATTGACAAATTCTTGGATTTAGAATCCAGCTTACAAATCTTCATTGCCAATCTCTACCCGCCTTGCCCACAGCCTGAACTTGCATTGGGAATGCCGCCACATTCAGACCATGGCCTCTTGACACTCCTCATACAGAATGGAGTTGGGGGGCTTCAGCTGCAGCACAATGGAAAATGGGTTAATGTCAATGCCCCTCCTAACTCTTTCTTGGTCAACACCGGGGATCACCTTGAGGTAAACTTTTTTTTTTTTAAATAAATTTATTTTCTAGAAGAACTTAATAATATACGTTAGTCTATCCCACATTTTTCGAGGTGAGACTTGGGTATTATAATTTTGTGTATGAAAATTTCAATCAAGTCATGCCCCCAAAAAATACATATATATTATTTTTAAGTAATCACATGTCATGGATTTTGTGTGATTTAATAGTTTAAAAATAAAAATATAAGGTATCTCTAATTTTAGAATATATTAAAGCATAAAATAAATTTCTAATTTTAGAACAAACAAAGTAGAAGATATCGTGGTTTGATCTTAGGACTGGTAATTGAAAATCAGCAATGTTACATACATGTGATAAAAATCTGGAAATTAATTAGTCCGCATATATCAACTCCATGATTAATTCTAGTGATTTCATAAGTTACACACTCACATATATTCTACTTGATTTTGATTTCAAATGAATTAAACCCCATTTTCAACAAATTTACTAGTAGTAGCTAGGTAATTAATTAACATATAAACTCTGTATTCATATTTCATTCTCAATAGGGAAAAATATATCCACAACAAAATCATGCATATTTTGTAAACATCTCTCTCTCTCTCTCTCTCTCTCTCTTCCTTTTTGATCCAACTTCTTTAATTTTTGTGCTAGATATTGAGCAATGGAAGGTATAGGAGTGTTGTGCATCGAGCAGTTGTGAACAACAAAACTAAAAGAATATCTATAGCCATGGCCAATGGACCATCGCTCGACACAATTGTTAGACCAGCACCGGCGTTGGTTGACAGTGAAAACAACCCACCAGCCTACATGCCAATGAAATACAAGGAGTTTGTGCAGCTACAGCAAAGCAACCAGCTTGACAATAATTCCTGCTTAGATCGTGTTAGGCTACCAAAGCAGTAATATTATATATGTTGTGTATATAGGTAGCAAATATGCTTTCCAATTGTCTTCATTAATTGCCAAGGCCACTAGTACCATTCAGGAGGACCCTTTTGTTATTTTTGGCTTAATTACTTGCAATTCTATTAATTAAATAATAAAATTTATATCCTCCCTTTTATTTTTATTTTTTTTATTAGAAAAAGAGCATATTTTCCTTATTTGAAAAACAAAATAGAAGAAGGAAAATTGTAACTTGACTAGAATAGAAATAGTTCATGTGAGAAGTTTGTTGATGTGGGATTTTGGTTTTCCAAGTAAAAAACACTCTTTGTTAAGGAATGTTTTTTTTTTTTTGGAAAGTCCCACTTTTTAAAAAGAATACAATATAATTTTAAAATTGTAGTTTTCATAATAGAATAAATAAACTCAATTATCTCAATCTTAACCACTAGGCTAAGACCTTACTGTCGTTGCTAAGGAATATGGAACTACAAATTATATGCCAAGACCCACAAGGAAATCAGGTATATATATGAGCATCATTACTCATTGTAAGCTCAAGATTTTAACCAATTAAATGCTGAAAATCAATAATTAAAAACTATATATAACAAGGCATTAAAAAATTTGATCAAAATAATTTTATAATTTCATTCAAAATTTTAAATTTTTTTGATACAATATATAAACTCTTCGTATCTCGTCAAATATACACAATAATTGAAAATATTATCCATTGCATGCTATCCTATCCTAGATGGCGTCATATTAATCTCTCAATTGCTATCAAATGCCCGTTCGGTGGATCTTGGATTTTAATGAGATATTTACGTATTATCCTTATGTAAACTAGCTTCGAATTGCGAGTTTATTTTTTAATAAAATTATTTTTAATTTTTTATGGACTTATTATATACATAATGATTATGAATATTCTTTGAATTTCAAATTAAATTACTATTAGTATTAAAATGGCTACAATACATTTGTATCAAAAACTCACAATTGAGTATTAGTAATGTATTGTTTTTATTGTTAATTTTAATTTAATATTCAGTTTTTAAATTTAATATTTAGTTGCTATTTTCAATCTTCAAACTTATGTATAATTTTTTAGAGTTCAAAAATGAGTAGAACCTAAAAATCTAAACTTGGTGTTTAAGGAATTCTATATGAAATAAAATTATTGTACAATAATAAATTATCGTCATGATTTTTAGTTTTAAAAGAAAACTAAATTTTAGTAACTATAATATAAGTGAGGAATTTATTTTAACATTAATTAACTTTAAGATCTCCCAACTGAAACAAATTTGGTAAATAAAGTTTAATGATTGATATATATATTTTGTAATATACACTATGCTTTTTAATATTAGTTATTATTTTCTCATACTATTTTCCGTATATTTTTAGTATATAGTTATTTAAAAATAAAATCGTTATAGAATAATAAGTTAGTATAATGACTTTTAACTTTAAAAATAAATAATATTATGGTAACTAAAGAATAGTTGCAAAAAAAGAGATATATAGTGAAGTGTATGTATTGATTTATCACTTAGCAATTTAATGATAAAATGATAATGAGAGTATATATATTAACTTTTATTTAACTTAAATTTATAGAATTTTTGTAACGACCCCAAAATAGGTCCATTCCACCCAACCCATTCTGAGTCGTCAAATACATGGTACAGAAAATAACTACAACTTTATTACAACAATTGTCGTGCAAAATACAACAACACATATGCTGTGAGTTTGGATACAAATATATACCAAATGTGACTCATGTTCCAACCGTGGACATCACCTCACAATAACACCTTACATAAAGGTATAGTCAAAAACTGTTTTAGAAATTAGAATCTTTGGGAAGTGCTCAAGGAAACCTTCGTACATGGGAGGCCACGCATCTAGGTTATGATAGATATCATATGGCCACAGAATTATCCTTGGTTGACCCAATAGACCCCAAAGAAAAACGAGAAGATTACTATCATATTCTTCCCAATGGTGAGTCTTCTCTTTGACTTGTCATTATCTCCACTGTCTCTAATTGAGAATTATACTTCAAACAAACACCAAGATTATATAGGTAGTGCCCATAGATATACTCAGCAAGTGGATGAGCACAACCCTGTCTTATGATGACACGAGGTTGTATGTCATTAGACATCTTGTATGATAGTGACAAAACACCCTTCCAACGTTGGGTTCGCCTCACCCTATTTTCTTCACCAAATATAACTACTAAATGATGACCACCGTTCTATTCCCTTGTTACCCCCACTCGACCCAGCTACACTCTTATTACCTGAAAGGAATTGTGAAGCAAAAGGGTGAGCACAACTAGCTCAGTAAAGAATATCATGACTAAAGATAATTCAATTATCAATAGCCTTCATCAACAATAAATCAGAGATTTAGAACATATGGTAAATGATAAAAATTTCAACCATAGTTGCAGTGGAACGAGCAATCCATTAGAAGAGTCAAATAGACTACAAAGTCTATTATCTTTTCCATGTTAAAAATCCACCAACAATGTTTTATCCCTGTAACATCAATCAACAATTATGGTCCACAATCATATGAATAACTCATAATCATAACTGTAGTTCTAAATTCCTCTTCTCATCCAGGACGATGATAATTTTCATCACCTATGTTTACCTGAAACATCAAAGATCATGGTTACACCAAATCACATTTCCTGTTCATAATCATACTAATAACTTCATCTTTGCACTACGTCTAAAGATATTCATTTGTATCACCAGTTGGTTATGTTTATCTCAACATCTGTTCATCTTTGCACTACTGGCCAAAGATATTCAACAACATGTCATCTTTGCACTACGGGCCAAAGATATTCATCAACAATTCATCTTTGCACTACAGGCCAAAGATATTCATCAATATTTTATCTTTGCACTACAGGCCAAAGATATTAATATCTCAAATAAATATATAATCATTTCAGAATTTATATAAACAATAATTATAACCATGTTGATCAATTCACCTTTGCACTTAAGCTAAAGATATTCACTTATAAATTCAATGGTCATGATCATACCAGTCACAATTCAACTTTGCACTACAGGCCAAAGAGAACCCTAGTCATGATCATACCAATAATCTACCCATCTTTACACTCTAGAGAAAGAGAATTTCAACATCAGGGTTATAAAAATGTTATATATGATAATAAAATCAATATAATCAACATATAGATTTAATCTTAAGAGTAATATTCATAACTCAACTATAATTTGGTTAGAAAAAGAAACCAATTTTTATCGTGAATAGTAACTCGTGAATAGTAACTCATAAATAGTAAACTCGACACAAAAAGGTAGAAATTCCACAATAAAATCCATACCAGTATTTCGGTATAATGATATTGAAAGAATAATATTTCTTAAGCTTATAAACAATTTATTTAAATTGTTTACACTTTACTAAATAATGCATTTAATCATTCTAAAATATCAAACTCATAAGATTTTATCACCAATAATCAAAACCCTCATAAAAAATCTGCATATACCTCATATAGGATTCTCAAGCCATAAAATCCTATTTTCCAATTTTCTTACTTCACATAACATATTTAATTCATTTACTCATAACTAGTCCATTTTTATGAAAAATATCAAATCAGTTCCAAAAATATTTCTTTTCTGGGATTTAGCATAATATAGTCCAATATTGAACATATATTTTTTTCAGAATTTTTAAAACTCATTTACTATTTTTCATATGGCCAAAACCACCGAATATTTAGACATTTATCAAAAATTATACTTTTGTCCAAAAATTCTGAAATTTACAGAGTATACTTCTATCATACACATGTACTCCCAATAAAAATTTCATCAATTTTAGAGTTAACCACAAGGAATTATAAGCGGTTACTTTTAAAATAGTCTTTTCTCATAAAATTCATAACTCTCAATCTATACATCCAAAAATCACCATTTTTGGACACAATAAAGAAAACTCATCAAAATATCATTTTGAATTTTTCCAGAATTTTTGAAGATCAGAAAAATTACGAAACTGAAAATCATAACAACCCTTAAAATCCATTACTATCTCTTACCTCAAAAGAGCAGTACTTCTGACTGGATATCGGATATGATGCTGAAAGAAACTTGCACTAATGAATAGCAACTCACCAAGTATCTAAAAACTCACAAAATATACTTCATAATATAGAGAGAGAAAGAGAGAAAGCTTATGTTTCTGGTGTGATTTTCAATTCTAACTTAGCCCTCTATTTATAGGAAAATTTTGGTAGGTTTGACCTGCAACCTGATGGCTTTACCTGCTACTATTCCCACCCACCACATTTGAAATATAATTCAGCACATTTCTTCACCAACCACAAGTGGGGCCCACCAATTCTAGAATTTTCCACCAAAATGATAAACTCCGAAAATTCAATAATTTCTGAACCAGTCATCTCGTAAAATTTATAATAAATCATACGTTCATTTTTAACGGTTCAAAATTTGTGGTCATATACTCAACTTATATATGTATAACATATCCAAAAATTACCACGATCCAACGGTCGGATTAAAAATTATAACCCCCGCAAAATATCTCAAAAACCCTGATTTTTAATACCTCCATTCCGACAAAAATACGGATAAAAATCTCAACATTAACTCCTTCATTTTTTAACCACAAAAATATATCCCTCATTTATATCCACATAAAATAAATATTTTCTTATCATATGAATCAATAATTAATTATTCACAAATAATATTACAGAATCACATTTATGACAACTAGGCCGTTCCCAGGAAAGAGGGGGCTTTCCAATAAGGATTTCTCCTTACTAGCGCGCAATTAGATGACCAAACCTCTCCTTAGACGGAACTTTCTAGACATTGCCAATAATGCTATCTAATAATATTATTCAAATAATATGAATTATTGATCTGATAATAGAAAATACTGTGCAGCAATAATTATTGAAACAACAATAATATAAAATATCAACGCAGCAATTATTGAATCAATAAAATAAAATATTGAACAGTAATTACTGTAACAATTATTGAGTAGTGCCTTCTTACGTAAGAATCAATAATTTCAAAAATACTATACAATACCGTGTGCTACTGTGCAATAACGCGTATTACTGTATTTTAACCACCGGGTATTCCAACAGTGTTAACGGTAACAACTACACCGTTATTTGTAAAAACTCAAATTTGTCGTTTTCTTCACCCGACAGTTATTCTGTTATGGGGTCCACAAATGGCTGCGCCGTCGTACGAATATTCCCCGACAGAAAGAATATTCCACGACCAAACGAATATTCCCCGACAACAATGATTATTTTATAACCATTTGCTTATTTTGAAAAAAAATCATATTTCACTCATAACTTTAAATTTTTATCAATTTAACCATTTACTGAATAGTAATTATAAGAAAAATTGAATACTTTTATTTCATAAAATTCGGGGTCTTACAATCTCCCCTCCTTATGAAATTTCGTCCCCGAAATTTACGTACCTGGTATTTCGAAGAGTTGAGAATACCTTGCTTCTATTTCAGATTCTATCTCTCAGATCATCATGATTTCTCCATTGCTCATCTCCCATGATAACTTCATTTGGGTTCCTCATTTGTTGGAAAGTCATGACAACTGCCATCCCTCGAACTACTCGGCTTTGACTTGTCTGGAGTAGCATTTGGCGTCATCATTACCGTTGGAATATACCTTTCTATAGGACATATTCCTCCCTCAACTGCCTCTTCGTACTCCTCATTCATGATCTGAATCATCAATCTTCTATCCATATCGGATTCAGGTTGACCGCTATGTACAGGGTAATTCAAAACTCGATGTTGGGTTCTCCCAATTGCTTTCCAAAAAGAGAAATTCATATCATCTATTTTAGCCTTCTTAGATCGAACATCTCTTTCCACAATATCCACGTGTCGTGCGGCTTTTGCCCATGCATCACTTATTCTCACTCGTTCAGTTTTTTCTTCTCTCAGCTCAGATTCTATTTTTATCATCTTATACTCTGCCAAAGAATGCTTCTGTTCAAGCATCACATATCGGGTAACACAAGCTTGAATTATTGCATCCTTTTGTTCCACGACCGCCTGTCGTTCTTCTGCCTGCTCTTCTAACTCATGAATACGATTTTGAAATTCTACATTTTGATCATATAATACCTCTAATAAACTCTCCTCTGGTACTTCTTCTTCCTCTTCTTCCTCAGTCTCAGCTGTTACCTCTGCGACTATCTCGGGTGTAACTATCAATTCTTCACTCACCACATGGATATCTCTAATTCCTTCTTCGTCTGACATCACATTATCACGGTTAGTGATTAGAGGTATCCCCACAGTCTCATTCACTCCATTTTTAGCATTCTCAGCTGTCATTCTCAAATACTGCCATAAAACAAGGGTTAATTAAACAAATTAACATATCACATAATATCCCAATATTATGACTGACCAACAAATAAGCGTAGGTAGGACACACTAGCGAAGGATTTACTCATCTCTCCCCTCCTAGTTGTATTCCCCGATCTCCGCCAGAGATCATATCCCTAAGCTCTGATACCACCTGTAACGACCCCAAAATAGGTCCATTCCACCCAACCCATTCTGAGTCGTCAAATACATGGTACAGAAAATAACTACAACTTTATTACAACAATTGCCGTGCAAAATACAACAACACATATGCTGTGAGTTTGGATACAAATATATACCAAATGTGACTCATGTTCCAACCGTGGACATCACCTCACAATAACACCTTACATAAAGGTATAGTCAAAAACTGTTTTAGAAATTAGAATCTTTGGGAAGTGCTCAAGGAAACCTTCGTACATGGGAGGCCACGCATCTAGGTTATGATAGATATCATATGGCCACAGAATTATCCTTGGTTGACCCAATAGACCCCAAAGAAAAACGAGAAGATTACTATCATATTCTTCCCAATGGTGAGTCTTCTCTTTGACTTATCATTATCTCCACTGTCTCTAATTGAGAATTATACTTCAAACAAACACCAAGATTATATAGGTAGTGCCCATAGATATACTCAGCAAGTGGATGAGCACAACCCTGTCTTATGATGACACGAGGTTGTATGTCATTAGACATCTTGTATGATAGTGACAAAACACCCTTCCAACGTTGGGTTCGCCTCACCCTATTTTCTTCACCAAATATAACTACTAAATGATGACCACCGTTCTATTCCCTTGTTACCCCCGCTCGACCCAGCTACACTCTTATTACCTGAAAGGAATTGTGAAGCAAAAGGGTGAGCACAACTAGCTCAGTAAAGAATATCATGACTAAAGATAATTCAATTATCAATAGCCTTCATCAACAATAAATCAGAGATTTAGAACATATGGTAAATGATAAAAATTTCAACCATAGTTGCAGCGGAACGAGCAATCCATTAGAAGAGTCAAATAGACTACAAAGTCTATTATCTTCTCCATGTTAAAAATCCACCAACAATGTTTTATCCCTGTAACATCAATCAACAATTATGGTCCACAATCATATGAATAACTCATAATCATAACTGTAGTTCTAAATTCCTCTTCTCATCCAGGACGATGATAATTTTCATCACCTATCTTTACCTGAAACATCAAAGATCATGGTTACACCAAATCACATTTCCTGTTCATAATCATACTAATAACTTCATCTTTGCACTACGTCTAAAGATATTCATTTGTATCACCAGTTGGTTATGTTTATCTCAACATCTGTTCATCTTTGCACTACTGGCCAAAGATATTCAACAACATGTCATCTTTGCACTACGGGCCAAAGATATTCATCAACAATTCATCTTTGCACTACAGGCCAAAGATATTCATCAATATTTCATCTTTGCACTACAGGCCAAAGATATTAATATCTCAAATAAATATATAATCATTTCAGAATTTATATAAACAATAATTATAACCATGTTGATCAATTCACCTTTGCACTTAAGCTAAAGATATCCACTTATAAATTCAATGGTCATGATCATACCAGTCACAATTCAACTTTGCACTACAGGCCAAAGAGAACCCTAGTCATGATCATACCAATAATCTACCCATCTTTACACTCTAGAGAAAGAGAATTTCAACATCAGGGTTATAAAAATGTTATATATGATAATAAAATCAATATAATCAACATATAGATTTAATCTTAAGAGTAATATTCATAACTCAACTATAATTTGGTTAGAAAAAGAAACCAATTTTTATCGTGAATAGTAACTCGTGAATAGTAACTCGTGAATAGTAACTCATAAATAGTAAACTCGACACAAAAAGGTAGAAATTCCACAATAAAATCCATACCAGTATTTCGGTATAATGATATTGAAAGAATAATATTTCTTAAGCTTATAAACAATTTATTTAAATTGTTTACACTTTACTAAATAATGCATTTAATCATTCTAAAATATCAAACTCATAAGATTTTATCACCAATAATCAAAACCCTCATCAAAAATCTGCATATACCTCATATAGGATTCTCAAGCCATAAAATCCTATTTTCCAATTTTCTTACTTCACATAACATATTTAATTCATTTACTCATAACTAGTCCATTTTTATGAAAAATATCAAATCAGTTCCAAAAATATTTCTTTTCTGGGATTTAGCATAATATAGTCCAATATTGAACATATATTTTTCTCAGAATTTTTAAAACTCATTTACTATTTTTCATATGGCCAAAACCACCGAATATTTAGACATTTATCAAAAATTATACTTTTGTCCAAAAATTCTGAAATTTACAGAGTATACTTCTATCATACACATGTACTCCCAATAAAAATTTTATCAATTTTAGAGTTAACCACAAGGAATTATAAGCGGTTACTTTTAAAATAGTCTTTTCTCATAAAATTCATAACTCTCAATCTATACATCCAAAAATCACCATTTTTGGACACAATAAAGAAAACTCATCAAAATATCATTTTGAATTTTTCCAGAATTTTTGAAGATCAGAAAAATTACGAAACTGAAAATCATAACAACCCTTAAAATACATTACTATCTCTTACCTCAAAAGAGCAGTACTTCTGACTGGATATCGGATATGATGCTGAAAGAAACTTGCACTAATGAATAGCAACTCACCAAGTATCTAAAAACTTACAAAATATACTTCATAATATAGAGAGAGAAAGAGAGAAAGCTTATGTTTCTTGTGACGCCCCCAGAATAGGTATACAACACCCATTCTGAGTTGCCAAATACATGGTACAGAAAGCAAACTACAACTTCAATAAT
The DNA here is from genome assembly GCA_016801055.1 of Panax notoginseng. NCBI lineage: Eukaryota > Viridiplantae > Streptophyta > Magnoliopsida > Apiales > Araliaceae > Panax > Panax notoginseng. The sequence continues at coordinate 12,312,243 of CM029017.1, read as the reverse complement.
ACAATTGTCGTGCAAAATACGACAACACATACTGTGAGTTTAAATACAAATATTGTCTTCTAGACAATATCCACACTCAAATAAATCCTCATTACAATTATTCAAACACTATTTTACAGAAATAGTGAGGACTGCTAATACATCTTTCTAGAACCATCACTCCATACCCCGACTAGATCCTGCTATGTTCTCACCTCCTGAGAAGAAAAATGGAACAAAAAGAAAAAGGGTGAGCTCAACTAGCCCAGTAAAGAATATTATGACTAAGATAATATACAACAAATTATCGTTAGTCTTCAACAGGGAAAAATCTGATAGAATATAATCGACAACAAGTTTTAGATCAACAACTGCAGCGGAAACAGCAAACCATTAGAAGAGTCAAGTAGAGAAAGAATTCTACTATCTTCTAAGATTTAAAAGTCCATCATCAATATTTTATCCCTGTAACATCAATTAATAATCATCTTTATCCAAATATTCATCTTTGCACTACAGGCCAAAGATATTCATTTGTATCACCTGTCGGTCATGTTCATCTCAACACCTGTTCATCTTTGCACTACAGGCCAAAGATATTCATCAAGTAATCATACATCTTTGCACTACAGGCCAAAGATATTCAGTAATATCATCATTTAGGACTGAGGATGATGAAAAATATCTTAAAGAGAACGAATCCAGTGAGACAGAAGGACAAATAGTAGGGATTCGTATAACAGTTTATCCAAGATCAATAATACTTCATAATAATCAATTGTGAAGCAGAATTCAAAAATAAAGATCAAAACATGGATACAATCAAAGATAGTAACCATAATAGACATCTTGGACAAAAAGAGAAAATTTTATTTTTCGGTGAATAGTGCCGTATTCGTGAATAGTACCGTATACGTGAATAGTGCCGTATACGTGAATAGTAACCCCGACACAAAAAGTTCCAAATTTGATAAAAACTCATATCAATATTTCAGCATAATGATATTGAAGAAAATAATATCATTAAGAAGAAAATAATATCCCTTACCTCAAAATATCAGTACTTCTGGTCGGAATACCGGTATAAGGCTGAAAGAAACTTGCTCTGATGAATAGAAACTCTCAAAGTATCTAAATACTCACAAAATACACTCAATAATCTAGAGAGAGAAAGAGAGAAAACTTGTTTCTGGTGTGATTTTCAATTCTAACTTAGCCCTCTATTTATAGGAAAATTTTGGTAGGTTTGACCTGCAACCTGATGGCTTTACCTGCTACTATTCCCACCCACCACATTTGAAATATAATTCAGCACATTTCTTCACCAACCACAAGTGGGGCCCACCAATTCTAGAATTTTCCACCAAAATGATAAACTCCGAAAATTCAACAATTTCTGAACCAGTCATCTTGTAAAATTCGTAATAAATCATACGTTCATTTTTAACGGTTCAAAATTTGTGGACATATACTCAACTTATATATGTATAACATATCCAAAAATTACCACGATCCAACGGTCGGATTAAAAATTATAACCCCCGCAAACTATCTCAAAAACCCTGATTTTTAATACCTCCATTCCGACAAAAATACTGATAAAAACCTCAACATTAACTCCTTCATTTTTAACCACAAAAATATATCCCTCATTTATATCCACATAAAATAAATATTTCCTTATCATATGAATCAATAATTAATTATTCACAAATAATATTACAGAATCACATTTATGACAACCAGGCCGTTCCCAGGAAAGAGGGGGCTTTCCAATAAGGATTTCTCCTTACTGGCGCGCAATTAGATGACCAAACCTCTCCTTAGACAGAACTTTCTAGACATTGCCAATAATGTTATCTAATAATATTATTCAAATAATATGAATTATTGATCTGATAAATGAAAATACTGTGCAGCAACAATTATTGAAACAACAATAATATAAAATATCAACGCAGCAATTATTGAATCAATAAAATAAAATATTGAATAATAACTACTGTAACAATTATTGAGTAGTGCCTTCTTACGTAAGAATCAATAATTGGTGCAATACCGTGTGCTACTGTATTTTAACCACCGGGTATTCCAACAGTATTAACGGTAACAACTACGCCGTTATTTATAAACAACTTATACTTGTCGTTTTCTTCATCCAATCGCTTTCCGTTATGGGGCCCACACAAGGCTGCGCCGTCGTACGAATATTCCCCGACAGCAAGAATATTCCACGACCAAACGAATATTCCCCGACAAAATGAATATTTTATAACCACTTGCTTATTTTGCAAAATTTGCACATTTCACCCATAACCAAAGTATTATATCAAATTAACCCCTTATTATTCACAATAATATTTAGAGAAAATTTGATTTTATTCATTAATAAGTTGGGGTCTTACAACCTCCCCTCCTTATGAAATTTCGTCCTCGAAATTGACGTACGTACCTGATGTTTCAAAAAGGTGAGGATACCTCGCTTTCATTTCTGATTCCAACTCCCAGGTCATTTCTTCAATAGCATGGTTTCTCCACAAAACCTTAACTTGTGGTATAACCTTCGTGCGTAGGACATGCTCTTTCCTATCCAAGATCTTAACAGGTACCTCCTCGTACGTTAAATCTTCAGCTATCTCGTCTGGTTCTAACTCAATAATGTGGTTCGGGTCTTTAACATATTTACGAAGCATAGATATGTGAAAAACATTATGAACACGAGACATGCTTGGAGGTAATGCGAGTCTATATGCCACATTTCCTATTCGCTCAAGAATCTCAAATGGACCAACAAATCTTGGATTGAGCTTTCCTCTCTTCCCAAATCTTGTAACTCCCTTCCATGGTGCAACACGTAACAATACATGATCCCCAATATTAAATTCCACGTCCTTCCGATGAAGATCCGCATAACTCTTTTGTCGATCCTGTGCCGTTTGTATACGTTGTCGAATCGTTTGGATCTTCTCTGTAGTAATGCGTACCAATTCTGGTCCCAACAATGTTGCTTCACCCACCTCGTCCCAGCATACTGGAGAACGACATTTTCTTCCATACAACGCCTCAAATGGAGCCATACCTATGCTCGCCTGATAACTGTTGTTGTAGGAGAATTCCACCAATGGTAGGTACTTATCCCAACTCCCTTTGAGATCTAAGACACAAAGTCTTAATAGATCTTCAAGAGTTTGAATAGTCCTCTCTGATTGTCCGTCCGTTTGAGGATGGTATGCTGAACTGAATCGTAAATCCGTGCCCATAGCTTTCTGCAAGCTAACCCAAAATCGTGAAGTGAATCTTGGGTCACGATCCGAAACTATGGATACTGGCATGCCATGCAATCTCACAATCTCGTTCACGTACATACTAGCAAGACGTTCAAGGGAATAAGTCTCACGTATCGGCAAGAAATGAGCGGACTTGGTTAATCTATCAACAATAACCCAAATCGCATCTATGCCTTGAGAAACCTTGGGAAGACCCGTAACAAAATCCATAGTAATGTGTTCCCACTTCCATTTCGGGATCTCAAGTGGTTGCAATGGACCCTTTGGCACTTGATGCTCCGCCTTTACACGTTGACAAGTTAAACACCTCGAGATAAACTCCGCGATCTCTCTTTTCATATTGCTCCACCAAAATGTATGTCGAAGATCGTGATACATTTTGGTACTCCCAGGATGGATTGCAAACGGTGTGTTGTGTGCCTCCATCATTATTCTATGCTTCAAGTCAAAATCGTTAGGAACACAAAGTCTGGAGTTGACTCGAAGTATTCCTTCTTCATCGATTCTTGCTTCTGGAATAGCACCTTCTTGCACTTTCTTCTTCATACGCATCAGCTCCATGTCCGTAGCTTGAGCAGCTTTAACTTTATCGATTAAAGTCGGTTCTACTCGTATATTTGATATCATCATGTGGGTACTTGGAGCCTTCATCTCTATCTCCATCCTTTGCAAGTCATACAAAATGGGCCTTTGTGTTAAAAATATTGCACTCGTACCCGCATATGATCTTCTACTCAATGCGTCAGCTACTACGTTTGCTTTTCCAGGATGATATTGGATGGTATGATCGTAATCTTTCAACAGCTCGAGCCAACGTCGCTGCCGCATGTTGAGTTCCTTTTGGGTGAAGAAATATTTGAGGCTTTTATGATCTGTATAGATCTCCACTTTCTCCCCATACAGGTAGTGTCTCCAGATCTTCAACGCAAAAACGACTGCTGCCAACTCCAAATCATGAGTAGGATAATTCCTCTCATATTCTTTGAGTTGTCGTGAGGCATAGGCTATGACTTTCCCATGTTGCATGAGAACACATCCTAACCCTTTGCCTGAAGCATCGCTGTAGATAACAAATCCATCCGAACCAGATGGTATTGTCAAAACAGGTGCCGAAATGAGTCTCCTCTTGAGTTCTTGGAAACTCTTCTCGCATTCCTCACTCCATACGAATTTTGTATCTTTCCGAGTCAGCTGAGTTAACGGAGTAGCGATTCGAGAAAATCCTTCCACAAATCTCCGATAATAACCAGCTAAGCCCAGAAAGCTACGTACTTCGGTTACCGACTTCGGTTGCTCCCAACTTTGTATGGCTTCAATCTTCGCCGGGTCGACAGATACTCCATGTTTTGACACCACGTGCCCAAGGAATGCTACTTCCTCAAGCCAGAACTCGCATTTCTTCAGTTTGGCATATAGCTTGTTTTCACGAAGCCTTTGCAGTACCAGCTTCAAATGGCGCTCATGATCTTCACGGCTTTTGGAATAGATGAGGATGTCATCAATAAAGACAACAACGAACTGATCCAAATATTCTTTGAATACACGGTTCATCATATCCATGAAGGCAGCAGGAGCATTAGTCAATCCAAAAGACATTACTAAGAATTCATAATGCCCGTACCGAGTTCTGAAGGCAGTCTTTGGAATATCCTCAGTTTTAATCTTCAGCTGATGATATCCAGAACGAAGATCGATCTTTGAAAAGAATTGTGCTCCTTGCAACTGGTCAAACAGGTCATCAATGCGAGGTAGCGGATACCTATTCTTGATGGTGACATGGTTCAATTCTCGATAGTCAATACAAAGTCGCATACTCCCGTCTTTCTTCTTTACGAATAAAACAGGAGCACCCCAAGGAGACGTACTAGGACGAATAAAACCGATGTCCAACAACTCCTGTAGTTGGACTTTTAACTCCTGAAGTTCAATAGGAGCCATTCGATATGGGGTTTTAGAAATGGGCTTTGTACCGGGTTCAAGGTCAATAAAGAATTCAATTTCTCGTTTCGGGGGTAGACCGGGAAGTTCTTCAGGAAATACATCGGGAAATTCTCTAACAATAGAAATATTATTCAAATCTGACTTGTCTTTGTTCAAATCCATAACATGGGCTAAGAAAGCTTGACATCCGTTTTTCAATAAACGAATAGCTTTGTGGCTTGATATGACAGTGACTGATTTTAGTGGTTTAGTAGTTTGAATTCGTATGACAGGTTGGTTAGGAATATGAAAACTAACAACCTTACGAAAACAATCAATTTTAGCATGATGAGTGGTTAACCAATCAATTCCTAAAATCACATCAAAAGCAAGTATCTTTAAAGAGATAAGATCAACAGGTAATGTGATAGTGCCAACTTGGATCATGCAAGATTTATAAACTGTAGATGTAACGAAGGTTTCACCCAACGGAGTTTCAACAGATAAGTTAAAGTCCAATTTCTCCGGAGTCAAGTTTAAACGTTGAGCACAAGCAGGAGAGATAAAAGAATGGGTAGAACCGGTATCTAGTAAAGTATAAACTTCGCAAGAATTCAAGATTAGCTTACCCGTGATCACCTCGTTCGGGTTTCTCGCGTTTTGGCCAGTAACGACAAACGCCCTTCCAGGAACCGCTGATTTCGACTTATCCGGGATAACTTTTGGAGTCACCATCCCCGCTGAACTTGGTTTTGCTACAGAACACTCTCGAGCTATATGACCTTCCTTTCCACAGTTATAACATACCTTGGATTGTTGTGGGCAGTTTGGGCTGATATGTCCCTCTTTTCCACATTTGTAACATACGACCGGTGGTCGTTCTCCTCCCCTAGAAACAGTTGATGTTTGTGCTGACGTCTTCACGTTATCATTGTTGTACCTTCTCTTCTTGAAATCTCCTCCCGACTCGCTCCTTCTATTATCACGACCACGATTACCACCAGAGTGGTTACCGCTTTTGTCCGAATGTTTTCCTCCCTGCTGGTTTTCATTGCTTCGATGACTGCCGCCACCGGTATGACCCTGGTTGTGGTCCCTCGGTTGCACATACTCATTATCTCGCTCTAATAATTGAGCCCTGTTTACAACATCTGAATATAAAGAAAATTTATGAGAGATAAGATATTGCCGAATCTCGGGTTTTAGACCTCTCAGAAACATCCTTGTCATTCGTTCCTCATTTTCGACCAAATGAGGTGCAAACCTGGATAACTCTGCAAACTTCGCCTCGTACTGGGACACCGTCATGTTGTTTTGTTCCAGTCTAATAAACTCAACCTCCTTCATATGACGAATACTTTCAGGAAAGTACTTGTCATTGAACAGTTTTTGAAATGTTTCCCAGGACATGTTGAGTGCGTCAGGCTGGGTACGCTTCACAGACTCCCACCAGTAGTCTGCCTCACCGCGGAACATAAATGTGGCGAATGGAACCTTCTGTTCCTCCGTGCATCCCAAGACATCAAATATCTTGGTAATTTGCTTGACCCACGTTTCCGCCATGATCGGATCCGGCTTTCCCTTAAATTCTGGTGGTCCCAATTCTTTGAACTGCTTAGCTGTGACAAACCGCGCGTTGTTATCATTTCCACCCGTATTCTGCACACGAGTCTCCCTCGTCTGATTTTGCATGAACTGCAAAAAGCTCCTAAACATTCCATCATTCATCGTTTGCTCGGTAACGTTGTTTACAGGAGGAATATTGCCTTCCTGTTGCACGTTCCCCTGGGTAGTGATCAAAGGTGTCTCCACGGTCTGATTTACTCCATTATTAACGTTCTCAGCTGCCATTCTTAAATACTGCCATAAAACAAGGGTTAATAGTCATGTCATATATTATCCCTATACTCTGACCGACCAAATAAACACCAAATAAACTTAGTCAGGTCATACTAGCGAAGGAATTCCCCGTCTCTCCTCTCCTAGTTCTTGTCTCACATCTCAGCCAGGGATCATATCCCTAAGCTCTGATACCAACTGTGACGCCCCCAGAATAGGTATACAACACCCATTCTGAGTCGCCAAATACATGGTACAGAAAGCAAACTACAACTTCAATAATACAATTGTCGTGCAAAATACGACAACACATACTGTGAGTTTAAATACAAATATTGTCTTCTAGACAATATCCACACTCAAATAAATCCTCATTACAATTATTCAAACACTATTTTACAGAAATAGTGAGGACTGCTAATACATCTTTCTAGAACCATCACTCCATACCCCGACTAGATCCTGCTATGTTCTCACCTCCTGAGAAGAAAAATGGAACAAAAAGGAAAAGGGTGAGCTCAACTAGCCCAGTAAAGAATATTATGACTAAGATAATATACAACAAATTATCGTTAGTCTTCAACAGGGAAAAATCTGATAGAATATAATCGACAACAAGTTTTAGATCAACAACTGCAGCGGAAACAGCAAACCATTAGAAGAGTCAAGTAGAGAAAGAATTCTACTATCTTCTAAGATTTAAAAGTCCATCATCAATATTTTATCCCTGTAACATCAATTAATAATCATCTTTATCCAAATATTCATCTTTGCACTACAGGCCAAAGATATTCATTTGTATCACCTGTCGGTCATGTTCATCTCAACACCTGTTCATCTTTGCACTACAGGCCAAAGATATTCATCAAGTAATCATACATCTTTGCACTACAGGCCAAAGATATTCAGTAATATCATCATTTAGGACTGAGGATGATGAAAAATATCTTAAAGAGAACGAATCCAATGAGACAGAAGGACAAATAGTAGGGATTCGTATAACAGTTTATCCAAGATCAATAATACTTCATAATAATCAATTGTGAAGCAGAATTCAAAAATAAAGATCAAAACATGGATACAATCAAAGATAGTAACCATAATAGACATCTTGGACAAAAAGAGAAAATTTTATTTTTCGGTGAATAGTGCCGTATTCGTGAATAGTGCCGTATACGTGAATAGTGCCGTATACGTGAATAGTAACCCCGACACAAAAAGTTCCAAATTTGATAAAAACTCATATCAATATTTCAGCATAATGATATTGAAGAAAATAATATCATTAAGAAGAAAATAATATCCCTTACCTCAAAATATCAGTACTTCTGGTCGGAATACCGGTATAAGGCTGAAAGAAACTTGCTCTGATGAATAGAAACTCTCAAAGTATCTAAATACTCACAAAATACACTCAATAATCTAGAGAGAGAAAGAGAGAAAACTTGTTTCTGGTGTGATTTTCAATTCTAACTTAGCCCTCTATTTATAGGAAAATTTTGGTAGGTTTGACCTGCAACCTGATGGCTTTACCTGCTACTATTCCCACCCACCACATTTGAAATATAATTCAGCACATTTCTTCACCAACCACAAGTGGGGCCCACCAATTCTAGAATTTTCCACCAAAATGATAAACTCCGAAAATTCAACAATTTCTGAACCAGTCATCTTGTAAAATTCGTAATAAATCATACGTTCATTTTTAACGGTTCAAAATTTGTGGACATATACTCAACTTATATATGTATAACATATCCAAAAATTACCACGATCCAACGGTCGGATTAAAAATTATAACCCCCGCAAACTATCTCAAAAACCCTGATTTTTAATACCTCCATTCCGACAAAAATACTGACAAAAACCTCAACATTAACTCCTTCATTTTTAACCACAAAAATATATCCCTCATTTATATCCACATAAAATAAATATTTCCTTATCATATGAATCAATAATTAATTATTCACAAATAATATTACAGAATCACATTTATGACAACCAGGCCGTTCCCAGGAAAGAGGGGGCTTTCCAATAAGGATTTCTCCTTACTGGCGCGCAATTAGATGACCAAACCTCTCCTTAGACAGAACTTTCTAGACATTGCCAATAATGTTATCTAATAATATTATTCAAATAATATGAATTATTGATCTGATAAATGAAAATACTGTGCAGCAACAATTATTGAAACAACAATAATATAAAATATCAACGCAGCAATTATTGAATCAATAAAATAAAATATTGAATAATAACTACTGTAACAATTATTGAGTAGTGCCTTCTTACGTAAGAATCAATAATTGGTGCAATACCGTGTGCTACTGTATTTTAACCACCGGGTATTCCAACAGTATTAACGGTAACAACTACGCCGTTATTTATAAACAACTTATACTTGTCGTTTTCTTCATCCAATCGCTTTCCGTTATGGGGCCCACACAAGGCTGCGCCGTCGTACGAATATTCCCCGACAGCAAGAATATTCCACGACCAAACGAATATTTCCCGACAAAATGAATATTTTATAACCACTTGCTTATTTTGTAAAATTTGCACATTTCACCCATAACCAGAGTATTATATCAAATTAACCCCTTATTATTCACAATAATATTTAAAGAAAATTTGATTTTATTCATTAATAAGTTGGGGTCTTACATTTCTGGTGTGATTTTTAATTCTAACTTAGCCCTCTATTTATAGGAAAATTTTGGTAGGTTTGACCTGCAACCTGATGGCTTTACCTGCTACTATTCCCACCCACCACATTTGAAATATAATTCAGCACATTTCTTCACCAACCACAAGTGGGGCCCACCAATTCTAGAATTTTCCACCAAAATGATAAACTCCGAAAATTCAACAATTTCTGAACCAGTCATCTCGTAAAATTCATAATAAATCATACGTTCATTTTTAACGGTTCAAAATTTGTGGGCATATACTCAACTTATATATGTATAACATATCCAAAAATTACCACGATCCAACGGTCGGATTAAAAATTATAACCCCCGCAAAATATCTCAAAAACCCTGATTTTTAATACCTCCATTCCGACAAAAATACGGATAAAAATCTCAACATTAACTCCTTCATTTTTTAACCACAAAAATATATCCCTCACTTATATCCACATAAAATAAATATTTTCTTATCATATGAATCAATAATTAATTATTCACAAATAATATTACAGAATCACATTTATGACAACCAGGCCGTTCCCAGGAAAGAGGGGGCTTTCCAATAAGGATTTCTCCTTACTGGCGCGCAATTAGATGACCAAACCTCTCCTTAGACAGAACTTTCTAGACATTGCCAATAATGCTATCTAATAATACTATTCAAATAATATGAATTATTGATCTGATAATGGGAAATACTGTGCAGCAACAATTATTGAACAACAATAATACAAAATTTCAACGTAGCAATTATTGAATCAATAAAATAAAATATTGAACAGTAATTACTGTAACAATTATTGAGTAGTGCCTTCTTACGTAAGAATCAATAATTTCAAAAATACTATGCAATACCATGTGCTACTGTGCAATAACGCGTATTACTGTATTTTAACCACCGGGTATTCCAACAGTGTTAACGGTAACAACTACGCCGTTATTTGTAAAAACTCAAATTTGTCGTTTTCTTCACCCGACAGTTATTCTGTTATGGGGTCCACAAATGGCTGCGCCGTCGTACGAATATTCCCGACAGAAAGAATATTCCACGACCAAACGAATATTCCCCGACAACAATGATTATTTTATAACCACTTGCTTATTTTGAAAAAAAATCATATTTCACTCATAACTTTAAATTTTTATCAATTTAACCATTTACTGAATAGTAATTATAAGAAAAATTGAATACTTTTATTTCATAAAATTCGGGGTCTTACAATTTTATCATTATATTGATTTTTAGTTTAAGCATAATCTTTTTTAATATTGATCATGTATATATAGTTAAGGAAATTATGTATCAAATGGGTGACTATGTTCATTAGAAATTTAATTATTTAAATAAATAAAAATAAGACCATCTTCAAATGGAAAGAGTATTAGAGATAATTAATATATATTATGTAGTTTTCTTCTTTATTTTCTTATTCTTTCTTGCGCATTAAAAAGTGTTTTAATTGTAGTTAAACCGTAGACCTATTTAAAATAAATAAATAAATTTAAGGAGAGTGTTTTAATTAGTAGTAGTTAATTTCTAGCCTATATCAAAGCCTAAGGACCTAAAATCCAAGTTTTGCCTTATTATTATATATGTATATATGCATATAGATATATAAATATACAGATTTATGTCTATTAGTACAATGCATGTTTTTAGATTTGACGATGACGTGTAATTAATGAATATTTATAATCAGTAGCTTTTGTATAGTCCTTAAAATAAAATTGGTGTAAAAGGACTTAGTTTAGAGATCATACTTATTAGATTGATCTATTTCGCAGAGTAAACCTGATGTATAGAACTTAAGTCTAAGTAGTTGGAGATAGTAGAACCTACTGATCATAGTTCTGAAGATTTTGGAGTATGTTGATAATCGTAGAGCTTGCATGCTGATTATAGATATGAAGATCGTAGAGCTAGAACTACTAGTACTCTAAGTTTATTGAATTGTCAAGTCAAATTTCGAGTTCGTAGAGTACAAGTAATGATCGAAGAAATAGAGCAAAGCTAGAGATCGTCAAGCTAAGAAGAAACGAAGAATTAATCTTTCAAAACTAATTAATAGAAGCATCGTAAAGTGCACTGAAGTTGAGTATAAAATGTACAGTCTACCTAGTCAGATACTATACGACTGAACACTTAACTCTATAATTAGGAAAATCGTTGAGTGCATCAGTTCTGACATGGACTGACAATGCTAATATTTGTAGAGTAAAGACCCAAGAAATTTGTTAAAACCCTTAAAAATAAGGAGAAGAATGACAGTTGAAGAAGTGCTTAACAACTATATTGGTGAAAAGACAGCACACACGTGCGTGTCACTCACTACAAGAAAAAACCTTAATTCCGACTGAATATTTTGTTAGAAGTAAGCTTATTCAATCGGAAGTAGCTTATTTTCAAGGGAGTATATCGTCAGAAATTCGATCGTATATATAAACGTCAGAGATAAGGTTCGTCGTAGAATAATTTGTTACTATATGATATATCATTGTTAAATATATTAACAATGATTTGTATGTGTTTTAATTTAGGCTCATGAGAATCAATATTAATAAATATTGACTTTTATAAAAAATAAAATTGTTATAAAATAATTATAAGTTACTCTAAAAAAATTCAGGATCATAAATAGTATTTTGGTTATAGTTAAATTATAAGTTTAAATACTATTTTACTATTAGGTAATAAAATAAAATCAAGAGACTTTAAAAAGTATTTTTATTAGTCGTTAAATTCTAGTCCAATAACAAAGACCAAGGGCCAAAACCTTGCTAGGTATCAAGTGGGTGACTATGTTCATTAGAAATTTAATTATTCAAATAAATAAAAATAAGACCTTCTTCAAATGAAAGGTGTACGTATTAGAGATACTTAGTACTCCCTCCGTTTCAGGATAAAAGTCTTTGTAAAACCCCAACTTATTAATGAATAAAATCAAATTTTCTTTAAATATTATTGTGAATAATAATGGGTTAATTTGATATAATACTCTGGTTATGGGTGAAATGTGTAAATTTTACAAAATAAGCAAGTGGTTATAAAATATTCATTTTGTCGGGAAATATTCGTTTGGTCGTGGAATATTCTTGCTGTCGGGGAATATTCGTACGACGGCGCAGCCTTGTGTGGGCCCCATAACGGAAAGCGATTGGATGAAGAAAACGACAAGTATAAGTTGTTTATAAATAACGGCGTAGTTGTTACCGTTAATACTGTTGGAATACCCGGTGGTTAAAATACAGTAGCACACGGTATTGCACCAATTATTGATTCTTACGTAAGAAGGCACTACTCAATAATTGTTACAGTAGTTATTATTCAATATTTTATTTTATTGATTCAATAATTGCTGCGTTGATATTTTATATTATTGTTGTTTCAATAATTGTTGCTGCACAGTATTTTCATTTATCAGATCAATAATTCATATTATTTGAATAATATTATTAGATAACATTATTGGCAATGTCTAGAAAGTTCTGTCTAAGGAGAGGTTTGGTCATCTAATTGCGCGCCAGTAAGGAGAAATCCTTATTGGAAAGCCCCCTCTTTCCTGGGAACGGCCTGGTTGTCATAAATGTGATTCTGTAATATTATTTGTGAATAATTAATTATTGATTCATATGATAAGGAAATATTTATTTTATGTGGATATAAATGAGGGATATATTTTTGTGGTTAAAAATGAAGGAGTTAATGTTGAGGTTTTTATCAGTATTTTTGTCGGAATGGAGGTATTAAAAATCAGGGTTTTTGAGATATTTTGCGGGGGTTATAATTTTTAATCCGACCGTTGGATCGTGGTAATTTTTGGATATGTTATACATATATAAGTTGAGTATATGTCCACAAATTTTGAACCGTTAAAAATGAACGTATGATTTATTATGAATTTTACAAGATGACTGGTTCAGAAATTGTTGAATTTTCGGAGTTTATCATTTTGGTGGAAAATTCTAGAATTGGTGGGCCCCACTTGTGGTTGGTGAAGAAATGTGCTGAATTATATTTCAAATGTGGTGGGTGGGAATAGTAGCAGGTAAAGCCATCAGGTTGCAGGTCAAACCTACCAAAATTTTCCTATAAATAGAGGGCTAAGTTAGAATTGAAAATCACACCAGAAACAAGTTTTCTCTCTTTCTCTCTCTAGATTATTGAGTGTATTTTGTGAGTATTTAGATACTTTGAGAGTTTCTATTCATCAGAGCAAGTTTCTTTCAGCCTTATACCGGTATTCCGACCAGAAGTACTGATATTTTGAGGTAAGGGATATTATTTTCTTCTTAATGATATTATTTTCTTCAATATCATTATGCTGAAATATTGATATGAGTTTTTATCAAATTTGGAACTTTTTGTGTCGGGGTTACTATTCACGTATACGGCACTATTCACGTATACGGCACTATTCACGAATACGGCACTATTCACCGAAAAATAAAATTTTCTCTTTTTGTCCAAGATGTCTATTATGGTTACTATCTTTGATTGTATCCATGTTTTGATCTTTATTTTTGAATTTTGCTTCACAATTGATTATTATGAAGTATTATTGATCTTGGATAAACTGTTATACGAATCCCTACTATTTGTCCTTCTGTCTCATTGGATTCGTTCTCTTTAAGATATTTTTCATCATCCTCAGTCCTAAATGATGATATTACTGAATATCTTTGGCCTGTAGTGCAAAGATGTATGATTACTTGATGAATATATGAACAGGTGTTGAGATGAACATGACCGACTGGTGATACAAATGAATATCTTTGGCCTGTAGTGCAAAGATGAATATTTGGATAAAGATGATTATTAATTGATGTTACAGGGATAAAATATTGATGATGGACTTTTAAATCTTAGAAGATAGTAGAATTCTTTCTCTACTTGACTCTTCTAATGGTTTGCTGTTTCCGCTGCAGTTGTTGATCTAAAACTTGTTGTCGATTATATTCTATCAGATTTTTCCCTGTTGAAGACTAACGATAATTTGTTGTATATTATCTTAGTCATAATATTCTTTACTGGGCTAGTTGAGCTCACCCTTTTCCTTTTTGTTCCATTTTTCTTCTCAGGAGGTGAGAACATAGCAGGATCTAGTCGGGGTATGGAGTGATGGTTCTAGAAAGATGTATTAGCAGTCCTCACTATTTCTGTAAAATAGTGTTTGAATAATTGTAATGAGGATTTATTTGAGTGTGGATATTGTCTAGAAGACAATATTTGTATTTAAACTCACAGTATGTGTTGTCGTATTTTGCACGACAATTGTATTATTGAAGTTGTAGTTTGCTTTCTGTACCATGTATTTGGCGACTCAGAATGGGTGTTGTATACCTATTCTGGGGGCGTCACAGTTGGTATCAGAGCTTAGGGATATGATCCCTGGCTGAGATGTGAGACAAGAACTAGGAGGGGAGAGACGGGGAATTCCTTCGCTAGTATGACCTGACTAAGTTTATTTGGTGTTTATTTGGTCGGTCAGAGTATAGGGATAATATATGACATGACTATTAACCCTTGTTTTATGGCAGTATTTAAGAATGGCAGCTGAGAACGTTAATAATGGAGTAAATCAGACCGTGGAGACACCTTTGATCACTACCCAGGGGAACGTGCAACAGGAAGGCAATATTCCTCCTGTAAACAACGTTACCGAGCAAACGATGAATGATGGAATGTTTAGGAGCTTTTTGCAGTTCATGCAAAATCAGACGAGGGAGACTCGTGTGCAGAATACGGGTGGAAATGATAACAACGCGCGGTTTGTCACAGCTAAGCAGTTCAAAGAATTGGGACCACCAGAATTTAAGGGAAAGCCGGATCCGATCATGGCGGAAACGTGGGTCAAGCAAATTACCAAGATATTTGATGTCTTGGGATGCACGGAGGAACAGAAGGTTCCATTCGCCACATTTATGTTCCGCGGTGAGGCAGACTACTGGTGGGAGTCTGTGAAGCGTACCCAGCCTGACGCACTCAACATGTCCTGGGAAACATTTCAAAAACTGTTCAATGACAAGTACTTTCCTGAAAGTATTCGTCATATGAAGGAGGTTGAGTTTATTAGACTGGAACAAAACAACATGACGGTGTCCCAGTACGAGGCGAAGTTTGCAGAGTTATCCAGGTTTGCACCTCATTTGGTCGAAAATGAGGAACGAATGACAAGGATGTTTCTGAGAGGTCTAAAACCCGAGATTCGGCAATATCTTATCTCTCATAAATTTTCTTTATATTCAGATGTTGTAAACAGGGCTCAATTATTAGAGCGAGATAATGAGTATGTGCAACCGAGGGACCACAACCAGGGTCATACCGGTGGCGGCAGTCATCGAAGCAATGAAAACCAGCAGGGAGGAAAATATTCGGACAAAAGCGGTAACCACTCTGGTGGTAATCGTGGTCGTGATAATAGAAGGAGCGAGTCGGGAGGAGATTTCAAGAAGAGAAGGTACAACAATGATAACGTGAAGACGTCAGCACAAACATCAACTGTTTCTAGGGGAGGAGAACGACCACCAGTCGTATGTTACAAATGTGGGAAAGAGGGACATATCAGCCCAAACTGCCCACAACAATCCAAGGTATGTTATAACTGTGGAAAGGAAGGTCATATAGCTCGAGAGTGTTCTGTAGCAAAACCAAGTTCAGCGGGGATGGTGACTCCAAAAGTTATCCCGGATAAGTCGAAATCAGCGGTTCCTGGAAGGGCGTTTGTCGTTACTGGCCAAAACGCGAGAAACCCGAACGAGGTGATCACGGGTAAGCTAATCTTGAATTCTTGCGAAGTTTATACTTTACTAGATACCGGTTCTACCCATTCTTTTATCTCTCCTGCTTGTGCTCAACGTTTAAACTTGACTCCGGAGAAATTGGACTTTAACTTATCTGTTGAAACTCCGTTGGGTGAAACCTTCGTTACATCTACAGTTTATAAATCTTGCATGATCCAAGTTGGCACTATCACATTACCTGTTGATCTTATCTCTTTAAAGATACTTGCTTTTGATGTGATTTTAGGAATTGATTGGTTAACCACTCATCATGCTAAAATTGATTGTTTTCGTAAGGTTGTTAGTTTTCATATTCCTAACCAACCTGTCATACGAATTCAAACTACTAAACCACTAAAATCAGTCACTGTCATATCAAGCCACAAAGCTATTCGTTTATTGAAAAACGGATGTCAAGCTTTCTTAGCCCATGTTATGGATTTGAACAAAGACAAGTCAGATTTGAATAATATTTCTATTGTTAGAGAATTTTCCGATGTATTTCCTGAAGAACTTCCCGGTCTACCCCCGGAACGAGAAATTGAATTCTTTATTGACCTTGAACCCGGTACAAAGCCCATTTCTAAAACCCCATATCGAATGGCTCCTATTGAACTTCAGGAGTTAAAAGTCCAACTACAGGAGTTGTTGGACATCGGTTTTATTCGTCCTAGTACGTCTCCTTGGGGTGCTCCTGTTTTATTCGTAAAGAAGAAAGACGGGAGTATGCGACTTTGTATTGACTATCGAGAATTGAACCATGTCACCATCAAGAATAGGTATCCGCTACCTCGCATTGATGACCTGTTTGACCAGTTGCAAGGAGCACAATTCTTTTCAAAGATCGATCTTCGTTCTGGATATCATCAGCTGAAGATTAAAACTGAGGATATTCCAAAGACTGCCTTCAGAACTCGGTACGGGCATTATGAATTCTTAGTAATGTCTTTTGGATTGACTAATGCTCCTGCTGCCTTCATGGATATGATGAACCGTGTATTCAAAGAATATTTGGATCAGTTCGTTGTTGTCTTTATTGATGACATCCTCATCTATTCCAAAAGCCGTGAAGATCATGAGCGCCATTTGAAGCTGGTACTGCAAAGGCTTCGTGAAAACAAGCTATATGCCAAACTGAAGAAATGCGAGTTCTGGCTTGAGGAAGTAGCATTCCTTGGGCACGTGGTGTCAAAACATGGAGTATCTGTCGACCCGGCGAAGATTGAAGCCATACAAAGTTGGGAGCAACCGAAGTCGGTAACCGAAGTACGTAGCTTTCTGGGCTTAGCTGGTTATTATCGGAGATTTGTGGAAGGATTTTCTCGAATCGCTACTCCGTTAACTCAGCTGACTCGGAAAGATACAAAATTCGTATGGAGTGAGGAATGCGAGAAGAGTTTCCAAGAACTCAAGAGGAGACTCATTTCGGCACCTGTTTTGACAATACCATCTGGTTCGGATGGATTTGTTATCTACAGCGATGCTTCAGGCAAAGGGTTAGGATGTGTTCTCATGCAACATGGGAAAGTCATAGCCTATGCCTCACGACAACTCAAAGAATATGAGAGGAATTATCCTACTCATGATTTGGAGTTGGCAGCAGTCGTTTTTGCGTTGAAGATCTGGAGACACTACCTGTATGGGGAGAAAGTGGAGATCTATACAGATCATAAAAGCCTCAAATATTTCTTCACCCAAAAGGAACTCAACATGCGGCAACGACGTTGGCTCGAGCTGTTGAAAGATTACGATCATACCATCCAATATCATCCTGGAAAAGCAAACGTAGTAGCTGACGCATTGAGTAGAAGATCATATGCGGGTACGAGTGCAATGTTTTTAACACAAAGGCCCATTTTGTATGACTTGCAAAGGATGGAGATAGAGATGAAGGCTCCAAGTACCCACATGATGATATCAAATATACGAGTAGAACCGACTTTAATCGATAAAGTTAAAGCTGCTCAAGCTACGGACATAGAGCTGATGCGTATGAAGAAGAAAGTGCAAGAAGGTGCTATTCCAGAAGCAAGAATCGATGAAGAAGGAATACTTCGAGTCAACTCCAGACTTTGTGTTCCTAACGATTTTGACTTGAAGCATAGAATAATGATGGAGGCACACAACACACCGTTTGCAATCCATCCTGGGAGTACCAAAATGTATCACGATCTTCGACATACATTTTGGTGGAGCAATATGAAAAGAGAGATCGCGGAGTTTATCTCGAGGTGTTTAACTTGTCAACGTGTAAAGGCGGAGCATCAAGTGCCAAAGGGTCCATTGCAACCACTTGAGATCCCGAAATGGAAGTGGGAACACATTACTATGGATTTTGTTACGGGTCTTCCCAAGGTTTCTCAAGGCATAGATGCGATTTGGGTTATTGTTGATAGATTAACCAAGTCCGCTCATTTCTTGCCGATACGTGAGACTTATTCCCTTGAACGTCTTGCTAGTATGTACGTGAACGAGATTGTGAGATTGCATGGCATGCCAGTATCCATAGTTTCGGATCGTGACCCAAGATTCACTTCACGATTTTGGGTTAGCTTGCAGAAAGCTATGGGCACGGATTTACGATTCAGTTCAGCATACCATCCTCAAACGGACGGACAATCAGAGAGGACTATTCAAACTCTTGAAGATCTATTAAGACTTTGTGTCTTAGATCTCAAAGGGAGTTGGGATAAGTACCTACCATTGGTGGAATTCTCCTACAACAACAGTTATCAGGCGAGCATAGGTATGGCTCCATTTGAGGCGTTGTATGGAAGAAAATGTCGTTCTCCAGTATGCTGGGACGAGGTGGGTGAAGCAACATTGTTGGGACCAGAATTGGTACGCATTACTACAGAGAAGATCCAAACGATTCGACAACGTATACAAACGGCACAGGATCGACAAAAGAGTTATGCGGATCTTCATCGGAAGGACGTGGAATTTAATATTGGGGATCATGTATTGTTACGTGTTGCACCATGGAAGGGAGTTACAAGATTTGGGAAGAGAGGAAAGCTCAATCCAAGATTTGTTGGTCCATTTGAGATTCTTGAGCGAATAGGAAATGTGGCATATAGACTCGCATTACCTCCAAGCATGTCTCGTGTTCATAATGTTTTTCACATATCTATGCTTCGTAAATATGTTAAAGACCCGAACCACATTATTGAGTTAGAACCAGACGAGATAGCTGAAGATTTAACGTACGAGGAGGTACCTGTTAAGATCTTGGATAGGAAAGAGCATGTCCTACGCACGAAGGTTATACCACAAGTTAAGGTTTTGTGGAGAAACCATGCTATTGAAGAAATGACCTGGGAGTTGGAATCAGAAATGAAAGCGAGGTATCCTCACCTTTTTGAAACATCAGGTACGTACGTCAATTTCGAGGACGAAATTTCATAAGGAGGGGAGGTTGTAAGACCCCAACTTATTAATGAATAAAATCAAATTTTCTCTAAATATTATTGTGAATAATAAGGGGTTAATTTGATATAATACTTTGGTTATGGGTGAAATGTGCAAATTTTGCAAAATAAGCAAGTGGTTATAAAATATTCATTTTGTCGGGGAATATTCGTTTGGTCGTGGAATATTCTTGCTGTCGGGGAATATTCGTACGACGGCGCAGCCTTGTGTGGGCCCCATAACGGAAAGCGATTGGATGAAGAAAACGACAAGTATAAGTTGTTTATAAATAACGGCGTAGTTGTTACCGTTAATACTGTTGGAATACCCGGTGGTTAAAATACAGTAGCACACGGTATTGCACCAATTATTGATTCTTACGTAAGAAGGCACTACTCAATAATTGTTACAGTAGTTATTATTCAATATTTTATTTTATTGATTCAATAATTGCTGCGTTGATATTTTATATTATTGTTGTTTCAATAATTGTTGCTGCACAGTATTTTCATTTATCAGATCAATAATTCATATTATTTGAATAATATTATTAGATAACATTATTGGCAATGTCTAGAAAGTTCTGTCTAAGGAGAGGTTTGGTCATCTAATTGCGCGCCAGTAAGGAGAAATCCTTATTGGAAAGCCCCCTCTTTCCTGGGAACGGCCTGGTTGTCATAAATGTGATTCTGTAATATTATTTGTGAATAATTAATTATTGATTCATATGATAAGGAAATATTTATTTTATGTGGATATAAATGAGGGATATATTTTTGTGGTTAAAAATGAAGGAGTTAATGTTGAGGTTTTTATCAGTATTTTTGTCGGAATGGAGGTATTAAAAATCAGGGTTTTTGAGATAGTTTGCGGGGGTTATAATTTTTAATCCGACCGTTGGATCGTGGTAATTTTTGGATATGTTATACATATATAAGTTGAGTATATGTCCACAAATTTTGAACCGTTAAAAATGAACGTATGATTTATTATGAATTTTACAAGATGACTGGTTCAGAAATTGTTGAATTTTCGGAGTTTATCATTTTGGTGGAAAATTCTAGAATTGGTGGGCCCCACTTGTGGTTGGTGAAGAAATGTGCTGAATTATATTTCAAATGTGGTGGGTGGGAATAGTAGCAGGTAAAGCCATCAGGTTGCAGGTCAAACCTACCAAAATTTTCCTATAAATAGAGGGCTAAGTTAGAATTGAAAATCACACCAGAAACAAGTTTTCTCTCTTTCTCTCTCTAGATTATTGAGTGTATTTTGTGAGTATTTAGATACTTTGAGAGTTTCTATTCATCAGAGCAAGTTTCTTTCAGCCTTATACCGGTATTCCGACCAGAAGTACTGATATTTTGAGGTAAGGGATATTATTTTCTTCTTAATGATATTATTTTCTTCAATATCATTATGCTGAAATATTGATATGAGTTTTTATCAAATTTGGAACTTTTTGTGTCGGGGTTACTATTCACGTATACGGCACTATTCACGTATACGGCACTATTCACGAATACGGCACTATTCACCGAAAAATAAAATTTTCTCTTTTTGTCCAAGATGTCTATTATGGTTACTATCTTTGATTGTATCCATGTTTTGATCTTTATTTTTGAATTCTGCTTCACAATTGATTATTATGAAGTATTATTGATCTTGGATAAACTGTTATACGAATCCCTACTATTTGTCCTTCTGTCTCACTGGATTCGTTCTCTTTAAGATATTTTTCATCATCCTCAGTCCTAAATGATGATATTACTGAATATCTTTGGCCTGTAGTGCAAAGATGTATGATTACTTGATGAATATCTTTGGCCTGTAGTGCAAAGATGAACAGGTGTTGAGATGAACATGACCGACAGGTGATACAAATGAATATCTTTGGCCTGTAGTGCAAAGATGAATATTTGGATAAAGATGATTATTAATTGATGTTACAGGGATAAAATATTGATGATGGACTTTTAAATCTTAGAAGATAGTAGAATTCTTTCTCTACTTGACTCTTCTAATGGTTTGCTGTTTCCGCTGCAGTTGTTGATCTAAAACTTGTTGTCGATTATATTCTATCAGATTTTTCCCTGTTGAAGACTAACGATAATTTGTTTGTATATTATCTTAGTCATAATATTCTTTACTGGGCTAGTTGAGCTCACCCTTTTTCTTTTTGTTCCATTTTTCTTCTCAGGAGGTGAGAACATAGCAGGATCTAGTCGGGGTATGGAGTGATGGTTCTAGAAAGATGTATTAGCAGTCCTCACTATTTCTGTAAAATAGTGTTTGAATAATTGTAATGAGGATTTATTTGAGTGTGGATATTGTCTAGAAGACAATATTTGTATTTAAACTCACAGTATGTGTTGTCGTATTTTGCACGACAATTGTATTATTGAAGTTGTAGTTTGCTTTCTGTACCATGTATTTGGCGACTCAGAATGGGTGTTGTATACCTATTCTGGGGGCGTCACAGTCTTGATTGACTTTTTGCGTATATTAAGGAAGAGGATAAAATGACAAAATTATCCATATTAAAATTCTCATTTAATTGTATAATTTTCTGCACATTACTAATAATGCTCCATAAATATAGATAGAGAATATAAATATAACAATTAATAATAAGGGTATTATAGGCAAATTATTGTAAAAAAATAGATCATTCAAGGTAAGTAGCTACCTGAAATAATAATAAAGACGTTTATCTTGGGACGGAGGGAGTATATATTATGTAGTTTCCTCTTTTATTTTCTCCTTTTCTTGCACATTAAAAAGTGTTTTAATTGTAATTAAATTGTAAGCCTATTCAAAATAAATAAATAAATTTAAGGAGAGTAAAATTAAAGAGAGTGTTTTAGTAATTGTTAAATTATAGTCCTATACCATAGATCAATGACCAAAAATCCAAGATATATGGAGTTCCATTCACAGCAACCGGTTGCTGTGAAACAACCCTTTTTTTGGCCTATTGATTTTATTTTTTTGCTCCAGCCGAAATTTCAACAGGCCAAAAAAAAGGTTGCTCCACAGCAACCGGTTGCTGGAACCCCTATATATATATATATATATATATATATATATATATATATATATATATATATATAACAATTAAAATTGTTTCAGCTTAATATAGCTTACTTATGTTTCAATATTTTAGTTTGTAGATAATTATGATATAATAGTAGAATAATTTGCTACTATATGATATATTATTGCTAAAGTACTATATTAACAATTATCCATAGGTGTTTTAATTTAGGCTCATGAGAATCAATATTAGTAAGACTTCTATAAAAAATAAAATTGTTATAAAATAATAAGTTACTCTAAAGTTTTTCAGTATCATAGATAATATTTTGGTTCTAGTTAAACTCTTGGTTAAAAAAGTGTTTTAATATTAGTTAATAAAATAAAATCAAGAGACTTTATAAAATATTTTAGTAGTAGTTAAATTATAGTCTCATACCAAAGATGAAAGACTAAAAAACTTAGTTTTGCCTTATTATACATGTATATAGATAGATTAGTATAGAAATTAAAAAAATACGATATATTGAGAATTCCATTCTACTCATAAATAGTTTTAAAAGTATTTCTTAAAAAAGTGATAATTGTTTAAAATGCATTAATTGGTTAATTAAATTAAGCTTGGCATTGTTGTAGTTTTAAAAACAAAATTTTCTTGGTACATAAAGAAAAATGGCAATATATTGATAATTCAATTCAATCTTAAATAATTTGAAAGCGTTTTATATAAATATTTTGGTAAGTCTACAATTTCGTACGTAACTGCAGATTATCTCAATCAATTATGATACTCACATTATTGAAAATCAAAATTCAAAAATATAATTACACATGTATTCAAGGATACTCTTTCAAAAATTAAATAAACTAATGTCATGCAAAGTTTATAATCAAATAATTATCTTCTAAAACTTGTTTATAACGTTTTAAACTTATAGCCTAATATATATAGCTTATTAAAGGAAATTGCACCAAATAATATATTATCAACTTATATGTTGTAAGTTGCTTAAAAACATATTTAAGTTAAACAATATAATTGGATACAAGTAAATGGGTGTTTGTTTAGAGCTGAATGGAGTTGAATGGTTAAATGACTGAATCGGTCAGTCTTTCAGTACGTTTATTTTGAATAAAAATTGTCTGAATGGCTGAATCGGTCAGATTTTTAGGATAAATGGCCAAGTATAATTTTTATGGCGGAATGGCTGAATGAAGTATTTAATATTTAATTTTTTATATAATATTAACTATTATATTAAGTAATATTAAATAAATTAACAATAATTTTGATTTTTTTCAGATGGCCATAATAAAAATCTGTTATTTAGATGTTTCATACATGTCAATTATCAAACTATTTTTTTCATTCAATATTCAGAATTATGCTTTATTCAGCTCATTCAGATTACTTAAACATTCAGAACTATTTCATGCAGTTTTATCAGACACCCCTTAAGTTGTACCGTAAAAGACATTTCAGTACTACAACACCGCTCTACCAGATAAGTTATAAAGTTTAATTAGGAAAAAATAATTTTGTTTTTCAAATTAATTTGTTTGGATTCAATTCGAATTGACATTATATTAGTTTTTTAAAAAATTCTAAAAGTAAATTTTAAAATTTTTAGAATTTAAAAGGCAGCTCCCCTCTTAGTTTTCTAACGAAATCTAGTTATCTGTATCCATAAAAACTAATGTAAAAGTCTTAAAATTACTCTCTTTTTTGTGATAAAATTACTTTAAACTCTAAGAAGAAAAAGTTAAAAACTAAATATAAACAAACCTATCCCAAATGCTTTTAATAATAGAAATTATGGGTGTTGATACTCTTGGGAGAAACTAAAATTTGGTGTTTTTGAAGTTATATTTTAGGAGTTAGCATGAAGTTAATTTTGATTAATTGATCAATATAATGTTCACGTACTGGTTGAGGGGTGTTTTCTCTCTAGTAATGCTACTATCACATAAAACTGCTCACATACACTGATCACATACATATTGGTATAGTCCACATGACTAGCTCTACACGTAGGTCATACCAATATGCATATAAGTGTATGTGAGCGGTTTTTATGTAATAATATACTTATTATTTTCTCTCTGCGTGTTAGCACTGTATTGATCAATTGGTCAACTGGTCAACTTACTATAAAATTAATTTTATAATAACCACATCCATATATTTATGTCTAAATTTATTATACATTAAATCATTATTCTTCTTCATTTAAGTATTTTTTTTTCACAATTCTATTCTATTAGTAAAAGTCCCCAAACAAACGGATCCGACTATGGTATCTTGATGCTCACATTTTAGGTAACCATACTAGCTACTAGGAGTACTGATTTAGACTTGGAATTAGTGCTGCCAACTATGTATTTGTCTAGTATATACCTGACAAAATATAGATTTGGTTTTATTTTGATTTACATAAAATGGTTATGGGTCCAAATAAGAACTAAAATTATATTATCTATTTTTAATATAATTTGTATGGGTTGAATCCAAATGGTTATAATTTTAATATAGGTCAATCCATATTTTATTTTTTTAAAATTTATGTACTTTCTCTCTTCCCAATTCTCATCTTCCTTTATTTAATTATCTCTAAAATAGATTAATAAAATATTGATAATAATATACTAAATATTATATTAGATTAACTAAATATTATTTATTTTGGGTGGGGTGTTCATAATAAGTAAATATTTTATTTTATTTTGAAAGAGAGTGTATACATAATTATTGAATTTTTTTTTTGAAAGTGGGGGTGAGAATGTATATATAATCACTAAATATTTTTTTTAGATGGGGTGGGGATGTATACATAATCACTAAATATTATTTTTTTGGAGATAGGGGTGCGGCGGGGGTAGGGGGCGGGGTGGGATTGGGGTGCGGGTGTATAAATAATTACCAAATATTTTTTTTGGAGGTGGGGGTGAGCCGGGTGGTGTATACATAATCACTAAATATTACTCCATATGTCCAAGATAAAAGTTCTGGTAGATTTTTCACTTATATTAAGAAGATGAATGAAATGACAAAATTACCCATAATAATATGTCATTAATTATTTTCAATGTAGGTGACAGAGTGACTTTCTAGCTTTTCAATTCAAAATATTTTTAGCACATAACTAATTATACTTATTAAATATAGAGAGATAATTAAAATAATAAAAGTATAATATATTTAATGTTACCGGTATAATAGAAAAAAATATGTAAAAATTTGATTATTAAAGAAAAGTGAATATTTAACATGGGACTGCTCAAAATAATAATAAAGACTTTTATCATGGGACGGAAGGAGTATATTTTTTTGGGTTGGGGTTGGGGTGGGGGTGGAGTATATATATAATCAATAAATATTATTTTTTGGGGAGAGGGGAGAGGGGGTGGGGGTGGGGGCGGACGGGGGGGGGGGGCAGGTGGGAGGTAGTTTAATTACTTTAGATAAAATATTGATTAAGTTATGTCCATAGTGAAATTATATATACTAAATTCATAAGTGTGCTTAAAGGTGTAAACGAGTCGAACCGGAGCGAACAGAGAGCTACTCGAATTCGACTCAAAATGATAAATTCGTACTCGAATTCGAATTATATTTGAAAAATCATACTCAGATTCGACTCAATTCAAATATTTATTACTCGAATTCGATCCAACTCTACTCGAATAGTTATTCAAACTACTCGCGAGCTTCAAGTTCAAGCTCGAATTCGAGTCTCCACATAATAACTAGTTTTATAATAAATATAATTATAAATTGAATATGTTATTTTACTTAAAAATGAGAAAATATATTTATTATTACACTTTACAAATATACAATCACAATTAAAATTAAAAACAAAATAAAATAATAACTAATTATCCTAATTTGATTTAAGTTTGTATATATTATAAGAGAATGTATCGAACATCTAATCGAATATGTATTAACCGAGTATGTATCGAATCACATTCAAAAATTCGAATAGTTTGAATCTTAAACGAGTCGAGTATAGCCTTACTTAGATTTTACTCATACTTTTTTCATATTTGAATCATATTATTAACGAATTCGAGTCTCGCTCGTATTTTTTCAACTCTAGCCCGAATCGAGACTGAATTGTGTTGGCTCGTTTACAACCTTAAGTGTTCTGTATCTACACAAATATGTCAAAATTTTCATATTTTAAAAACACTAGTTTAGCAGTATTATAGAATATGGGTCAAAACTAGTTAAATTAGTTCCAACTCATATTTGTAATTAATAATTTGTTTCCAAACTGAACTAATCCATAACCTAATTAAAAACTAGTTGACCAACCCAGTAGGTCGAAGTGATTTTAGTTAACTATATAATTTTCAACCTAAATTGTCAGGTCTAGTCTGGTAGCCTGTATTTCCACTCTTTGTGTGCTTACTTTTCATTATTCAAGACTTATAATACCCCGCCGTCCCTTTTTTTTAGAATTGTACATAAGTATTACTATTTAAGAAATAATTGTATAATATGAAGTATAATTGAAAAAAGAGAGTGTTATTTATTGGACAAAAAATATTAAGAGAATCATAATTATATTTTATATTTGAAGTAATATTGAAAACTAATCAATTAATGCTTAGTTGAAATTTTCAATCGACATATACTAAGAGACAAAAACACTTTTGTAAAACGACTTATATTAAGGGATAAAATGAATACCTAATTAGATTGGTACTTTCGTACCGGCATGGTTTTTTTTATAAAGTTTATATTTTTTAAATTTATATATTATACAGAGATATTTATATATGTATAGATAAATTTTAAAATGATAAATAATATTTAATAGGTCTATTAGTTTTCACAAATAGTTTTTAAATTATGTTATACATATATGACATATATGCATGTATATAAAGGACTCAATTATCATGAAGTTAACTTCATGATAAGTTGGTCAATTAACTACTACAGTGCTGACACGCAAAGAGAAAACTCACCTTCCGACCTGCGTGTCGATATTATATTAATTAATTGATAAAAATTAATTTCATACTAACCGCTCTGGTATATAAGATGTCCACGTATCAAGGAACCTTCCTTAAATATTTTTGGATTTTGTTATTTTTAGTAGAGGATAAATAATAAAAGTGCTTTCAAAAATAAAAATATTCTCCGACTTTAATTCTATATATAGATATTCTCTCTGGCTCCATTAAAAGGGACCGAACAGGTTCTAATAGTTTCCACCCGTACTTGGCGGGAAGTTTGACCAATCTGTCCTTTTTGGATTGTGAAAAACATGGTTGTCTATTACTCTCTTCCATAATTCAAAAGGTTTTCCTTTTGGAGTAGTCACGGGCATCCTTCTTATCTCGCTTGCTTTATCTAAATCCCCCTCTCTCTCTATACTTGTAAGTCATGAATTTATATATATATATATATATATATATATATATATATATACACACACACACACACACACATATATGTATTCACTTGCTGTTTTTTGATTATTAGAAAGATAAATTTTGGTTTATATGGAAAAATTGGAAATCATAAATATTGCAGGCATTATTTGATTTGATGGGCCGATGTTTATTCAAGAAGATTTGATCAATTGTATTTTATATTAGAGGTAAATTTTGCCTTCTACCCTGATAATTCAACGTTATATAAGCTTTTAATATCTTAATTGTGGGCAATTCATAGTTCGATGAACTGTGTGCATCAGATGTAAGAGTTTCTTTTTAATTTGATGTTAAAAATGTCCAGCAACTAGTGTCGCTGAAGCAAGTGAAAACGCATTGTGTTTTTGGTCTGGCGGCATTATTTAGTGCATAAATATTTAACAGATGTTCTTTAGAATTTGGATTTTTCCCAGAAATTTGAATTGTGATTGGAAAAGGATTTAGAAAATCCCCTCGTAATATAATTGTAAGATTGGGTTTTATGTTGATTTCCATGAACACATCATATGAGATTTTAGGGCTTTAGTGAATTGTATACCTCTTTTTATCGATTATGACAACTCGAATTCCTGAGATATGGTTGGTTCTATCCTATTTTCTGTATATGCCCATTTTTGTTCTACCTCACAAACACCTTTCTTTTTTTTCCTTTTTTGTTTCTGTAGATAATCTACATCAAAGTAGCAGCATTTTGAGTAATTGAGTGCTCATATAAATATTAGCCTTTCCAAGATGGAGGAGGGTCGCCTTAAGGACAATCAGTCGACAAAATCAGACGAAAAAATGAGCAAAAACATGAAGAAATTCCTACTAGTACTAAACTGTGTGATGCTAAGCATAGGCAACTGCATCGCTCCCCTAACGAATCGCCTCTATTTTGTGAAAGGCGGAAACAGAACATGGCTAGCTTGTGCATTAGAAACAGCTGGGTTCCCATTCCTCATATTCCCAATACTGGGCTCTTACATTTATCGTCGAAAATATGGGGGCCCAAAAACCAGGCTTTTCTTCATCACCCCTGATCTCATTATACCTTGTGTAATCATAGGCATTCTAACTGGTGCAGATGATTATATGGATAGTGCTGGTGTTGCTAAGCTTCCTGTCTCAACTTATTCTCTTGTATTGGCTAGCCAATTGGGCTTCACTGCCTTTTTTGCTTGGATTTTGGTTAAGCAGAAGTTCACTTTTTTGCATATTAATTCCATATTTTTGTTGACTGCTGGAGCTGTGGTGCTTGCGTTTCATTCTGGTTCTGATGTTCCGGATAATGAAACCAAAAAGGACTATATCATAGGATTTTTAATGACTGTTGGAGCCGCGATTTTGTATGGGTTTGTGCTACCAGTGATAGAGCTATTGTATAAGAAAGTTAAGCAGCCCATTACTTATGCTCTGGTCATGGAGATGCAGCTGGTTATGGCCTTCTCTGCTACCGCCTTCTGCATGATTGGAATGTTAATTAACCATGACTTTCCGGTATGCATTTTTTCTCTCTGTCTCTCAGCAATAGAACATTTAACTTGGATATTGATTTCATGAAGTTGTCATACTTTGGTCTTGATCATATGTAAGTTCATAACTTTTTGTTGCATTTGTTATAGAAACAGTTTCATTTGTTATTTTTGTCATCTAGCACCCTTTTTGGACCAATACAAATGCATCATTTGCCAAATGCTACAAAAAGTTATGGACTTGCATATGCCGACAACTTCATGGAATCGTATCCATATAATTCACTCGACTTATTGGCACTTTGAGCTAGCATTAGAGTAATTTTGTGATATGCTTAGTTTAATGTGGATGTTTGGTGAAGTTAAAATGGTCGATCAATCTGTCAATGTTATATAAAAATTTTACATGTGTATAGTTGTTACATTGTTGAATAACAAAAGTCATTGTATGCAACTCTGTGCTAAGACAGATGCAACATTTTCCTATAGCCTTGATAGATGACTTGACAATTTTTAACTTAACTGAACCAAACCCGTTAATATTCAACAGTTTTTCTATGAAGAAGAATTTTTTTTTACTTACAAAACTATGTAAACTTAATTCTAATGTGACAATGACAACTTCGAAAAAGGGTTGTAGATTACTCAAATTAAAAAGTAAAGAACGTGCGTACAGTTTTAAAATATTTGTACATACCCCAAATGAACCACATCATTCTGTTTGTAAGTTTTGTATAGGTATTCTGTTTTCTTATAACTACTAGTTCCTTGCAGGCAATTCCCAGAGAGGCAAATACATACGAGCTCGGGAAAGGCTTATATTATTTGGTACTAGTGGGGGATGCATTTCTTTGGCAACTATTTTTCTTGGGAGCAGTTGGAGTCATTTTCTGTGACACCTCATTGCTCTCTGGTGTCATAATCGCCGCTCTCCTGCCCTTGTCGGAGGTCTTGGCTGTTTTTATCTTCCACGAGAAATTCACAATTGAAAAAGGGTTTTCCCTCTGTCTCGCTCTTTGGGGCTTTGTGTCTTATTTTCTTGGAGAATTCCAAGAAAATAAGAAGCAGCAGCGTGATGCAGAAAATACTAAGCCTCTAGATAGTGTTGAAGTAGTATCCGGTCTAAACTAGTTAACCACTTTTAGCTATTTATATTTAGTAGTTTGAGATTATTAACTGGCTTAGCTATCTCCTTTTTTTAATGATGGCAACTTGTAGCTAGGCTTCTTTCTTTTTATTTTGAGAAAAGATTGATATACCATTTAAACTTATAAATTGTGGGTGATGCTTGATTTATGAAGACCCCCTTTTCTATCCTTTGGTTTGGCTATAGTTGGTTACTTGTCAAAATATTTGTGTAGTTTGTTGAAAATGGTTTAGCAGATGATGAAATTAATGGAAGAGTTGCATTCTGATTCAGCAGATGATGAGTGTGGGAAATGAATGAATGAATGATAATAGGCAAATGAAGTTTGTTCTGCTTTTATATTCTCGACTTTACATGTTTTACATAGTTTCTGTTAGAAGAATCATGCCAACTAGAAGTACATACGGACCCAATTAGCTTTTGCAACATTTGTGGCTAGCTGTACTGTTTGCTGTGTTTGAACTTTCAAACGTGTCGTATCATTTTTCAACAATGTTTATTTCAAAATAATAGTAAATGAGGAGGGAGAAAGTGTTGTAGAGACCGAGAGCCATTGACTCGGTGGTATTCTATGCCTCTTGCCAAGCAAGAGGTCCTAGAATTTGTGAGCCTTGGACCTGAAAAAGTCTCATTTGTAGTCCCAAGCCATTAGAAATCCCAATGGATTATTAAAAGGTACCTTTAGTTAGCAGCTTCTCTCCCATTCCTTTTTTATGTGCTGTGCTTACCAAACTGGTGAAAAATCCCACTAGTCCGGCTCGTTTTCAGGATAGCTGAAGTTAATTACTTCAACATTAATTAGAATACTTTCACATAAAAAACTATTAAAAAAATCCTATATATACTTGAAAATTAAAATAGATTTGTAGGTGATTGACTCCTTTCTGCATACTAGTAAGTAGTAAGTATACAATGATCCTGTAAGAAGTAGTCATAACATATTTATATAGTAGATGCTCTATTATTGTAGTTGGGAAGTCAAACATATAAATAAATTGCATATATACAGAACTGGTTTTTAAAAAATAAAAAACAAAACATATATATAACCCAGAGTTTAACTCCAAATTATAATTCAATTCCGACTAAATATATGTAATTTTTTTCTATATTAAACATTTTCATTTTCTAAAATATTAATTTGGCCTAAATACAATTTATTACATGAAATACTATCATATTCATGATTAGGCCTTCAAAGAATTTGGGCTTACACTTTACTACATCAAGTGTCTAATTTGATACAATTTAGCTCCCAATTTTAGAATCCGGCCAAAATTGGCTGGAATACTTGATTTTTCGGCCAGATACCGTATACAATACGAGCTAATAACACTTATGTTACATCAAGTACCACCAAATTTATAATTTACTACATCAAGTACCTAATTCGTATAAAATTTGTATAAAAACTTATTTTGACGTATTAAATATGTATAAATCCTTCTAAATAATTATTATATATTACATTATTAAAATTAAATATTAATACAAAGATGGCCAAATATATTTTTTTAATTTTAAAATTTAAAAAAAGACTTAATTACCAAAAAAATCAATAAACTTTTAAACATACAAATTATATTTTTAACACGAATAACATTAAACTTTTAAAAAATTGACAAAAGTGCCCAAAATTTAATTAACTAAATAATACCCTTCTTATATTGGAAGAGCTTACAAAAGGAGGATGAAAAAAATTGAAAAAGAACAAAATGACTCATGCTCTCTCTTCTCTCTTTCTCTTCCCTAATCTTTCAAATTATTTTGTTCCTTCAAATTTGGAAATTTTAACAAATTGTATGTATAAATTTACAATTTAAATCTTGCAAATTATAAATTTTACGTCTTAAATTTTATAAATTGTATCAACAAATTTTACAACTTAAATCTTGCAAATTATAAATTATATCATAAATTATAAATTTTACGTCTCAAAGTTTATAAATTATATCACAACTTAAATTTTACAAATTGTATTTATAATTTTTATAATTTTATTTATAAATATTTATAATTTTAAATTTCATTAATTAAAAAAAATGACTCATTTGCTCTCTCTCTTCCCCAATCATTCAAATTGTTTTGTTCCTTTCAATTTGGAAATTTTAACAAATTGTATGTATAAATTTTACAAATTATATCACAACTTAAATTTTACAAATTTTATTTATAATTTTAATAATTTTATTTATAATATTAATTTAATAAATTGAAAAAGAAAAAAGAAAAGAAATAACCTATTTGCTCTCTCCCTCTTCTCTAATCTTTCAAATTGTTTTGTTCCTTCAAATTTGGAAATTTTAAAAAATTGTATGTATAAATTTTACAAATTAAATATTACAAATTATAAATTTTATGTCTTAAATTTTACAAATTGTATGTATAAATTTTACAACTTAAATCTTGCAAATTATAAATTTTATGTCTTAAATTTTACAAATTGTATGAATAAATTTTATAACTTAAATCTTGCAAATTATATATTATAAATTTTATGTCTTAAATTTTACTAATTGTATGTATAAATTTTACAACTTAAATCTTGCAAATTATAAATTATATCATAAATTTTAAATTTTATGTCTTAAATTTTAAAAATTGTACGTATAAATTTTACAAATTAAATCTTGCAAATTATAAATTATATCATAAATTATAAATTTTACGTCTTAATTTTTACAAATTATATCACAACTTAAATTTTACAAATTGTATTTATAATTTTATTTATAAGTTTAAATTGTATTTATAATTTTATACCTTATTTTTACGGTATTAGTTACTTTTTGTAAAGGGCTAAAAAATATTATAATTATAATTTTAAATTTTTAATAATTTTAATTTTTTCTTTTGGGGGTCGAATCATGAATATGGTGATACTTGATATAACAGAATTGTAAATAGTCCCTTTTTAACTTAAGTCAAAACATATATTTATACGGTCAACTAGTATTAAATACATAAAATCCGATCAGATTCTTGGGCGGGTCGAGTATTCCGACCAATTTTGGCCGGATTCGAAAATTAGGGGCTAAATTATATTGTATCAAATTCGGTATTTGATTTAGTAAATTGTGAGCCCAAATTCTTTGGGGGTCAAATTATGAATTTGATAGTATTTTATGTAATAGAAGTGTAATTAGCCCTATTAATTTTCTCCAATCTAGACCCATCCTAAATTTTATGTTACGTTTGGATTGGAGGAATAAAGGTGAGAATGAAATGACTCATTTTTATAAAATGAAAAATATTATGTTTGGTTGCTCTATCGAAATGGAATAAACTATTCTTATTTCTTAATTTTTTGCTTTGAGGAGAGTATGAAATGACTCAGTCTAGCTATAATGAAAATGAATAATTCGACTCTCCATATATTCCATTCAATTATAAAATGTTGCTACTTGTGGGTTGTGACTTGTGAGGCTTGAACACAAGACTTGTAAGTAAATAAATAAGAGTTCAAACCAACTAAGCTACAACTATTTGTTTTTAATACAATCTTCAATATATTATTTCTTTATTTTTGTTCAAATTTTACTATTCTTAAAAAGTAAAACTAATTACTAGAATTACTAATTACTAATTACTGGAAATATTGATGTTAATAATAAATGTTTATTGATGTTCAAGACTTGAATTATTTGAGATAATTACTGGAGTTAAATAGTGACATATCAATCTATTAATCTAGTCTCATTTTATGATTATAGGTTTTGTAATACGGATTATTACTAATCTGATTAACTATAAATATTTTTTATAAAAAAGAAGAATATGACTTATACGAAGTAACATCTATTTCATTAGTCAGCCTCCCAAAAGAATGTGCAAAAATTCCTGACACTAGTCCATTTCTCACAAATATCAGAAAGTCTAGGGGACCGGGATTTTTCAACCGGGATAGTGACCGGCCGAAATTTTATTTTTATTTTTTGTTTTTGATTACAAAATAATTAATGTGATTTATTAGAACTGAAATTTTTATAAAATGCAGTGATTAGGTGTAATTTGGATACACGTAAAAAACAGGATTGTACAGACTGTATAACCCTATTTTTTACGTGTATCCAAATAACACCTAAATCACTGCATTTTGTAAAAAATTCAATTCTAATAAATCACATTAATTATTTTGTAGTCAAAAGCAAAAAATAAAAATACAAAAAAAATTCCGACCGGTCGCTACCCCAGTCGGAAAATCCCGGTCCCTCTAGAAGAACTCCACAAATATTGTTCATGCATTAAGAATATCACAGATATAACCTCCACTTCCAGTACACATACTAAATAAGCAGCAACACGTCATATGGCAATAAGAATAAATCTGATTAGGTGTTTAGGTTGCAAGTAATGCATAATTGGGGAATTTTTTTGATACAGAGGTAAATAGTTTATGCTTTTTCCCAGATTTGAAATGTTTTTTCCAAAAAAGGTTATGCAACTATTCATAGTAAAAGCATGTGTAATTACTAGTAATTCAGAAAAAGAAATGCTTTCAGGAGATTTAGATGATATTAATAGTGTTCACTATCAATGGAAATAAAACTGATAGTTACTGCTGATAATGCATTTCAGTGTGCTCAACTTCTATGCAAAAGAACCAAATGCATCGATTTAAAAAAACCAACTTCTATGTCAGGTGTAACAAGATTTAAAAAAAAAAGGAAAGGAAGAAGCTCGCGGGCTGGGCCGACCCGGCCCAACCCGGGTCACGGGGCTTACAATTTTAGCTCACCAAAACCCGATTCATTTTGGCCCGGTCCGTCGTTGGCCCGACACGCTCTCGGTTCAGCCCGTTTCGACCGTTTGCCAGGTCTAAATCCAAACATAACATTATTCTTCAGTCTGTCCACTCTCTTAAGCTATCTATTTAAATTATAAATAAAAAAAATGATAAATTTTTTATTTTTGCTATTTAATCTATCTATATTACTTTAATTATAATTTGCTTATATTGTCTCCGTTAAGGTTGATAGTCATATAGATGCAACTTGCAAGTGATAAAACACGCATGCAGGTTCGCGTGACCCACTAAGTTAATGCTCTTATACTTGAATCTCCACCAATGCCTTTCACTATTTTTGACATCTATTTATTTATTCATTTTTGAGTATAAAAAATGCTTGCGTATAAAATTATCATCTAATTTTTAAAAATAAAAATACAGTCTTTTTCCCTAACTTCAAAGTTTGGCAGAACTAAGATCTTAAATTAGGCAGATCCCAAGATCACGCATTATTATTATTTCATCAAAAAGCTAGCTAGCCTAAAATCACACCAAGCAAACATATCAATTCCCATTTGATCCCTCCTCCATTTTTCCACCATGGCCAAACTCCTACCCCTACAGGTACCACCAGAAAGAAAAAACTCCTCCACCCCAAGAAACCACCACCACCGCCCCATCTCCGCCGTCTCTCTCTACTCCCCAAAACTCTCCGTCTGCCTCCTCGCCACCTGCGTAACCCTCTTCGTCCTCTTCCAAATCCAATCCCTCCAAACCCCACTATCCATTTCTCCCATCGCCTCACCATCACCTTCTCCATGGACCTTCATGCAAAATTTGCAACACGTAATCATCAACACAACCTTAACTTTCCACAACTGCACCCAAACTCTAATATCACCAACGGAAAAACTCCGTGAAAGCGTTACGTTCCTCCCCCTTAAGGACCTCCGTTATGCCCACACTGCCCAACAAGGCCACACGTGGTTCATGAGCTCTATGTATGATACACACGAAAATGGTGAAGTACAATACCAACAATTCCCTTCACAATCTTCAAAAGGTAGGGTTTTATGCATTAAAGGCCGCGATAATCATGACGGTGCATGGAATTCCTATGCACTTGCATGGCCAGAAGCATTACCACAAAATGCCACACTTTTAAAAGGGTTAACTTTTGTTTCATATAATCATTACAATTATGATAATATATGGCATGGTTTATCCGCTGTGGTTCCATTTGTTGCATGGCATATTAAAAATGAGTGTGAGGTGCCCTCTAGGTGGATTTTGTACCATTGGGGGGAAATCAGGGTTAATATAGGGAGTTGGTTGAGGAATTTAATGGAGGCTACTTATTCTGAAACCTTAAATATTGAAGGGTTTGAAGGGTTTGGGGACGACGAACCGGTTTGTTTTGAGAAAGCGGTGGTGATGAGGCATAATGAAGGGGGAATGTCTAGGGAAAAGAGGATGGAGGTTTATGATTTGATGAGGTGCAAGGCTCAGGTTTATTGTAATGTGAGTTTGGAGGGTGGTGGTGAAGGTAGGATTGGGATGACTATGTTTATGAGGACCGGAGCGAGGTCGTTTAGGAAGGAATCCGAGGTGGTTCGGATATTTGCTGGGGAGTGCCGGAAAGTGGAAGGTTGCCGGTTGATGGTGGCTCATTCCAACAATCTCACTTTCTGTGAGCAGGTTAGTATATGGTTATATTCTTGCTGCTTCTTGGAAATAACTCTTTTCTTTTTAATAACTCTATTTTTTAAATTGTTAATTGCACAATTTTGTTAGTTTCTACATTTAAAGATTGTACTCCCTTTTTACCCAAAAAAAAAATTGTACTCCCTTCCACAAAAAGATCTTTGATGTTAATGTCGTCAAATGACAAGATATCGTCAAGTTTATCATTACAATTTTATTATCATGTCATTGCTAACTTGACAAGTTCACCAAAATCTTATAGAAAGAGCAGTCATGCATCTTTTAGCCTTAAATACTTGTATTTTGGCTATTTGTCTAAAAATAGATAGAACTAAAACAATTTGTAATAAAATAAATAGTACTACAAAAAAAACTAACCATGTAATAAACTTGGGAGTATTTAGTGGACAATTATAATATTAAAAAAAATTTATTTTTTTACTTTTTTGAACGCCCTGTGCATGTTATTCAATTAATCCTTCCTTGGGAATAGTTTTTGAACACTTATTAATTAATATTTTTTTAAAAATCCACAACTTTTCCCATCTCACATAATTCCACCGTATATTTCGTGTCACTAATTTCCAGAAATGATGCACAAAAATTAAATAATGTTAATTGATTAATTATATTTATACAGGTTCAACTGATGAGTTCAACTGACATTTTGGTATCACCACACGGGGCACAACTAACCAACATGTTCCTAATGGATAGAAATAGTAGTGTTATGGAGTTCTTCCCCAAAGGCTGGCTAAAACTCGCCGGTGTTGGCCAATTCGTCTACCATTGGATCGCCAGCTGGTCCGGGATGAAACACCGGGGTGCATGGCGGGACCCTGACGGTGATCATTGTCCGTATCCGGATGATGATCGCCGTTGCATGTCCATTTATAAAAGCAGCAAAATTGGAACCAATGAGACATATTTTGGCGAGTGGGCGAAAAATGTTCTTCATGAAGTGAAGATGAACAAAATTGAGGAAGCTTCAAAAGGAAAAACAACTAGTATTACTCGTGGATGTGCTTGTAGTTAACTAATTTTTATCTTATTGTTGAGCATAATTCCCGTTTTCTTTTTCTTTCTTTTTTTTTTAATTTTTTTTATCTTTAATATAGTTGAAAAATAAAATACAAATGTTTTAGAGTTTTAATCATATAATGTGTAATTATGAATTATAATTCATTGAGATACTTATCATAATGTTCAATACGTCCAATATATAAATATATATATATATATATATATATATATATATATTTGAATTTTTGAGCTTTTTATTTTAATTTTTTTAAGTGCCGAAACGTAACATAAAAATTTAACAAATATATGTATCTTAAAAAGCATGGTACATAAAAGAACATTATGAAGTGGAAATATCAGTGTCCTAAAATTAGGAGGATATTAATGCAAGAGAGGAGTCAAATTCAGCTGAAACTACCCTTGTCCGTGTACAAGCACAATGACACAAGGGCGGGCGTGGGAAGAGACATAGATCCTCAACTCCTACTCTTACTGGCCCCATTCTTTCTTAAATGAGTACCTATCAACAAAATAATATTCACTCGCTCCCTTAATATAAGACGTTTCAGTGTTATATATAAATATTAAAAAAATAATTATATAACATTAAATATAATATTAATTGTCTATATTATCTTTGTATTAGAAAAATAGAGTGTTGTTTATTAATTGGGTAAAAAAT
Source organism: Panax notoginseng (assembly GCA_016801055.1). Taxonomy (NCBI): domain Eukaryota; kingdom Viridiplantae; phylum Streptophyta; class Magnoliopsida; order Apiales; family Araliaceae; genus Panax; species Panax notoginseng. Next base: position 12,273,108 of record CM029017.1, on the reverse strand, counting down.
AAAAAGAGAACTAAATTTATATTTAATACTTGGGTTAATATTGAAAACTAAACAATTAATGTTTAAAATTCCAAAACGTCTTATATTAAAGGACAAAAATATTTATCTAAATCGTCTTATATTAAGGGACAGATGGAGTATTCCTAATTAGTTATTACTAGCACATCTATGCATGTGTGGGGTTTATATCTATAAAAGACTTATATATATTTATATATATATATATATATATATATATATATATATATATATATATATATATAGATGGAGCTCATCCATTGTTAGAGACACTATTTCAGCAATTAGATATGTAACCGTACATAGCATATTTCAATGACTAAGGATAAAGTAAATAAAAACCATGCCCTTAGTAGGAACAGGGGCATGTAAAAACTGACTAGCAGCGCGAGTAAAATCATTTTTATCCCTATTTTTAAAAATAATAAAGGTCCTACGGCACGCTTAGACCTGTCAAACGGGCCCAAAACCCGCGGGCCGCGTCGGTCTGCCTGTCAAAAAGTTGGTTTTGGGCTGTATTTTTTTTGCTCACAAAAATCCGGACCTTTTTTGCCCGGCCCGTTCAAAGCCCGGCCCGGCCCGCCCGCTGGTTTTGCGAGTTCAAAAAAGTACAAAAAAATAGGCATAAACCACCTTCGACCCGCGGGCCGACCCGACCCGCCCGTGAGCCCGCGGGCTATGAACTTACTTTTTTGGCCCGTGAAAATCCGAGCCTTTTTGGCCCGGCCCGTTTTGACCCTGCTCGGCCATGGCCTGAACCCGCCCGCCCGCCCGTCTGTCCGCCCGTTTGCTACCTCTAGGCACGCTAGTAGGAGTAGTAGTAGGTCAAACGATGTCGTCTTGCCTGCTGTTGCTCCTACTAGTATAATATGTTGCACCGATCACAAATTGAAAAAGGGTGGTCTTTTGTTGATTTTCTAGCTTTTTGTAGGAACACCAATCTTCTCTTCTTCTTAGCAATAGCAAACAGATCTGAAAAAAAAATAAGAACAAATCTCTGGAGAAAGAAATAAGATCCGAGTCCTGCCGCTAGTAAGAATAGTGACAAGCAAAACTACATCATTTGACTTGTCGCTACTCCTACTAAGTAGCGATAAGGCCGATATTACTAGCGATAAGGCCTTTATTATTTTTAAAAACATGGATCATGCTATGGACAATCAGAAATAGAATTGTTGGAATAGTGTCTCCATTAATCATTTCTTATATATGGATGGGCTCCCACACACACACACACACACACACACACACATATATATATATATATATATATATGTGTGTGTGTGTGTGTGTGTGTGGGGGGGGGGGTGGTGGTGATTATGGGTGGTTGCTTTTAGGCCATGTCTACTATAATAATTCATTCCTAATCCCATCTTATATCTTGAACTAATGAAATTAAAGTTCCGTTTTTACTAAAACAAAAGAGTTCATTCCATGATCACAGCGGACGATGTTGAAAATTAAAAGGAGTTAAAACTTAAATTTAATAAATCTATGCCATATAAATTGTATAGAAAAGAGTTGTATTAGTGAAAAATTTACTATTTTGTCAGGTGTCCCAAATTTTATTAATCGGATAAAGTTACACTAAATTCCAATTATAGTGTAGCTCTAGCATGCACAAACCATTGGAACGTACATAGGCATGTTTAGTTATAAGTTATCACTAGTACCCGTAACATACATGTTACATGTATAAATTAATAAGTTAAATGTTTATTTATTTAAAATAAATAGATATTTAATTTGAAATTATCTAAAATAATAATAAATATTTTTATCTTTGGACGAAGTTAGAGAGTAATATAACTAAAATGATAAGAACAAAAGACGGGAAAAAATGGACACAATTACACCAAGCGGCCATGATTAATGATCATGATCATTTCTATGTGGTTAGGTTGGAAGTGGTTAGCATAAAATTTATTTTAGGGTAAGTTGGTCAATTGACTAATAGAGTACTAACACGCATGCGATGTTGTATGTGTATCAGTATTCTATTGGTCAATTGACTAACTTATTAAAAAAAATAATTTCATGCTAACCGGATCCAGTTAGGTTAGATACCCATTTCTATATGATTATTATAAATAAATATTTGTTACTTATTTCCAATTCTTGAAATTGAAAAAGAAAAGAAAATTTTGCCAGGAACGATTAGACTTGTTATATGATTGCCAAGAATCCGACATATTATTCTCTTTCTTCAATTGTTTAATATCACTCTTTGGACCGGAAGGAAGAGAGAAATATCAAATATATGAAGTTGATTGAATAATTGAAACCCCATTTTCATCATTCACTTGAGCTAACTATGATTGGGGCCCATTCTCCTTATCTTTCATCACTGTCCTCCTGTCCTGTTGGAGGTCTATGTTACTGTCATGGCATTTTGCTATTTTTATTATTTTTTTCCCAATATGTCTATGCAAACACAATTTTTTATTGTAGTTTAATATATATATATATATATATATATATATATATATATATATATATATATATATTAATTGGCTCATCCAAAGTTAAGAATTCCATCTTATACTCCTTCCGTCCCTGTTTAAATGACGTTTTAGAGTTTTTTATTTGTCCTTAATTAATTAACGTTTGTTCAAATTTAGGAAAATTAATGACAATTTTTTCAAAATTACCCCTCATTACTCTACCTATTTTTTTGGTACTTTAAACTCTTGTGCTATGATAAATTAATGATTTAAAGGTATTATAGACAATTGAGTACTATATTTAATGCTTTTCAATCATTATCTTAATTCTTGTGCTCATCTTTAAAAGGTCATTTAAATAGAGACGGAGAGAGTATAATAATCTACCTATCAAATCTCTCGTTAATTAGTCCTAGGTAATTAGAGGGACATATATATATATATATATATATATATATATATATATATATATATATATATATATATATATCACTCTAGTTGCTTATTTATCTTTTTAGTTGTTATGAGTTATTAGAATCGACAAGAAAGTAGCAAGTGTACAAGTATGGTGAGCCTTTTTGCTGCTTAGTCGGTAGTTAAATGAGGGTTTAGTTCTTATCATCTCTTTATCCTGTTGTCTTTAACAGCACCTTAACATAACCATTATAACATAACGTTTCTTGGCCCAGCGGTAACTTTTCTCTTATGAGTTCGATTCTTGAGTATGTGAGTGTGATGTATGTGAAAATTAGTAAAAATAAACATAATGAGTATTTCTAAGTTGGTCAATATCTCAACTTTCTTTTATTTTTAAATCTTTATTATATGTTGTTAGCAGTGGGCGAAGCCAGGAAATTTTATCAGTGAAATCGAAATTATTACTGAGTTATAAATAATCTGGCAGGGGTTTGGAGGCAGCCCCCCGAGCCAATTTTTTTTAATACTTTATACTTTCGAGTATATATATATATATATATATATATATATATATATTATAATAAAAATATAATGAGTAATAATATATGGTATATATACACTATATTGACTCATACTAGACTTTTTTAATCATAATTGTTCATAAGTAAGTAATTCATTATTTATTTTTAAAAATAATATAAATTAGATTATTATTTAGTTTAAAATATTATAGAGAGATACATATATTAAGAGGATATGAGTCATATGTGATTAAAATTTGATTGACAAAGTTATAAATTTTTAATTTTGACACCGTATAATAGAAAATTTATAAAATTTTAGTGGGGCCAATTTATATATAATACTTAAAAATTTTAAAATTTACCTTATATTATAAAACAATTTTTTTTTTCAGTAGGGGCGATTAACCCCAGAGCACTCTATGTGGCTTCGCCACTGGTTGTTAGTGCACTAGATATTAGATGTAGGAAATTGATATTTTTGCATGTATTTTTGATATTTTCACATAATTTTCTTTCATGTATTCGACTTTCATGTGAGAGAAGACAATGTGAAAATATCAAAAACGCATGTGAAAATAATACTCCACTAATGTATGAAAGTTCTTAACATTTAGAAACAATAAAATCACAATGAAAATAATAATAATAATAATAGTAATATAATTAATATTATAAATGAAAAACCTAGCTTCTCTTTTCTCTCAACAAAATCTTCATATTTTTATATTTTTAGATACGGGGAGGGTCTATAATTTATACTAAAGAGATCCGCACTCAAGTTTTTTCTTTCGTTCTTAATTTTAATTGCTCATCTTCTCCTTTTATGGGAGTTTCATTACCCTTTTATGGAATCTTATTCTCCTAGTGTGAGATTTTATCATTCTACGGAACCTTTTTTCAGGTTTATAAATTATAATCTATCCATGGAGGAAGTTTGATTTGCACTAATCGGAGAAGATAAATTTTTTCAAATTTGGGTGTTGGTTTATTACGACGGTCTTCTTTGTCGTTATTGGTGTTGAAGAATTGCTCAAGTATATTTTTTTTGTCTATTATTCGCTCTGTTCTTTAATATAAGTCGTTTTAGAGAAATGTTTTTGTTCCTTAGTATAAGTCGTTTTAGAATTTCAAGTAAGCATTAATTGCTTAGTTTCCAATATTACCCAAGTATTAAATGTAACTTTGGTTCTCTCACTATTTTCTATCCAATAAATAGCTATATCTCTTATTCCAATACAAGGACAATATAGACAATTGATATTATAGTTAATGTTATACAATTATTACCTTAATACTTGTGTATAATTCTAAAACGACCTATATTAAAGAACGGAGAGACAATTGATATTTATGTCCCCGAATTTCGGGTTTCAACTTAGAAATGAAGAAGGTATAACTTCAATTCTATTGACTTTGTAACTCGATTCATTTATCAAAAAAAAAAGGGTTGGGTGGGGATGGTGGGTCAATGTTTAATAACAGAATATATTGAGTTATCAAATCAAGCCTCATACAATCATGCAAGTATCTTTAAATAGATAAAGGTTATAGGCCTAAGCCAAAAGGAATTTAGCTCAATGGACAAAGATCTCATCAGCTTTTCTTTTCTTCTCTTCCAAAAGTGCATATGCTCCTAACTACAGCTATTTCAGGCCATGTTTGATGTTGGGCATGGCACATCAATTCTGGCATGTTATATAAACTCCAATTAATGCAGCTTAGCTTTCATGAACAGGGTCACACTTATGGTTCTAATTTCTAAATCAGTCACTACAAGAACAATTCAACAGACTTTAGGGTCCCATTTCCACAACTTTCTCAAATATTAGAAGGAATTGTATTGTGCATTGTAGTCCATTTATCAAAAAGTGTAGTACAAATTATCATGATTGTATTCATTAAATTAGTAATGGCCCTCAAGGCTCACACTTCCAATTTTCATGATATTAATGTAGTTAAATTCTCAAATCTGGCCACCAATTCCACTTTGGATCAGCTGCCAGTATTGAACTATAATAAAAGGATTCAAAAAAATAAGGGTGCCATCCAATATTGCTAAAGAAGTATATGTCTTTCTGAAAATGAGAGTTTTATTTGACTCGTCTTCATAAACACCCCTTATGCTAAATTTTAATATACGCAAGGAAAATGTCATATTGTGATGGAGGAGTATAAAACTGTTAAACCAAAAAAGAAATTGTTCAAAGCATTAGTTGAATAAGGAGAATACAGATATGTTGTTCTTTTCTGTATCTTATCATGTGTATTAATGTTAAGTGTTATTGTCAAGATCTTTCCACGCACCACAATCACGTAAAGTACGCTCAATCTTGCACAGTAAACACGTCAATACCAGAGGCTTGACGGCTTAGACCGTCGGAGAATAGTTCCGGCGTAAGAGTAAGTACATGTCATCACAACAATAGAGGAAAAATAAAGTCTAGTATCTTGAGAGAGAAAAGAATCAGTTACCCTCTATTGTGTGTTATCCCTGCTATCATATAACCCATCTCCGGTTTTGCGTGCCACCGACTCCCCTGACACCACCCCCTAACGATAGCTCACCTACTAATCCCATCACCTTTGTCCACCGCCGGCCAATTCAATTACATCCTCATTAATGCCATGCAGAAGATGATAGTCAACTATCATCCTTCATCATTACCGGTCAAAGCCCAATTCAAACCATTACATCCCTAATGGTTAGGCCCAATGACCCGGTCCAATAATTTCAGGACCCAATGGAAATAACCCAGCATTTTGGCCCAATGGTCCAACCCACTATACACAAAATATCATGGCCCAACATTAAGTAATACTTATTTATTTAAAAATTAACTGTAAATAAATAATTATATTACACAACTAGAGATGATCAGCGATGTAACAAAACATTTGAACTTGAGGGTTAAATGCTTTCTAAGTCACTGTACTATAGATCGACTTACAAATGGGTTACTGAACTTTTTTTTCTTACAGTCAACTTACTGAACTTTAGTTTACTAACAAAAATTTAAATTTTTGTAACAGAAGTTAATTAATTGGACGAAAAAATGACGTGTAAAATGAAGGGTCCCACTAAATCCTAGCTGGAGCCTACCTGTAACTTATTTTAACACCTAAGCTATAGCCCACCCATGAAAAACTAACCTACCCAACAAAGATCCGATCCATGCCCTCTTTTTCCTCCATCTCCCTGCCTCTCTCTATGCGGTCAACCCGTTTCCCCTCCTTCCCTTTCCCTTCCCTTCGGCCCACCAACCTCATGCCTTTCTCTCCACCTTTATGCTTGGTGACTGTTTAGCTTTACCGGCGGCTAAATTAAAAACCTCCCTAAAATTAATTTTTCCGATCTATGCAAGCCGAGTCCGAGGGACTGTAGATCGTGTGGTTCATTGTCTCGAATAGTAGGGAGTATGTTTTTGTAGTTCAGGGCTTGGAGTGCTGATTTTTAATGGTGGATGCTGGGGCTATTTTTGGGGTCTCGGATCTGGGTGGTTTCGAGTTTTGATGTTTGGTCGTGAGGGGTTTGTTTAGGATCTAGGTTCTTCCGCGACATATATATATATTGATTCCGTACATATAGACAAATACACATAATTTCTCTCCCTATTTTCTCTCTGCAGTTGTTTACAGATTCGTTGAAATCCAGTTTGTGGTCGTCAGATTCGCATGTGACGCCCCCAAAATAGGTATACAACACTCATTCTGAGTCGCCAAATACATGGTACAAAAAACAAACTACAGCTTCAATAATACAATTGTCGTGCAAAATACGACAACACATACTGTGAGTTTAAATACAAATATTGTCTTCTAGATAATATCCACACTCAAATAAGTCCTCATTACAATTATTCAAACACTATTTTACAGAAATAGTGAGAACAGCTAAAACATCTTTCTAGAACCATCACTCCATACCCCGACTAGATCCTGCTATGTTCTCACCTCCTGAGAAGAAAAATGGAACAAAAAAAAGGGTGAGCTCAACTAGCTCAGTAAAGAATATTATGACTAAGATAACATACAACAAATTATCGTTAGTCTTCAACAGGGAAAAATCTGATAGAATATAATCGACAACAAGTTTTAGATCAACAACTGCAGCGGAAACAGCAAACCATTAGAAGAGTCAAGTAGAGAAATAATTCTACTATCTTCTAAGATTTAAAAGTCCATCATCAATATTTTATCCCTGTAACATCAATTAATAATCATCTTTATCCAAATATTCATCTTTGCACTACAGGCCAAAGATATTCATTTGTATCACCTGTCAGTCATGTTCATCTCAACACCTGTTCATCTTTGCACTACAGGCCAAAGATATTCATCAGGTAATCATACATCTTTGCACTACAGGCCAAAGATATTCAGTAATATCATCATTTAGGACTGAGGATGATGAAAAATATCTTAAAGAGAACGAATCCAATGAGACAGAAGGACAAATAGTAGGGATTCGTATAACAGTTTATCCAAGATCAATAATACTTCATAATAATCAATTGTGAAGCAGAATTCAAAAATAAAGATCAAAACATGGATACAATCAAAGATAGTATCCATAATAGACATCTTGGACAAAAAGGAAAAATTTTATTTTTCGATGAATAGTGTCGTATACGTGAATAGTGCCGTATACGTGAATAGTACCGTATACGTGAATAGTAAGCCCGACACAAAAAGTTTCAAATTTGATAAAAACTCATATCAATATTTCAGCATAATGATATTGAAGAAAATAATATCCCTTACCTCAAAATAACCGTACTTCTGACTGAATATCGGATATGAGGCTGAATGAAACTTGTGCTGAATAGCAACTCTCAAAGTATCTAAATACTCACAAAATACACTCAATAATCTAGAGAGAAAAAGAGAGAAAACTTATGAATTCTGGTGTGATTTTCAATTCTAACTTAGCCCTCTATTTATAGGAAAATGTTAGCACGCCGAAGCAGACTTAACCTGTAACCTGATGGCTTTACCTGCTACTATTCCCACCCACCACATTTGAATAAAAATCTCAGCATATTTCTTCACCAACCAAGAGTGGGGACCACCAATTCTAGAATTTTCTACCAAAATGACAAATTCCGTAACTTCTACAATTTCTGAACCAGTCATCTCGTAAAATTCATAACAAATCATACGTTCATTTTTAACGGTTCAAAATTTGTAGACATATACTCAACTTATATATGTATAACATATCCAAAAATCACAACGATCCAACGGTCGGATTAAAAATTATAACCCCCACAATATATCTCAAAAATCCTGATTGATTTTTAATACCTCCATTCCGACAAAAATACTGATAAAACACCTCAACATTAACTCCTTCATTTTTAACCACAAAATATATCCAACATTTATATTCACATAAAATAAATATTTTCTTATCATATGAATCAATAATTAATTATCCATAATTAATATTACAGAATCACATTTATGACAACCAGGCCGTTCTCAGGAAAGAGGGGGCTTTCCAATAAGAATTTTTTCTTACTGGCGCGCAATTAGGTGACCAAACCTTTCCTTAGACCAAACTTTCTAGACATTGCCAATAATGTTATCTAATAATATTATTCAAATAATATGAATTATTGATCTGATAATGGGAAATACTGTGCAGTGACAATTATTGAACAACAATAATATAAAATTTTAACGTAGCAATTATTGAATCAATAAAATAAAATATTAAACAGTAACTACTATAACAATTGTTGAGTAGTACCTTCCTTCGTAAGAATCAATAATTCAAAAATACTGTGCAATCCGTGTGCTACTGTGCAACCACGCGTATTACTGTATTTTAACCACCGGGTATTCTAACAGTGTTAACGGTAACAACTACGCCGTTATTTATAAAAACTCAATTTTTGTTGTTATCTTCATCCAATCGTTTTCCGTTATGGGGCCCACAAATAGCTGCGCCGTCGTACGAATATTTCTCGACAGAAAGAATATTCCACGACCAAACGAATATTCTCCGACAAAATGAATATTTTATAACCATTTATTTATTTTGCAAAATTTACACATTTCACTCATAACCAAAGTATTATATCAAATTAACACCTTATTATTCACAATAATATTTAGAAAAAATTTAATTTTATTCATTAATAAGTTGGGGTCTTACATCGCAGAGGTATTGTGGCAGATCTTTTGATACCGAATTTGAATGATTTGTATATAGTCATCATTTTCATTAGTTATTGTGGCCAATGATTGCATTTAACCCGTGAAGATTGTGGTAGTTTGTTTCAAGATTTAGGTGATGGTTTTCATGTCAATAGGGGGCGACGGCAACGGCGGCAGTGGATGAGGGTGGTGGTTCATGGTTAAAAGAGAGAAAATGTGTGGTGGTGATTCAATTGCCTCAATTATAATTGCTGTAAGACCCCGAATTTTATGAAATAAAAGTATTCAATTTTTTTTATAGTTACTATTCAGTAAATGGTTAAATTGATAAAAGTTAAAGTTAAGGGTGATATATGAATTTTTTTTTAAAAATACGCAAGTGGTTATAAAATATTCATTGTTGTCAGGGAATATTCGTTTGGTCGTGAAATATTCTTTCTGTCGGGAAATATTCGTACGACGGCGCAGCCATTTGTGGGCCCCATAACAGAATAACTGTCGGATGAAAAAAACGACAAATTTGAGTTTTTACAAATAACGGCGTAGTTGTTACCGTTAACACTGTTGGAATACCCGGTGGTTAAAATACAGTAATACGCTTTATTGCACAGTAGCACACGGTATTGCACAATATTTTTGAAATTATTGATTCTTACGTAAGAAGGCACTACTCAGTAATTACTTTTCAATATTTTATTTTATTGATTCAATAATTGCTACGTTGAAATTTTATATTATTGTTGTTCAATAATTGTCACTGCACAGTATTTCCCATTATCATATGAATAATTCATATTATTTGAATAATATTATTTGATAACATTATTGACAATGTCTAGAAAGTTCTGTCTAAGGAGAGGTTTGGTCACCTAATTGCGCGCCAGTAAGGAGAAATTCTTATTGGAAAGCCCCCTCTTTCCTGGGAACGGCCTGATTGTCATAAATGTGATTCTGTAATATTATTTGTGAATAATTAATTATTGATTCATATGATAAAGAAATATTTATTTTATGTGGATATAAATGAGGGATATATTTTTGTGGTTAAAAATGAAGGAGTTAATGTTGAGGTGTTTTATCTGTATTTTTGTAGGAACGGAGGTATTGAAAATCAAATTAGGATTTTTGAGATATTTTGCGAGGGTTATAATTTTTAATCCGACCGTTGGATCGTGGTAATATTTAGATATGTTATACATATATAAGTTGAGTATATGTCCACAAATTTTGAACCGTTAAAAATGAACGTATGATTTGTTATGAATTTTACTAGATGACTGGTTCAGAAAGTGTTGAATTTTCGGAGTTAATCATTTTGGTGGAAAATTCTAGAATTGGTGGGCCCCACTCTTGGTTGGTAAAGAAATGTGCTGAGATTTTTATTCAAATGTGGTGAGTCGGAATAGTAGCAGGTAAAGCCATCAGGTTGCAGGTTAAGTCGGCTTCGGCGTGCTAACATTTTTCTATAAATAGAGGGCTAAGTTAGAATTGAAAAACACACCAGAAACATAAGCTTTCTCTATTTCTCTCTCTATATTATGAAGCATATTTTGTGAGTTTTTAGATACTTTGAGAGTTAATATTCAGTGCAAGGTTCCTTCAGCTTTACATTTCGGTTAGAAATACTGCTCTTTTGAGGTATGAGATAGTAAGGGATTTTAAGGGTTGTTATGATTTTCAGTTTCGTAATTTTTCTGAACTTCAAAAATTTTGGAAAAATTTGAAATGATTAATTGATGAGTTTTCTTGATTGTGTCCAAAAATGACGATTTTTGGATGTATAGATTATGAGTTATGAATTTTATGAGAAAAGACTATTTTAAAAGTAACCGCTTATAACTCCTTGTGGTTAACTCTAAAATTGATAAAAATTTTATTGGGAGTACATCTATATAATATCAGTGTACTCTGTAAATTTTGGAATTTTTAGATAAAAGTACAATTTATGATAAATGTCTAAATATTCGGCGATTTTGGCCATATGAAAAATAGTAAATGAATTTTAAAAATTATGAGAAAAATATATTTCAATATGGGACTATATTCTGATAAATCCCAGAAAAGAAATATTTTTGAAACTGATTTGCTATTTTTAATGAAAATAGATTAGTTATGAATAATTGAATTAAATATGTTATGTGAAGGAAAAAATTTAGAAAATATGATTTTATGGCTTGAGAATCATATATGTGGTATAGGCAGATTTTTGATGAGGGTTTTGGTTATTGGTGATGAAATCTTATGAGTTTGGCATTTTATGATGATTAAATGAATTAATTAGTAAAGTGTAAACAATTAAAATAAATTGTTTATAAGTTTAAAGAAATGTTATTCTTTCAATATCATTATACCGAAATATTGGTATGAATTTTATTGTAGAATTTCTATCATTTTGAGTTAGGATTACTATTCATGAGTTACTATTCACGAGTTACTATTAGTTTCTTTTTCTGACAAAATTATCGTTGATTTATGATTGTTGCTCTTAAAAATAAATGCAGTTGTTGATAATATTGTTTTTATTATCATATATAATATTTTTATAACCCTGATGTTGAATTTCTCTTTCACTTAAGTGTAAAGATGGGTAAATTATTGGTATGATTGTGACTAAGGAATATCTTTGGCCTGTAGTGCAAAGATGAATTGTTAACTGGTATGATCATGACCATTGAATTTATAATTGAATATCTTTAGCTTAAGTGTAAAGATGAATTGATTAACATGGTTATAATTATTGTTTATATAAATTCTGAAATGATTATATATTTCTTTGAGATATTAATATATTTAGCCTGTAGTGCAAATATGAACTGTTGATGAATATATTTGGCATGTAGTGCAAATATGAACTGTTGAGGAATATCTTTGGCCTGTAGTGCAAAGATGATCTGTGGTTGAATATCTTTGGCCTGTAGTACAAAAATGACCTGTTGATGAATATCTTTGGCCTGTAGTGCAAAGATGGTCTGTTGATGAATATCTTTGGTCGTAGTGCAAAGATGAATTATTAGTATGATTATGAACAGAAAATGTGATTTGGTGTAACCATGATCTTTGATGTTTCAGGTAAAGATAGGTGATGAAAATTATCTTCGTCCTGGATGAGAAGAAGAATTTAGAACTACAATTATGATTATGAGTTATTCATATGATTGTAGACCAGAATTGTTAATTGATGTTACATGGATAAAACATTGTTGGTAGATTTTTAACATAGAGAAGATAATAGACTTTGTAGTCTATTTGACTCTTCTAATGGATTGCTCGTTCCGCTGCAACTATGGTTGAAAAGTTTTATCATTTACCATATGTTCTAAATCTCTGATTTATTACTGATGAAGGCTATTGATAATTTAATTATCTTTAGTCATGATATTCTTTACTGGGCTAGTTGTGCTCACCCTTTTGCTTCACAATTCCTTTTCAGGTAATAAGAGTGTAGCTGGGTCGAGTGGGGGTAACAAGAGAATAGAACGGTGGTCATCATTTAGTAGTTATATTTGGTGAAGAAAATAGGATGAGGCGAACCCAACGTTGGAATGGTGTTTTGTCACTATCATACAAGATGTCTAATGACATACAACCTCGTGTCATTATAAGACAGGGTTGTGCTCATCCACTTGCTGAGTATATCTACGAGCACTACCTATATAATCTTGGTGTTTGTTTGAAGTATAATTCACGATTAAAGACAGCGGAGATAATGATTAGTCAAGAGAAGACTCACCATTGGGAAGAATATGATAGTAATCTTCTCGTTTTTCTTTGGGGTCTATTGGGTCAACCAAGGATAATTCTGTGGCCATATGATATCTATCATAACCTAGACGCATGGCCTCCCATGTACGAAGGTTTTCTTGAGCATTTCCCAAAGATTCTAATTTCTAAAACAGTTTTTGACTATACCTTTATGAAAGGTGTCATTGTGAGGTGATGTCCACGGTTGGGACATGAGTCACATTTGATATATATTTGTATCCAAACTCAAAGCATATATGTTGTTGTATTTTGCACGACAATTGTTGTAATAAAGTTGTAGTTATTTTCTGTACCATGTATTTGGCGACTCAGAAAAGGTTGGATGGAATTGACCTATTTTGGGGTCGTTACAATTGCCATGTATTATCAACAAAAAAAACTAAATAAATTTGTAATGAATTTCACATGTCCATGTCTAGGTGAATATTATGCTGATATTTTTAAAGTAATGGCGTCATCAATTTTATTATAATTTTCTTTCATTTCCCCTTAAATATATTTTGTAAGACCCCAACTTATTAATGAATAAAATCAAATTTTCTCTAAATATTATTGTGAATAATAAGGGGCTAATTTGATATAATACTTTGGTTATGGGTGAAATGTGTAAATTTTGTAAAATAAGCAAGTGGTTATAAAATATTCATTTTGTCGGGGAATATTTGTTTGGTCGGAGAATATTCTTGCTGTCGGGGAATATTCGTACGACGGCGCAGCCTTGTGTGGGCCCCATAACGAAAAGCGATTGGATGAAGAAAACGACAATTATAAGTTGTTTATAAATAACGGCGTAGTTGTTAACGTTAATACTGTTGGAATACCCGGTGGTTAAAATACAGTAGCACACGGTATTGCACAAATTATTGATTCTTACGTAAGAAGGCACTACTCAATAATTGTTACAGTAGTTATTGTTCAATATTTTATTTTATTGATTCAATAATTGTTGCATTGATATTATTGTTGTTTCAATAATTGTTGCTGCACAGTATTTTCCATTATCAGATCAATAATTCATATTATTTGAATAATATTATTAGATAACATTATTGGCAATGTCTAGAAAGTTCTGTCTAAGGAGAGGTTTGGTCATCTAATTGGAAAGCCCCCTCTTTCCTGGGAACGGCCTGGTTGTCATAAATGTGATTCTGTAATATTATTTGTGAATAATTAATTATTGATTCATATGATAAGGAAATATTTATTTTATGTGGATATAAATGAGGGATATATTTTTGTGGTTAAAATGAAGGAGTTAATGTTGAGTTGTTTTATCAGTATTTTTATCGGAATGGAGGTATTAAAAATCAAATCAGGGTTTTTGAGAAATATTGCGGGTGTTATAATTTTTAATCCGACCGTTGGATCGTGGTAATTTTTGGATATGTTATACATATATAAGTTGAGTATATGTCCACAAATTTTGAACCGTTAAAAATGAACGTATGATTTATTATGAATTTTACGAGATGACTGGTTCAGAAATTGTTGAATTTTTGGAGTTTATCATTTTGATGGAAAATTCTAGAATTGGTGGGGCCCCACTTGTGGTTGGTGAAGAAATGTGCTGAATTATATTTCAAATGTGGTGGGTGGGAATAGTAGCAGGTAAAGCCATCAGGTTGCAGGTCAAACCTACTAAAATTTTCCTATAAATAGAGGGCTAAGTTAGAATTGAAAATCACACCAGAAACAAGTTTTCTCTCTTTCTCTCTCTAGATTATTGAGTGTATTTTGTGAGTATTTAGATACTTTGAGAGTTTCTATTCATCAGAGCAAGTTTCTTTCAGCCTTATACCGGTATTCCGACCAGAAGTACTGATATCTTGAGGTAAGGGATATTATTTTCTTCTTAAATGATATTATTTTCTTCAATATCATTATGCTGAAATATTGATATGAGTTTTTATCAAATTTGAAACTTTTTGTGTCGGGGTTACTATTCACGTATACGGTACTATTCACGTATACGGCACTATTCACGTATACGACACTATTCATCGAAAAATAAAATTTTTCCTTTTTGTCCAAGATGTCTATTATGGATACTATCTTTGATTGTATCCATGTTTTGATCTTTATTTTTGAATTCTGCTTCACAATTGATTATTATGAAATATTATTGATCTTGGATAAACTGTTATACGAATCCCTACTATTTGTCCTTCTGTCTCATTGGATTCGTTCTCTTTAAGATATTTTTCATCATCCTCAGTCCTAAATGATGATATTACTGAATATCTTTGGCCTGTAGTGCAAAGATGTATGATTACCTGATGAATATCTTTGGCCTGTAGTGCAAAGATGAACAGGTGTTGAGATGAACATGACTGACAGGTGATACAAATGAATATATTTGGCCTGTAGTGCAAAGATGAATATTTGGATAAAGATGATTATTAATTGATGTTACAGGGATAAAATATTGATGATGGACTTTTAAATCTTAGAAGATAGTAGAATTCTTTCTCTACTTGACTCTTCTAATGGTTTGCTGTTTCCGCTGCAGTTGTTGATCTAAAACTTGTTGTCGATTATATTCTATCAGATTTTTCCCTGTTGAAGACTAACGATAATTTGTTGTATGTTATCTTAGTCATAATATTCTTTACTGAGCTAGTTGAGCTCACCCTTTTTTTTTGTTCCATTTTTCTTCTCAGGAGGTGAGAACATAGCAGGATCTAGTCGGGGTATGGAGTGATGGTTCTAGAAACATGTTTTAGCTGTCCTCACTATTTCTGTAAAATAGTGTTTGAATAATTGTAATGAGAACTTATTTGAGTGTGGATATTATCTAGAAGACAATATTTGTATTTAAACTCACAGTATGTGTTGTCGTATTTTGCACGACAATTGTATTATTGAAGTTGTAGTTTACTTTCTGTACCATGTATTTGACGACTCATAATGGGTGTTGTATACCTATTTTGGGGGCGTCACATATTTCACATTTTCCCTTAATTTTAATTAATATATTTTTAAATTTTGTATTTTATAAATGGCTTAATTATAAATAAAAATTCTTTTGATATTAATTTAAAAAATAATTAAATATATATTTCATTATTTTTTTTATTTTTTGGCAAATTTTTCTAATTTATATTATTATATTTGTAAATAATTAAACAAAAATTCAATTTATATTAATTACAAAAAATAATTGAATATATATTTCATTTATTTTCTTATTTTTTGGCAAATTTTTCTAATTTATATTATTTATTGTAAGACCCCAACTTATTAATGAATAAAATCAAATTTTCTCTAAATATTATTGTGAATAATAAGGGGTTAATTTGATATAATACTTGGTTATGGTGAAATGTGCAAATTTTATAGAATAAGCAAGTGGTTATAAAATAATCATTGTTGTCGGGGAATATTCGTTTGGTCGTAGAATATTCTTTTTGTCGGGGAATATTCGTAAGACGGCGCAGCTATTTGTGGGCCCCATAACGAATAACTGTCGGATGAAAAAAAACGATAAATTTGAGTTTTTACAAATAACGACGTAGTTGTTACCGTTAATACTGTTGAAATACCCGGTGGTTAAAATACAGTAATACGCGTTATTGCACAGTAGTACACGGTATTGCACCAATTATTAATTCTTACGTAAGAAGGCACCACTCAATAATTGTTACAGTAGTTATTGTTCAATATTTTATTTTATTAATTCAATAATTACTGCGTTGATGTTTTATATTATTGTTATTTCAATAATTATTGCTGCACTGTATTTTTCTTTATCAGATCAATAATTCATATTATTTGAATAATATTCTTAGATAACATTATTGGTAATGTCTAGAAAGTTCTGTCTAAGAAGAGGTTTGATCATCTAATTGCGCGCCAGTATGGAGAAATCCTTATTGGAAAGCCCCCTCTTTCCTGGGAACGGTCTGGTTGTCATAAATGTGATTCTGTAATATTATTTGTGAATAATTAATTATTGATTCATATGATAAGAAAATATTTATTTTATGTGGATATAAATGAGGGATATATTTTTGTGGTTAAAAATGAAGTAGTTAATGTTGAGGTTTTTATCAGTATTTTTGTCGGAATGGAGGTATTAAAAATCAGGGTTTTTGAGATATTTTGCGAGGGTTATAATTTTTAATCCGACCGTTGGATCGTGGTAATATTTGGATATGTTATACATATATAAGTTTAGTATATGTCCACAAATTTTGAACCGTTAAAAATGAATGTATGATTTATTATGAATTTTACGAGATGACTGGTTCAGAAATTATTGAATTTCCGGAGTTTATCATTTTGATAGAAAATTTTAGATTTGGTGGGCCCCACTCTTGGTTGGTGAAGAAATGTGCTGAGATTTTTATTCAAATGTGATGGGTGGGAATAGTAGCAGGTAAAGCCATTAGGTTGCAGGTTAAGTCTGCTTCGGCGTGCTAATATTTTCCTATAAATAGAGGGCTAAGTTAGAATTAAAAATCACACAAGAATTCATAAGTTTTCTCTCTTTCTCTCTCTAGATTATTGAGTGTATTTTGTGAGTATTTAGATTCTTTGTGAGTTTCTATTCATCAGTGCAA
This sequence comes from Panax notoginseng, assembly GCA_016801055.1. Taxonomy (NCBI): domain Eukaryota; kingdom Viridiplantae; phylum Streptophyta; class Magnoliopsida; order Apiales; family Araliaceae; genus Panax; species Panax notoginseng. The sequence continues at coordinate 12,255,219 of CM029017.1, read as the reverse complement.
GTTTTCTTCAGCCTTATACCGATCAGAAGTACTGCTCTTTTAAGGTAAGGGATATTAAGGGATTTTAAGGGTTGTTATGATTTTCAGTTTCGTAATTTTTCTGATCTTCAAAAATTTTGGAAAATTTTGAAATGATATTTTGATGAGTTTTCTTGATTGTATCCAATAATGGTAATTTTTAGATATATAGATTGAGAGTTATGAATTTTATGAGAAAAGACTATTTTAAAAGTAACCGCTTATAATTTCTTGTGGTTAACTCCAAAATTGATGAAATTTTTATTGGGAGTACATGTATATGATAGAAGTATACTCTGTGAATTTTAGAATTTTTGGATAAAAGTACAATTTATGATAAATGTCTAAATATTCGGCGGTTTTGGCCATATGAAAAATAGTAAATGAGTTTTAAAAATTCTGAGAAAAATATATGTTCAATATGGAACTATATTCTGCTAAATCTCAGAAAAGAAATATTTTTAGAACTGATTTAGTATTTTCATGAAAATGGACTAGTTATGAGTAAATGAATTAAATATGTTATGTGCAGTAAGAAAATTAGAAAATAGGATTTTTTATAACTTGAGAATCCTATATAAGGTATATGCAGATTTTTGATGAGGGTTTTGGTTATTGATGATGAAATCTTATGAGTTTGACATTTTAGGATGATTAAATGCATTATTTAGTAAAGTATAAATAATTAAAATAAATTGTTTATAAGCTTAAGAAATATTATTCTTTCAATATCATTATACCGAAATATTGATATGTATTTTATTGTAGAATTTCTATCTTTTTGTGTCGAGTTTACTATTCACGAGTTACTATTCACGACAAAATTGGTTTCTTTTTCTAACTAAATTATAGTTGATTTATGAATATTACTCTTGAGATTAAATCTATATGTTGATTATATTGATTTTATTATCATATATAACATTTTTATAACCCTAATGATGAATTCTCTTTCACTTGAGTGTAAAGATGGGTAGATTATTGGTATGATCATGACTAGGGTTCTCTTTGGCCAGTTGTGCAAAGTTGAATTGGTGACTGGTATGATCATGACCATTGAATTTATAAGTGAATATCTTTAGCTTAAGTGCAAAGGTGAAATGATCAACATGGTTATAATTATTGTTTATATAAATTCTGAAATGATTATATATTTCTTTGAGATATGAATATATTTGGCATGTAGTGCAAATATGAACTGTTGATGAATATCTTTGGCCTGTAGTGCAAAGATGAATTGTAGATGAATATCTTTGGCCTGTAGTGCAAAGATGACATGTTGTTGAATATCTTTGGCCAGCAGTGTAAAGATGAACAGATGTTGAGATGAACATGACCAACTGGTGATACAAATAAATATATTTGGCCGTAGTACAAAGATGAAGTTATTAGTATGATTATGAACAGAAAATGTGATTTGGTGTAACCATGATCTTTGATGTTTCAGGTAAAGATAGGTGATGAAAATTATCTTCGTCCTGGATGAGAAGAGGAATTTAGTACCACAATTATGATTACGAGTTATTCATATGATTGTGGATCAGAACTGTTGATTGATGTTACAGGGATAAACCATTATTGATGGATTTTTAACATGGAGAAGATAATAGACTTTATGGTCTATTTAACTCTTCTAATGGATTGCTCGTTCCGCTGCAACTATGGTTGAAAATTTTTATCATCTACCATATGTTCTAAATCTCTGATTTATTACTGATGAAGACTATTGATAATTTATTTATCTTTAGTCATGATATTCTTTACTGGGCTAGTTGTGCTCACCCTTCTGTTTCACAATTCCATTTAGGTAATAAGAGTGTAGCTGGGTCGAGCGGGGGTAACAAGGGAATAGAACGGTGGTCATCATTTAGTAGTTATATTTGGTGAAGAAAATAGGGTGAGGCGAACCCAACGTTGGAAGGGTGTTTTGTCACTATCATACACGATGTCTAATGACATATAACCTCGTGTCATCATAAGACATGGTTGTGCTCATCCACTTGCTGAGTATATCTACGAGCACTACCTATATAATATTGGTATTTGTTTGAAGTATAATTCTCAATTAGAGACAGTGGAGATAATGATAAGTCAAGAGAAGACTCACCATTGAGAAAAATATGATAGTAATCTTCTCGTTTTTCTTTGGGGTCTATTGGGTTAACCAAGGAAATTCTGTGGTCATATGATATCTATCATAACCTAGAAGCATGGCCTCCCATGTACGAAGGTTTCTTTGAGTACTTCCCAAAGATTCTAGTTTCTAAAACAGTTTTTGACTGTACCTGTAACGCCCCCAAAATAGGTCCATTCCATCCAACCTAGTTTGAGTCGCCAAATACATGGTACAGATAACAACTACAACTTTATTACAACAATTGTTGTAAGACCCCAACTTATTAATGAATAAAATCAAATTTTCTCTAAATATTATTGTGAATAATAAGGGCTAATTTGATATAAAACTTTGGTTATGGGTGAAATGTGCAAATTTTGTAAAATAAACAAGTGGTTATAAAATATTCATTTTGTCGGGGAATATTTGTTTGGTTGGAGAATATTCTTGTTGTCGGGAAATATTCGTACGACGGCGCAGCCTTGTGTGGGCCCCATAACGAAAAGCGATTGGATGAAGAAAACGACAATTATAAGTTGTTTATAAATAACGGCGTAGTTGTTACCGTTAATACTGTTGGAATACCCGGTGGGTTAAAATACAGTAGCACACGGTATTGCACCAATTATTGATTCTTACGTAAGAATGCACTACTCAATAATTGTTACAGTAGTTATTGTTCAATATTTTATTTTATTGATTCAATAATTGTTGCATTGATATTATTGTTGTTTCAATAATTGTTGCTGCACAGTATTTTCCATTATCAGATCAATAATTCATATTATTTGAATAATATTATTAGATAACATTATTGGCAATGTCTAGAAAGTTCTGTCTAATGAGAGAGTTTGGTCATCTAATTGCGCGCCAGTAAGGAGAAATCCTTATTGGAAAGCCCCTCTTTCCTGGGAACGG